>CM060972.1:36936614-37069114 GCA_030765045.1 Tenodera sinensis | reverse complement strand
ATGTCATGTTATGTTTTGTGTTATGTTATGTTATGTGATGTTCTGTGTTATGTTATGTTATGTTTTGTGTTATGTTATGTTATGTTTTTTGTTATGTTATGTTATGTTATGTTTTGTGTTATGTTATGTTTTGTGCTATGTTATGTAATGTTTTGTGTTATGTTATGTTATGTTTTTTGTTATGTTATTTGTTGAGTTATGTTATGTGTCGTGTTATGTTTTGTGTTGTGTTATGTTATGTTATGTTATGTTTTGTGTTATGTTATGTTATATTTTGTGTTGTGTTATGTTATGTTTTGTGTTATGTTATGTAATGTAATGTTATGTTATGTTTTGTGTTATGTTATGTTATGTTTTGTGTTATGTTATGTTATGTTCTGTGTTAGGTTATGTTTTGTGTTATGTTATGTTATGTTTTGTGTTATGTTATGATTTGTGTTGTGTTATGTTAAGTTTTGTGTTATGTTATGTTTTGTGTTCTGTTATGTTATGTTTTGTGTTATGTTATGTTTTGTGTTATGTTATGTTATGTTTTGTGTTGTGTTATGTTATGTTTTGTGTTATGTTGTGTTATGTTATGTTTTGTGTGATGCTATGTTTTGTGTTATGTTATGTTATGTTTTGTGTTATGTTATGTTTTGTGTTGTTGTGTTATGTTATGTTTTGTGCTATGTTATGTTTTGTGTTGTGTTATGTTATGTTATGTTTTGTGTTATGTTATGTTATGTTATGTTTTGTCTTATGCTATGTTATGTTATGTTATATTTTGTGTTATGTTATGTTATATGTTATGTTATGTTTTGTGTTACGTTATGTTATATTATGTTCTGTGTTATGTTATGTTATGTTATGTTTTGTGTTATGTTATGTTATGTTTTGTGTTATGTTATGTTTTGCGTTATGTTATGTTTTGTGTTGTTATGTTATGTTATGTTTTGTGTTATGTTATGTTTTCTGTTATGTTATGTTTTGTGTTATGTTATGTGTTATGTTATGTTATGTTTTGTGTTATGTTATGTTATGTTTTGTGTTGTGTTATGTTATGTTTTGTGTTATGTTATGTTTTGTGTTATGTTATGTTTTGTGCTATGTTATGTTTTGTGTTGTGTTATGTTATGTTTTGTGTTATGTTATGTTATGTTATGTTTTTTGTTATTTTATTTTTTGTTATACGTTATGTGTTGTGTTATGTTATGTTTTGTGTTGTGTTATGCTATGTTTTGTGTTATGTTATGTTATGTTATGTTATATTATGTTATGTTTTGTGTTATGTTATGTTATGTTTTGTGTTATGTTATGTTATGTTATGTTCTGTGTTATGTAAGGTTCTGTTTTGTGTTATGTTATGTTATGTGATGTTCTGTGTTATGTTATGTTATGTTTTGTGTTATGTTATGTTATGTTATGTTTTGCGTTATGTTATGTTATGATATGTTTTGTGTTATGTTATGTTATGTTATTTTTTGTGCTATGTTATGTTATGTTTTGTGTTATGTTATGTTTTGTGTTATGTTATGTTATGTTTTGTGTTATGTTATGTTATGTTTTGTGTTATGTTATGTTTCGTGTTATGTTATGTTTTGTGTTATGTTGTGTTATGTTATCTTATGTTTTGTGTTATGTTATGTTTTGTGTTATGTTATGTTATGTTTTGTGTTATGGTATGTTATGTTTTGTGTTATGTTATATTATGTCTTGTGTTGTGTTTTGTGTTGTGTTATGTTTTGTGTTGTGTTATTTTATGTTTTGTGTTGCGTTATGTTTTGGGTTGTGTTATGTTTTGTGTTGTGTTATATTTTGTGTTATGTTATGTTATGTTTTGTGTTATGTTATGTTATGATATGTGTTGTGTTTTGTGTTGTGTTATGTTTTGTGTTGTGTTGTGTTATGTTATGTTTTGTGTTATGTTATGTTTTGTGTTATGTTATGTGTTGTGTTATGTTATGTTTTGTGTTGTGTTGTGTTATGTTTTGTGTTGTATTGTGTTATGTTTTGTGTTGTGTTATGTTATGTTTTGTGATATATTTTGTGTTATGTTATGTTTTGTGTTATGTTATGTTATTTTATGTCTTGTGTTATGTTATGTTTTGTGTTGTGTTATGTTATGTCATGTTTTGTGTTCTGTTTTGTTATGTTATGTTTTGTGTTATGTTATGTTTTGTGTTATGTTATGTTATGTTTTAGGTTATGTTATGTTATGTTTTAGGTTATGTTATGTTATGTTTTAGGTTATGTTATGTTATGTTAAGTGTTATGATATGTTATGTGTTATGTTATTTGTTGTGTTATGTTATGTGTTGTGTTATGTTTTGTGTTGTGTAA
This sequence comes from Tenodera sinensis, assembly GCA_030765045.1. Taxonomy (NCBI): domain Eukaryota; kingdom Metazoa; phylum Arthropoda; class Insecta; order Mantodea; family Mantidae; genus Tenodera; species Tenodera sinensis. The sequence continues at coordinate 37,066,792 of CM060972.1, read as the reverse complement.
TGTTATGTTATGTTTTGTGTTATGTTATGTTATGTTTATGTGTTGTGTTATGTTTTGTGTTGTGTTGTGTTACGTTTTCTGTTGTGTTATGTTAATTTTTGTGTTATGCTATGTTTTGTGTTATGCTATGTATGTGCTATGTTATGTTAAGTTTTGAGTTATGTTATGTTATGTTTATGTTTTGTGTTATGTTATGTTATGTGTTGTGTTATGTTATGTTCTGCTATGTTTTGTGTTGTGTTATGTTATGTTTTGTGACTTGTTAAGTTATGTTTTCTGTTGTGTTACGTTTTGTGTTATGTTATGTTATGTTTTGTGTTATGTTATGTTATGTTTTGTGTTATGTTATGTGTTATGTTATGTTATGTTATGTTATGTTTTGTGTTATGTTATGTTATGTGTTGTGTTATGTTATGTTTTGTGTTATGTTATGTTTTGTGTTATGTTATTTTTTGTGTTATGTTATGTTATGTTTTGTGCTACGTTATGTTTTGTGTTGTGTTATGTTATGTTTTGCGTTATGTTATGTTATGTTTTGTGTTATGTTATGTGTTGTGTTATGTTATGTTTTGTGTTGTGTTATGTTATGTTTTTTGTTATGTTATGTTATGTTTTGTGTTATGTTATGATATGTTTTGTGTTATGTTATGTTATGTGATGTTCTGTGTTATGTTATGTTTTGTGTTATGTTATGTTTTGTGTTATGCTATGTTTTGTGTTATGTTATGTTTTGTGTTAATTTATGTTATGTTTTGTGCTATGTTATGTTTTGTGTTGTGTTATGTTATATTTTGTTATGTTATATTATGTTATGTTTTTTGTTATATTATGTTTTGTGTTATGTTATGTGTTGTGTTATGTTATCTTTTGTGTTGTGTTATATTATGTTTTGTGTTATGTTATGTTATGTTTTGTGTTATGTTATGTTTTGTGTTATGTTATGTTATGTTCTGTGTTATGTAATGTTATGTTTTGTGTTATGTTATGTAATGTGATGTTCTGTGTTATGTTATGGTAGGTTTTGTGTTATGTTATGTTATGTTTTTTGTTATGTTATGTTATGTTTTGTGTTATGTTATGTTATGTTTTGTGCTATGTTATGTTATGTTTTGTGTTATGTTATGTTTTTTGTTATGTTATTTGTTGAGTTATGTTATGTGTTGTGTTATGTTTTGTGTTGTGTTATGTTATGTTATGTTATGTTTTGTGTTATGTTATGTTTTGTGTTGTGTTGTGTTATGTTATGTTTTGTGTTATGTTATGTAATGTTATGTTATGTTATGTTTTGTGTTATGTTATGTTATGTTTTGTGTTATGTTATGTTATGTTATGTCCTGTGTTATGTTATGTTTTGTGTTATGTTATGTTTTGTGTTATGTTATGATTTGTGTTGTGTTATGTTATGTTTTGTGTTATGTTATGTTTTGTGTTATGTTATGTTTTGTGTTATGTTATGTTTTGTGCTTTGTTATGTTATAATTTGAGTTGTGTTATGTTATGTTTTGTGTTATGTTATGTTTTGTGTTGTGTTATGTTTTGTGTTATGTTATGTTATGTTTTGTGTTGTGTTAATTTTTGTGTTGTGTTGGGTTATGTTTTGTGTTATGTTGTGTTATGTTTTGTGTTGTGTTGTGTTACGTTTTCTGTTGTGTTATGTTATGTTTTGTGTTATGCTATGTTTTGTGTTATGTTATGTTAAGTTTTGTGTTATGTTATGTTATGTTATGTTTATGTTTTGTGTTATGTTATGTTATGTATTGTGTTATGTTATGTTCTGCTATGTTTTGTGTTGTGTTATGTTATGATTTGTGTTATGTTAAGTTATGTTTTGTGTTGCGTTACGTTTTGTGTTATGTTATGTTATGTTTTGTGTTATGTTATGTTATGTTTTGTGTTATGTTATGTGTTATGTTATGTTATGTTTTGTGTTATATTATGTTATGTTTTGTGTTGTGTTATGTTATGTTATGTTTTGTGGTATGTCATGTTTGGTGTTATGTTATGTTTTGTGTTATGTTATGTTTTGTGCTATGTTATGTTTTGTGTTGTGTTATGTTATGTTTTGTGTTATGTTATGTCATGTTATGTTTTTTGTTATGTTATGTGTTATGTTATGTGTTGTGTTATGTTATGTTTGGTGTTGTGTTATGTTTTGTCTTATGTTATGTTATGTTATGTTTTGTGTCATGTTATGTTATGTTATGTGTTGTGTTATGTTATGTTTTGTGTTATGTTATGTTTTGTGTTATGTTATTTTTTGTGTTATGTTATGTTATGTTTCGTGCTACGTTATGTTTTGAGTTATGTTATGTTTTGCGTTATGTTATGTTATGTTTTGTGTTATGTTATGTGTTGTGTTATGTTATGTTTTGTGTTGTGTTATGTTATGTTTTGTGTTATGTTATGTTATGTTTTGTGTTATGTTATGTCATGTTATTTTTTGTGCTATGTTATGTTATGTTATGTTATGTTTTGTGTTATGTTATGTTTTGAGTTATGTTATGGTATGTTTTGTGTTATGTTATGTTTTGTGTTCTGTTATGTTTTGTGTTATGTTATGTGTTGTGTTATGTTATGTTTTGCGGTGTGTTACGTTTTGTTTTGTGTTATACTATGTTATGTTTTGTGTTATGTTATGTTATGTTTTGTGTTATGTTATGTTTTGTGTTATGTTATGTTATGTTTTGTGTTATGTTATGTTATGTTTTGTGTTGTGTTATGTTATGTCATGTTTTGTGTTGTGTTTTGTTATGTTATGTTTTGTGTTGTGTTATGTTATGTTATGTTACGTTTTAGGTTATGTTATGTTGTGTTTTATGTTATGTTATGTAATGTTATGTTTTAGGTTATGTTATGTTTTGTTATGTTATGTTTTGTGTTATGTTATGTTTTTTTCTATGTTATATTATGTTTTGTGTTATGTTATGTTATGTTTTTTGTTATGTTATTTGTTGAGTTATGTTATGTGTTGTGTTGTGTTATGTTATGTTATGTTATGTTTTGTGTTATGTTATGTTTTGTGTTGTGTTATGTTATGTTTTGTGTTATGTTATGTAATGTTATGTTATGTTATGTTTTGTGTTATGTTATGTTATGTTTTGTGTTATGTTATGTTATGTTATGTTCTGTGTTATGTTATGTTTTGTGTTATGTTATGTTATGTTTTGTGTTATGTTATGATTTGTGTTATGTTATGTTATGTTTTGTGTTATGTTATGTTATGTTTTGTGTTATGTTATGTGTTATGTTATGTTATGTTTTGTGTTATGGTATATTATGTTTTGTGTTGTGTTATGCTATGTTTTGTGTTGTGTTATGTTTTGTGTTATGTTATGTTATGTTTTGTGTTGTGTTAACTTTTGTGTTGTGTTGTGTTATGTTTTGTGTTGTGCTGTGTTATGTTTTGTGATGTGTTGTGTTACGTTTTCTGTTGTGTTATGTTATGTTTTATGTTATGCTATGTTTTGTGTTATGTTATGTTAAGTTTTCTGTTATGTTATGTTATGTTATGTTTATGTTTTGTGTTATGTTATGTTCTGCTATGTTTTGTGTTGTGTTATGTTATGTTTTGTGTTATGTTAAGTTAGGTTTTGTGTTTTGTTACGTTTTGTGTTATGTTATGTTATGTTTTGTGTTATGCTATGTTATGTTTTGTGTTATGTTATGTGTTATGTTATGTTATGTTTTGTGTTATGTTATGTTTTGTGTTGTGTTATGTTGTGTTTTGTGATATGTTATGTTTTGTGTTATGTTTTGTGTTATGTTATGTTATGTTTTGTGCTATGTTATGTTTGGTGTTGTGTTATGTTATGTTTTGTGTTATGTTATGTTATGTTATGTTTTTTGTTATGTTATGTGTTGTGTTATGTTATGTTTTGTGTTGTGTTATGTTATGTTTTGTGTTATGTTATGTTATGTTTTGTGTTATGTTATGTTATGTTCTGTGTTATGTAATGTTATGTTTTGTGTTATGTTATGTGATGTTCTGTGTTATGTTATGTTATGTTTTGTGTTATGTTATGTTATGTTATGTTTTTTGTTATGTTATGTTTTGTGTTATGTTATGTGTTGCGTTATGTTATGTTTTGTGTTGTGTTATGTTATGTTTTGTGTTATGTTATGTTATGTTATGTTTCGTGTTATGTTATGCTATGTTTTGTGTTATGTTATGTTATGTTCTGTGTTATGTAATGTTATGTTTTGTGTTATGTTATGTTATGTGATGTTCTGTGTTATATTATGTTATGTTTTGTGTTATGTTATGTTATTTTTTGTGCTATGTTATGTTATGTTATGTTATGTTTTGTGTTATGTTATGTTTTGAGTTATGTTATGTTATGTTTTGTGTTATGTTATGTTTTGTGTTATGTTATGTGTTGTGTTATGTTATGTTTTGTGTTGTGTTACGTTTTGTCTTGTGTTATACTATGTTATGTTTCGTGTTATGTTATGTTATGTTTTGTGTTATGTTATGTTTTGTGTTATGTTATGTTTTGTGTTATGTTATGTTATGTTTTGTGTTGTGTTATGTTATGTCATGTTTTGTGTTGTGTTTTGTTATGTTATGTTTTGTGTTGTGTTATGTTATGTTATGTTACGTTTTAGGTTATGTTATGTTGTGTTTTAGGTTATGTTATGTTATGTTTTAGGTTATGTTATGTTATGTTATGTTTTGTGTTATGTTATGTTTTTTTCTATGTTATGTTATGTTTTGTGTTATGTTATGTTATGTTTTTGGTTATGTTATATGTTGAGTTATGTTATGTGTTGTGTTATGTTTTGTGTTGTGTTATGTTATGTTATGTTATGTTTTGTGTTATGTTATGTTTTGTGTTGTGTTATGTTATGTTTTGTGTTATGTTATGTAATGTTATGTTATGTTATGTTTTGTGTTATGTTATGTTATGTTTTGTGTTATGTTATGTTATGTTCTGTGTTATGTTATGTTTTGTGTTATGTTATGTTATATTTGTGTTATGTTATGATTTGTGTTGTGTTATGTTATGTTTTGTGTTATGTTATGTTTTGTGTTCTGTTATGCTATGTTTTGTGTTATGTTATGTTTTGTGTTGGGTTATGTTTTGTGTTATGTTATGTTATGTATTGTGTTGTGTTATGTTTTGTGTTATGTTATGTAATGTTATGTTATGTTATGTTTTGTGTTATGTTATGTTATGTTTTGTGTTGTGTTTTGTGTTGTGTTATGTTTTGTGTTGTGTTATTTTATGTTTTGTCTTGCGTTATGTTTTGTGTTGTGTTATGTTTTGTGTTGTGTTATGTTTTGTGTTATGTTATGTTATGTTATGTTATGTTTGTGTTATGTTATGTTATGTTATGTGTTGTGTTTTAAGTTGTGTTATGTTTTGTGTTGTGTTGTGTTGTGTTATGTTATGTTTTGTGTTATGTTATATTTTGTGTTATGTTATGTGTTGTGTTATGTTATGTTTTGTGTTGTGTTGTGTTATGTTTTGTGTTGTATTGTGTTATGTTTTGTGTTGTGTTATGTTATGTTTTGTGATATGTTTTGTGTTATGTTATGTTTTGTGTTATGTTATGTTATTTTATGTTTTGTGTTATGTTATGTTTTGTGTTGTGTTATGTTATGTCATGTTTTGTGTTCTGTTTTGTTATGTTATGTTTTGTGTTATGTTATGTTTTGTGTTATGTTATGTTATGTTTTAGGTTATATTATGATATGTTTTAGGTTATGTTATGTTATGTTTTAGGTTATGTTATGTTATGTTATGTTATGTGTTATGATATGTTATGTGTTATGTTATTTGTTGTGTTATGTTATGTGTTGTGTTATGTTTTGTGTTGTGTAATGTTACGTTATGTTTTGTGTTATGTTATGTTATGTTTATGTGTTGTGTTATGTTTTGTGTTGTGTTGTGTTACGTTTTCTGTTGTGTTATGTTATGTTTTGTGTTATGCTATGTTTTGTGCTATGTTATGTTAAGTTTTGAGTTATGTTATGTTACGTTTATGTTTTGTGTTATGTTATGTTATGTGTTGTGTTATGTTATGTTCTGGTATGTTTTGTGTTGTGTTATGTTATGTTTTGTGATTTGTTAAGTTATGTTTTCTGTTGTGTTACGTTTTGTGTTATGTTATGTTATGTTTTGTGTTATGTTATGTTATGTTTTGTGTTATGTTATGTGTTATGTTATGTTATGTTATGTTATGTTATGTTATGTTATGTTATGTTATGTTTTGTGTTATGTTATGTTATGATATGTTATGTGTTGTGTTATGTTATGTTTTGTGTTATGTTATGTTTTGTGTTATGTTATTTTTTGTGTTATGTTATGTTATGTTTTGTGCTACGTTATGTTTTGTGTTGTGTTATGTTATGTTTTGCGTTATGTTATGTTATGTTTTGTGTTATGTTATGTGTTGTGTTATGTTATGTTTTGTGTTGTGTTATGTTATGTTTTTTGTTATGTTATGTTATGTTATGTTTTGTGTTATGTTATGTTATGTTATGTTTTGTGTTATGTTATGTTATGTTATGTTATGTTATGTTATGTTCTGTGTTATATAATGTTATGTTTTGTGTTATGTTATGTTATGTGATGTTCTGTGTTATGTTATGTTTTGTGTTATGTAATGTTATGTTTTGTGTTATGTTATGTTTTGTGTTATGTTATGTTTTGTGTTAATTTATGTTATGTTTTGTGCTATGTTATGTTTTGTGTTGTGTTATGTTATATTTTGTTATGTTATATTATGTTATGTTTTTTGTTATATTATGTTTTGTGTTATGTTATGTGTTGTGTTATGTTATGTTTTGTGTTGTGTTGTGTTATGTTATGTTTTGTGTTATGTTATGTTATGTTTTGTGTTATGTTATGTTATGTTTTGTGTTATGTTATGTTATGTTCTGTGTTATGTAATGTTATGTTTTGTGTTATGTTATGTTATGTGATGTTCTGTTTTATGTTATGTTATGTTTTGTGTTATGTTATGTTATGTTTTTTGTTATGTTATGTTATGTTATGTTTTGTGTTATGTTATGTTATGTTTTGTGCTATGTTATGTTATGTTTTGTGTTATGTTATGTTATGTTTTTTGTTATGTTATTTGTTGAGTTATGTTAGGTGTTGTGTTATGTTTTGTGTTGTGTTATGTTATGTTATGTTATGTTATGTTATGTTATGATTTGTGTTATGTTATGTTTTGTGTTGTGTTATGTTATGTTTTGTGTTATGTTATGTAATGTTATGTTATGTTATGTTTTGTGTTAAGTTATGTTATGTGTTATGTTATGTTATGTTATGTTCTGTGTTATGTTATGTTTTGTGTTATGTTATGTTATGTTTTGTGTTATGTTATGATTTGTGTTGTGTTATGTTATGTTTTGTGTTATGTTATTTTTTGTGTTCTGTTATGTTATGTTTTGTGTTATGTTATGTTTTGTGCTTTGTTATGTTATATTTTGAGTTGTGTTATGTTATGTTTTGTGTTATGTTATGTTTTGTGTCGTGTTATGTTTTGTGTTATGTTATGTTATGTTTTGTGTTGTGTTAATTTTTGTGTTGTGTTGAGTTATGTTTTGTGTTATGTTGTGTTATGTTTTGTGTTGTGTTGTGTTACGTTTTCTGTTGTGTTATGTTATGTTTTGTGTTATGCTATGTTTTGTGTTATCTTATGTTAAGTTTTGTGTTATGTTATGTTATGTTTATGTTTTGTGTTATGTTATGTTATGTATTGTGTTATGTTATGTTCTGCTATGTTTTGTGTTGTGTTATGTTATGTTATGTTTTGTGTTATGTTATGTTATGTTTTGTGTTATGTTATGTGTTATGTTATGTTTTGTGTTATGTTATGTTTTGTTTTGTGTTGTGTTATGTTATGTTATGTTTTGTGTTATGTCATGTTTTGTGTTATGTTATGTTTTGTGTTATGTTATGTTATGTTTTGTTCTATGTTATGTTTTGTGTTGTGTTATGTTATGTTTTGTGTCATGTTATGTTATTTTATGTTATGTTTTTTGTTATGTTATGTGTTATGTTATGTGTTGTGTTATGTTATGTTTTGTGTTGTGTTATGTTTTGTGTTATGTTATGTTATGTTATGTTTTGTGTCATGTTATGTTATGTTATGTGTTGTGTTATGTTATGTTTTGTGTTATGTTATGTTTTGTGTTATGTTATTTTTTGTGTTATGTTATGTTATGTTTTGTGCTACGTTATGTTTTGTGTTATGTTATGTTTTGCGTTATGTTATGTTATGTTTTGTGTTATGTTATGTGTTGTGTTATGTTATGTTTTGTGTTGTGTTATGTTATGTTTTGTGTTATGTTATGTTATGTTATGCTTTGTGTTATGTTATGTTATGTTATGTTTTGTGTTATGTTATGTTATGTTATGTTCTGTGTTATGTAATGTTATGTTTTCTGTTATGTTATGTTATGTGATGTTCTGTGTTATGTTATGTTTTGTGTTATGTTATGTTATGTTTTGTGTTATGTTTTGTGTTAGGTTATGTTTTGTGTTAATTTATGTTATGTTTTGTGCTATGTTATGTTTTGTGTTGTGTTATGTTATGTTTTGTTATGTTATGTTATGTTTTTTGCTATATTATGTTTTGTGTTATGTTATGTGTTGTGTTATGTTATGTTTTGTGTTGTGTTATATTATGTTTTGTGTTATGTTATGTTATGTTTTGTGTTATGTTATGTTATGTTTTGTGTTATGTTATGTTATGTTCTGTGTTATGTAATGTTATGTTTTGTGCTATGTTATGTTATGTTATGTTATGTTATGTTTTGTGTTATGTTATGTTATGTTTTTTGTTATGTTATTTGTTGAGTTATGTTATGTGTTGTGTTATGTTTTGTGTTGTGTTATGTTATGTTATGTTATGTTTTGTGTTATATTATGTTATATTTTGTGTTGTGTTATGTTATGTTTTGTGTTATGTTATGTAATGTAATGTTATGTTATGTTTTGTGTTATGTTATGTTATGTTATGTTTTGTGTTATGTTATGTTATGTTCTGTGTTATGTTATGTTTTGTGTTATGTTATGTTATGTTTTGTGTTATGTTATGATTTGTGTTGTGTTATGTTATGTTTTGTGTTATGTTATGTTTTGTGTTCTGTTATGTTATGTTTTGTGTTATATTATGTTATGTTTTGTGTTGTGTTATGTTATGTTTTGTGTTATGTTGTGTTATGTTATGTTTTGTGTGATGTTATGTTTTGTGTTATGTTATGTTATGTTTTGTGTTGTGTTAACTTTTGTGTTGTGTTGTGTTATGTTTTGTGTTGTGCTGTGTTATGTTTTGTGTTGTGTTGTGTTACGTTTTCTGTTGTGTTATGTTATGTTTTATGTTATGCTATGTTTTGTGTTATGTTATGTTAAGTTTTCTGTTATGTTATGTTATGTTATGTTTATGTTTTGTGTTATGTTATGTTCTGCTATGTTTTTTGTTGTGTTATGTTATGTTTTGTGTTATGTTAAGTTAGGTTTTGTGTTTTGTTACGTTTTGTGTTATGTTATGTTATGTTTTGTGTTATGCTATGTTATGTTTTGTGTTATGTTATGTGTTATGTTATGTTATGTTTTGTGTTATGTTATGTTTTGTGTTATGTTATGTTTTGTGTTATGTTATTTTTTGTGTTATGTTATGTTTTGTGCTACGTTATGTTTTGTGTTGTGTTATGTTATGTTTTGCGTTATGTTATGTTATGTTTTGTGTTATGTTATGTGTTGTGTTATGTTATGTTTTGTGTTGTGTTATGTTATGTTTTTTGTTATGTTATGTTATGTTATGTTTTGTGTTGTGTTATGTTATGTTTTGCGTTATGTTATGTTATGTTTTGTGTTATGTTATGTGTTGTGTTATGTTATGTTTTGTGTTGTGTTATGTTATGTTTTTTGTTATGTTATGTTATGTTATGTTTTGTGTTATGTTATGTTATGTTATGTTTTGTGTTATGTTATGTTATGTTATGTTATGTTATGTTCTGTGTTATGTAATGTTATGTTTTGTGTTATGTTATGTTATGTGATGTTCTGTGTTATGTTATGTTTTGTGTTATGTAATGTTATGTTTTGTGTTATGTTATGTTTTGTGTTAATTTATGTTATGTTTTGTGCTATGTTATGTTTTGTGTTGTGTTATGTTATATTTTGTTATGTTATATTATGTTATGTTTTTTGTTATATTATGTTTTGTGTTATGTTATGTGTTGTGTTATGTTATGTTTTGTGTTGTGTTGTGTTATGTTATGTTTTGTGTTATGTTATGTTATGTTTTGTGTTATGTTATGTTATGTTTTGTGTTATGTTATGTTATGTTCTGTGTTATGTAATGTTATGTTTTGTGTTATGTTATGTTATGTGATGTTCTGTTTTATGTTATGTTATGTTTTGTGTTATGTTATGTTATGTTTTTTGTTATGTTATGTTATGTTATGTTTTGTGTTATGTTATGTTATGTTTTGTGCTATGTTATGTTATGTTTTGTGTTATGTTATGTTATGTTTTTTGTTATGTTATTTGTTGAGTTATGTTAGGTGTTGTGTTATGTTTTGTGTTGTGTTATGTTATGTTATGTTATGTTATGTTATGTTATGTTATGTTATGTTATGATTTGTGTTATGTTATGTTTTGTGTTGTGTTATGTTATGTTTTGTGTTATGTTATGTAATGTTATGTTATGTTATGTTTTGTGTTAAGTTATGTTATGTGTTATGTTATGTTATGTTATGTTCTGTGTTATGTTATGTTTTGTGTTATGTTATGTTATGTTTTGTGTTATGTTATGATTTGTGTTGTGTTATGTTATGTTTTGTGTTATGTTATTTTTTGTGTTCTGTTATGTTATGTTTTGTGTTATGTTATGTTTTGTGCTTTGTTATGTTATATTTTGAGTTGTGTTATGTTATGTTTTGTGTTATGTTATGTTTTGTGTCGTGTTATGTTTTGTGTTATGTTATGTTATGTTTTGTGTTGTGTTAATTTTTGTGTTGTGTTGAGTTATGTTTTGTGTTATGTTGTGTTATGTTTTGTGTTGTGTTGTGTTACGTTTTCTGTTGTGTTATGTTATGTTTTGTGTTATGCTATGTTTTGTGTTATCTTATGTTAAGTTTTGTGTTATGTTATGTTATGTTTATGTTTTGTGTTATGTTATGTTATGTATTGTGTTATGTTATGTTCTGCTATGTTTTGTGTTGTGTTATGTTATGTTATGTTTTGTGTTATGTTATGTTATGTTTTGTGTTATGTTATGTGTTATGTTATGTTATGTTTTGTGTTATGTTATGTTATGTTTTGTGTTGTGTTATGTTATGTTATGTTTTGTGTTATGTCATGTTTTGTGTTATGTTATGTTTTGTGTTATGTTATGTTATGTTTTGTTCTATGTTATGTTTTGTGTTGTGTTATGTTATGTTTTGTGTCATGTTATGTTATTTTATGTTATGTTTTTTGTTATGTTATGTGTTATGTTATGTGTTGTGTTATGTTATGTTTTGTGTTATGTTTTGTGTTATGTTATGTTATGTTATGTTTTGTGTCATGTTATGTTATGTTATGTGTTGTGTTATGTTATGTTTTGTGTTATGTTATCTTTTGTGTTATGTTATTTTTTGTGTTATGTTATGTTATTTTTTGTGCTACGTTATGTTTTGTGTTATGTTATGTTTTGCGTTATGTTATGTTATGTTTTGTGTTATGTTATGTGTTGTGTTATGTTATGTTTTGTGTTGTGTTATGTTATGTTTTGTGTTATGTTATGTTATGTTATGCTTTGTGTTATGTTATGTTATGTTATGTTTTGTGTTATGTTATGTTATGTTATGTTCTGTGTTATGTAATGTTATGTTTTCTGTTATGTTATGTTATGTGATGTTCTGTGTTATGTTATGTTTTGTGTTATGTTATGTTATGTTTTGTGTTATGTTTTGTGTTAGGTTATGTTTTGTGTTAATTTATGTTATGTTTTGTGCTATGTTATGTTTTGTGTTGTGTTATGTTATGTTTTGTTATGTTATGTTATGTTTTTTGCTATATTATGTTTTGTGTTATGTTATGTGTTGTGTTATGTTATGTTTTGTGTTGTGTTATATTATGTTTTGTGTTATGTTATGTTATGTTTTGTGTTATGTTATGTTATGTTTTGTGTTATGTTATGTTATGTTCTGTGTTATGTAATGTTATGTTTTGTGCTATGTTATGTTATGTGATGTTCTGTGTTATATTATGTTATGTTTTGTGTTATGTTATGTTATGTTTTTTGTTATGTTATTTGTTGAGTTATGTTATGTGTTGTGTTATGTTTTGTGTTGTGTTATGTTATGTTATGTTATGTTTTGTGTTATATTATGTTATATTTTGTGTTGTGTTATGTTATGTTTTGTGTTATGTTATGTAATGTAATGTTATGTTATGTTTTGTGTTATGTTATGTTATGTTATGTTTTGTGTTATGTTATGTTATGTTCTGTGTTATGTTATGTTTTGTGTTATGTTATGTTATGTTTTGTGTTATGTTATGATTTGTGTTGTGTTATGTTATGTTTTGTGTTATGTTATGTTTTGTGTTCTGTTATGTTATGTTTTGTGTTATATTATGTTATGTTTTGTGTTGTGTTATGTTATGTTTTGTGTTATGTTGTGTTATGTTATGTTTTGTGTGATGTTATGTTTTGTGTTATGTTATGTTATGTTTTGTGTTATGTTATGTTTTGTGTTGTGTTATGTTGTGTTTTGTGATATGTTATGTTTTGTGTGATGTTATGTTTTGTGTTATGTTATGTTATGTTTTGTGCTATGTTATGTTTGGTGTTGTGTTATGTTATGTTTTGTGTTATGTTATGTTATGTTATGTTTTTTGTTATGTTATGTGTTGTGTTATGTTATGTTTTGTGTTGTGTTATGTTATGTTTTGTGTTATGTTATGTTATGTTTTGTGTTATGTTATGTTATGTTCTGTGTTATGTAATGTTATGTTTTGTGTTATGTTATGTGATGTTCTGTGTTATGTTATGTTATGTTTTGTGTTATGTTATGTTATGTTATGTTTTTTGTTATGTTATGTTTTGTGTTATGTTATGTGTTGCGTTATGTTATGTTTTGTGTTGTGTTATGTTATGTTTTGTGTTATGTTATGTTATGTTATGTTTCGTGTTATGTTATGCTATGTTTTGTGTTATGTTATGTTATGTTCTGTGTTATGTAATGTTATGTTTTGTGTTATGTTATGTTATGTGATGTTCTGTGTTATGTTATGTTATGTTTTGTGTTGTGTTATGTTATTTTTTGTGCTATGTTATGTTATGTTATGTTATGTTTTGTGTTATGTTATGTTTTGAGTTATGTTATGTTATGTTTTGTGTTATGTTATGTTTTGTGTTATGTTATGTGTTGTGTTATGTTATGTTTTGTGTTGTGTTACGTTTTGTCTTGTGTTATACTATGTTATGTTTCGTGTTATGTTATGTTATGTTTTGTGTTATGTTATGTTTTGTGTTATGTTATGTTTTGTGTTATGTTATGTTATGTTTTGTGTTGTGTTATGTTATGTCATGTTTTGTGTTGTGTTTTGTTATGTTATGTTTTGTGTTGTGTTATGTTATGTTATGTTACGTTTTAGGTTATGTTATGTTGTGTTTTAGGTTATGTTATGTTATGTTTTAGGTTATGTTATGTTATGTTATGTTTTGTGTTATGTTATGTTTTTTTCTATGTTATGTTATGTTTTGTGTTATGTTATGTTATGTTTTTGGTTATGTTATATGTTGAGTTATGTTATGTGTTGTGTTATGTTTTGTGTTGTGTTATGTTATGTTATGTTATGTTTTGTGTTATGTTATGTTTTGTGTTGTGTTATGTTATGTTTTGTGTTATGTTATGTAATGTTATGTTATGTTATGTTTTGTGTTATGTTATGTTATGTTTTGTGTTATGTTATGTTATGTTCTGTGTTATGTTATGTTTTGTGTTATGTTATGTTATATTTGTGTTATGTTATGATTTGTGTTGTGTTATGTTATGTTTTGTGTTATGTTATGTTTTGTGTTCTGTTATGCTATGTTTTGTGTTATGTTATGTTTTGTGTTGGGTTATGTTTTGTGTTATGTTATGTTATGTATTGTGTTGTGTTATGTTTTGTGTTATGTTATGTAATGTTATGTTATGTTATGTTTTGTGTTATGTTATGTTATGTTTTGTGTTGTGTTTTGTGTTGTGTTATGTTTTGTGTTGTGTTATTTTATGTTTTGTCTTGCGTTATGTTTTGTGTTGTGTTATGTTTTGTGTTGTGTTATGTTTTGTGTTATGTTATGTTATGTTATGTTTGTGTTATGTTATGTTATGTTATGTGTTGTGTTTTAAGTTGTGTTATGTTTTGTGTTGTGTTGTGTTGTGTTATGTTATGTTTTGTGTTATGTTATATTTTGTGTTATGTTATGTGTTGTGTTATGTTATGTTTTGTGTAGTGTTGTGTTATGTTTTGTGTTGTATTGTGTTATGTTTTGTGTTGTGTTATGTTATGTTTTGTGATATGTTTTGTGTTATGTTATGTTTTGTGTTATGTTATGTTATTTTATGTTTTGTGTTATGTTATGTTTTGTGTTGTGTTATGTTATGTCATGTTTTGTGTTCTGTTTTGTTATGTTATGTTTTGTGTTATGTTATGTTTTGTGTTATGTTATGTTATACTTTAGGTTATATTATGTTATGTTTTAGGTTATGTTATGTTATGTTTTAGGTTATGTTATGTTATGTTATGTTATGTGTTATGATATGTTATGTGTTATGTTATTTGTTGTGTTATGTTATGTGTTGTGTTATGTTTTGTGTTGTGTAATGTTATGTTATGTTTTGTGTTATGTTATGTTATGTTTATGTGTTGTGTTATGTTTTGTGTTGTGTTGTGTTACGTTTTCTGTTGTGTTATGTTATGTTTTGTGTTATGCTATGTTTTGTGCTATGTTATGTTAAGTTTTGAGTTATGTTATGTTACGTTTATGTTTTGTGTTATGTTATGTTATGTGTTGTGTTATGTTATGTTCTGGTATGTTTTGTGTTGTGTTATGTTATGTTTTGTGATTTGTTAAGTTATGTTTTCTGTTGTGTTACGTTTTGTGTTATGTTATGTTATGTTTTGTGTTATGTTATGTTATGTTTTGTGTTATGTTATGTGTTATGTTATGTTATGTTATGTTATGTTATGTTATGTTTTGTGTTATGTTATGTTATGATATGTTATGTGTTGTGTTATGTTATGTTTTGTGTTATGTTATGTTTTGTGTTATGTTATTTTTTGTGTTATGTTATGTTATGTTTTGTGCTACGTTATGTTTTGTGTTGTGTTATGTTATGTTTTGCGTTATGTTATGTTATGTTTTGTGTTATGTTATGTGTTGTGTTATGTTATGTTTTGTGTTGTGTTATGTTATGTTTTTTGTTATGTTATGTTATGTTATGTTTTGTGTTATGTTATGTTATGTTATGTTTTGTGTTATGTTATGTTATGTTATGTTATGTTATGTTATGTTATGTTCTGTGTTATGTAATGTTATGTTTTGTGTTATGTTATGTTATGTGATGTTCTGTGTTATGTTATGTTTTGTGTTATGTAATGTTATGTTTTGTGTTATGTTATGTTTTGTGTTATGTTATGTTTTGTGTTAATTTATGTTATGTTTTGTGCTATGTTATGTTTTGTGTTGTGTTATGTTATATTTTGTTATGTTATATTATGTTATGTTTTTTGTTATATTATGTTTTGTGTTATGTTATGTGTTGTGTTATGTTATGTTTTGTGTTGTGTTGTGTTATGTTATGTTTTGTGTTATGTTATGTTATGTTTTGTGTTATGTTATGTTTTGTGTTATGTTATGTTATGTTCTGTGTTATGTAATGTTATGTTTTGTGTTATGTTATGTTATGTGATGTTCTGTTTTATGTTATGTTATGTTTTGTGTTATGTTATGTTATGTTTTTTGTTATGTTATGTTATGTTATGTTTTGTGTTATGTTATGTTATGTTTTGTGCTATGTTATGTTATGTTTTGTGTTATGTTATGTTATGTTTTTTGTTATGTTATTTGTTGAGTTATGTTAGGTGTTGTGTTATGTTTTGTGTTGTGTTATGTTATGTTATGTTATGTTATGTTATGTTATGATTTGTGTTATGTTATGTTTTGTGTTGTGTTATGTTATGTTTTGTGTTATGTTATGTAATGTTATGTTATGTTATGTTTTGTGTTAAGTTATGTTATGTGTTATGTTATGTTATGTTATGTTCTGTGTTATGTTATGTTTTGTGTTATGTTATGTTATGTTTTGTGTTATGTTATGATTTGTGTTGTGTTATGTTATGTTTTTTGTTATGTTATTTTTTGTGTTCTGTTATGTTATGTTTTGTGTTATGTTATGTTTTGTGCTTTGTTATGTTATATTTTGAGTTGTGTTATGTTATGTTTTGTGTCGTGTTATGTTTTGTGTCGTGTTATGTTTTGTGTTATGTTATGTTATGTTTTGTGTTGTGTTAATTTTTGTGTTGTGTTGAGTTATGTTTTGTGTTATGTTGTGTTATGTTTTGTGTTGTGTTGTGTTACGTTTTCTGTTGTGTTATGTTATGTTTTGTGTTATGCTATGTTTTGTGTTATCTTATGTTAAGTTTTGTGTTATGTTATGTTATGTTTATGTTTTGTGTTATGTTATGTTATGTATTGTGTTATGTTATGTTCTGCTATGTTTTGTGTTGTGTTATGTTATGTTATGTTTTGTGTTATGTTATGTGTCATGTTATGTTATGTTTTGTGTTATGTTATGTTATGTTTTGTGTTGTGTTATGTTATGTTATGTTTTGTGTTATGTCATGTTTTGTGTTATGTTATGTTTTGTGTTATGTTATGTTATGTTTTGTGCTATGTTATGTTTTGTGTTGTGTTATGTTATGTTTTGTGTCATGTTATGTTATTTTATGTTATGTTTTTTGTTATGTTATGTGTTATGTTATGTGTTGTGTTATGTTATGTTTTGTGTTGTGTTATGTTTTGTGTTATGTTATGTTATGTTATGTTTTGTGTCATGTTATGTTATGTTATGTGTTGTGTTATGTTATGTTTTGTGTTATGTTATGTTTTGTGTTATGTTATTTTTTGTGTTATGTTATGTTATGTTTTGTGCTACGTTATGTTTTGTGTTATGTTATGTTTTGCGTTATGTTATGTTATGTTTTGTGTTATGTTATGTGTTGTGTTATGTTATGTTTTGTGTTGTGTTATGTTATGTTTTGTGTTATGTTATGTTATGTTATGCTTTGTGTTATGTTATGTTATGTTATGTTTTGTGTTATGTTATGTTATGTTCTGTGTTATGTAATGTTATGTTTTCTGTTATGTTATGTTATGTGATGTTCTGTGTTATGTTATGTTTTGTGTTATGTTATGTTATGTTTTGTGTTATGTTTTGTGTTAGGTTATGTTTTGTGTTAATTTATGTTATGTTTTGTGCTATGTTATGTTTTGTGTTGTGTTATGTTATGTTTTGTTATGTTATGTTATGTTTTTTGCTATATTATGTTTTGTGTTATGTTATGTGTTGTGTTATGTTATGTTTTGTGTTGTGTTATATTATGTTTTGTGTTATGTTATGTTATGTTTTGTGTTATGTTATGTTATGTTTTGTGTTATGTTATGTTATGTTCTGTGTTATGTAATGTTATGTTTTGTGCTATGTTATGTTATGTGATGTTCTGTGTTATGTTATGTTATGTTTTGTGTTATGTTATGTTATGTTATGTTTTTTGTTATGTTATTTGTTGAGTTATGTTATGTGTTGTGTTATGTTTTGTGTTGTGTTATGTTATGTTATGTTATGTTTTGTGTTATATTATGTTATATTTTGTGTTGTGTTATGTTATGTTTTGTGTTATGTTATGTAATGTAATGTTATGTTATGTTTTGTGTTATGTTATGTTATGTTATGTTTTGTGTTATGTTATGTTATGTTCTGTGTTATGTTATGTTTTGTGTTATGTTATGTTATGTTTTGTGTTATGTTATGATTTGTGTTGTGTTATGTTATGTTTTGTGTTATGTTATGTTTTGTGTTCTGTTATGTTATGTTTTGTGTTATGTTATGTTTTGTGTTATATTATGTTATGTTTTGTGTTGTGATATGTTATGTTTTGTGTTATGTTGTGTTATGTTATGTTTTGTGTGATGTTATGTTTTGTGTTATGTTATGTTATGTTTTCTGTTATGTTATGTTTTGTGTTGTTGTGTTATGTTATGTTTTGTGCTATGTTATGTTTTGTGTTGTGTTATGTTATGTTATGTTTTGTGTTATGTTATGTTATGTTTTGTCTTATGCTATGTTATGTTATGTTATATTTTGTGTTATGTTATTTTATGATATGTTATGTTATGTTTTGTGTTACGTTATGTTATATTATGTTCTGTGTTATGTTATGTTATGTTATGTTTTGTGTTATGTTATGTTATGTTTTGTGTTATGTTATGTTTTGTGTTATGTTATGTTTTGTGTTGTTATGTTATGTTATGTTTTGTGTTAGGTTATGTTTTCTGTTATGTTATGTTTTGTGTTATGTTATGTGTTATGTTATGTTATGTTTTGTGTTATGTTATGTTATGTTTTGTGTTGTGTTATGTTATGTTTTGTGTTATGTTATGTGTTGTGTTATGTTATGTTTTGTGCTATGTTATGTTTTGTGTTGTGTTATGTTATGTTTTGTGTTATGTTATTTTATGTTATGTTTTTTGTTATTTTATGTTTTGTGTTATGTTATGTGTTGTGTTATGTTATGTTTTGTGTTGTGTTATGTTATATTATGTTATGTTTTGTGTTATGTTATGTTATGTTTTGTGTTATGTTATGTTATGTTATGTTCTGTGTTATGTAAGGTTATGTTTTGTGTTATGTTATGTTATGTGATGTTCTGTGTTATGTTATGTTATGTTTTGTGTTATGTTATGTTATGTTATGTTATGTTATGTTTTGTGTTATGTTATGTTTTGTGTTATATTATGTTTTGTGTTATGTTATGTTATGTTTTGTGTTATGTTATGTTATGTTATGTTATGTTTTGTGTTATGTTATGTTTTGTGTTATGTTTTTTGTTATATTATGTTTTGTGTTATGTTATGTGTTGTGTTATGTTATGTTTTGTGTTGTGTTATATTATGTTTTGTGTTATGTTATGTTATGTTTTGTGTTATGTTATGTTATTTTTTGTGCTATGTTATGTTATGTTTTGTGTTATGTTATGTTTTGTGTTATGTTATGTTATATTTTGTGTTATGTTATGTTATGTTTTGTGTTATGTTATCTTATGTTTTGTGTTATGTTATGTTTTGTGTTATGTTATGTTATGTTTTGTGTTATGTTATGTTATGTTTTGTGTTGTGTTATGTTATTTTTGTGTTATGTTTTTTTTTGTGTAGTGTTTTGTGTTGTGTTATCTTATGTTCTGTGTTCTGCTATGTTATGTTTTGTGTTATGTTATGTTTTGTGTTGTGTTATGTTATGTTATGTTTTGTGTTATGTTATGTTATGTTTTGTGTTATGTTATGTTTTGTGTTATGTTATGTTTTGTGTTGTGTTATGTTTTGTGTCGTGTTATGTTTTGTGTTATGTTATGTTATGTTTTGTGTTGTGTTAATTTTTGTGTTGTGTTGAGTTATGTTTTGTGTTATGTTGTGTTATGTTTTGTGTTGTGTTGTGTTACGTTTTCTGTTGTGTTATGTTATGTTTTGTGTTATGCTATGTTTTGTGTTATCTTATGTTAAGTTTTGTGTTATGTTATGTTATGTTTATGTTTTGTGTTATGTTATGTTATGTATTGTGTTATGTTATGTTCTGCTATGTTTTGTGTTGTGTTATGTTAAGTTATGTTTTGTGTTGTGTTACGTTTTGTGTTATGTTATGTTATGTTTTGTGTTATGTTATGTTATGTTTTGTGTTATGTTATGTGTTATGTTATGTTAGTTTTGTGTTATGTTATGTTATGTTTTGTGTTGTGTTATGTTATGTTATGTTTTGTGTTATGTCATGTTTTGTGTTATGTTATGTTTTGTGTTATGTTATGTTATGTTTTGTGCTATGTTATGTTTTGTGTTGTGTTATGTTATGTTTTGTGTCATGTTATGTTATTTTATGTTATGTTTTTTGTTATGTTAAGTGTTATGTTATGTGTTGTGTTATGTTATGTTTAGTGTTGTGTTATGTTTTGTGTTATGTTATGTTATGTTATGTTTTGTGTCATGTTATGTTATGTTATGTGTTGTGTTATGTTATGTTATGTTTTGTGTTATGTTATTTTTTGTGTTATGTTATGTTATGTTTTGTGCTACGTTATGTTTTGTGTTATGTTATGTTTTGCGTTATGTTATGTTATGTTTTGTGTTATGTTATGTGTTGTGTTATGTTATGTTTTGTGTTGTGTTATGTTATGTTTTGTGTTATGTTATGTTATGTTATGTTTTGTGTTATGTTATGTTATGTTATGTTTTGTGTTATGTTATGTTATGTTATGTTCTGTGTTATGTAATGTTATGTTTTCTGTTATGTTATGTTATGTGATGTTCTGTGTTATGTTATGTTTTGTGTTATGTTATGTTATGTTTTGTGTTATGTTTTGTGTTAGGTTATGTTTTGTGTTAATTTATGTTATGTTTTGTGCTATGTTATGTTTTGTGTTGTGTTATGTTATGTTTTGTTATGTTATGTTATGTTTTTTGCTATATTATGTTTTGTGTTATGTTATGTGTTGTGTTATGTTATTTTTTGTGTTGTGTTATATTATGTTTTGTGTTATGTTATGTTATGTTTTGTGTTATGTTATGTTATGTTTTGTGTTATGTTATGTTATGTTCTGTGTTATGTAATGTTATGTTTTGTGCTATGTTATGTTATGTGATGTTCTGTGTTATGTTATGTTATGTTTTGTGTTATGTTATGTTATGTTTTTTGTTATGTTATTTGTTGAGTTATGTTATGTGTTGTGTTATGTTTTGTGTTGTGTTATGTTATGTTATGTTATGTTTTGTGTTATGTTATGTTATATTTTGTGTTGTGTTATGTTATGTTTTGTGTTATGTTATGTAATGTAATGTTATGTTATGTTTTGTGTTATGTTATGTTATGTTATGTTTTGTGTTATGTTATGTTATGTTATGTTCTGTGTTATGTTATGTTTTGTGTTATGTTATGTTATGTTTTGTGTTATGTTATGATTTGTGTTGTGTTATGTTATGTTTTGTGTTATGTTATGTTTTGTGTTCTGTTATGTTATGTTTTGTGTTATGTTATGTTTTGTGTTATATTATGTTATGTTTTGTGTTGTGTTATGTTATGTTTTGTGTTATGTTGTGTTATGTTATGTTTTGTGTGATGTTATGTTTTGTGTTATGTTATGTTATGTTTTCTGTTATGTTATGTTTTGTGTTGTTGTGTTATGTTATGTTTTGTGTTATGTTATGTTATGTTATGTTTTGTCTTATGCTATGTTATGTTATGTTATATTTTGTGTTATGTTATTTTATGATATGTTATGTTATGTTTTGTGTTACGTTATGTTATATTATGTTCTGTGTTATGTTATGTTATGTTTTGTGTTATGTTATGTTATGTTTTGTGTTATGTTATGTTTTGTGTTATGTTATGTTTTGTGTTGTTATGTTATGTTATGTTTTGTGTTAGGTTATGTTTTCTGTTATGTTATGTTTTGTGTTATGTTATGTGTTATGTTATGTTATGTTATGTTTTGTGTTATGTTATGTTATGTTTTGTGTTGTGTTATGTTATGTTTTGTGTTATGTTATGTGTTGTGTTATGTTATGTTTTGTGCTATGTTATGTTTTGTGTTGTGTTATGTTATGTTTTGTGTTATGTTATTTTATGTTATGTTTTTTGTTATTTTATGTTTTGTGTTATGTTATGTGTTGTGTTATGTTATGTTTTGTGTTGTGTTATGTTATATTATGTTATGTTTTGTGTTATGTTATGTTATGTTTTGTGTTATGTTATGTTATGTTATGTTCTGTGTTATGTAAGGTTATGTTTTGTGTTATGTTATGTTATGTGATTTTCTGTGTTATGTTATGTTATGTTTTGTGTTATGTTATGTTATGTTATGTTATGTTTTGTGTTATGTTATGTTTTGTGTTATGTTATGTTTTGTGTTATGTTATGTTATGTTTTGTGTTATGTTATGTTATGTTATGTTATGTTATGTTATGTTTTGTGTTATGTTATGTTTTGTGTTATGTTTTTTGTTATATTATGTTTTGTGTTATGTTATGTGTTGTGTTATGTTATGTTTTGTGTTGTGTTATATTATGTTTTGTGTTATGTTATGTTATGTTTTGTGTTATGTTATGTTATTTTTTGTGCTATGTTATGTTATGTTTTGTGTTATGTTATGTTTTGTGTTATGTTATGGTATATTTTGTGTTATGTTATGTTATGTTTTGTGTTATGTTATCTTAGGTTTTGTGTTATGTTATGTTTTGTGTTATGTTATGTTATGTTTTGTGTTATGTTATGTTATGTTTTGTGTTGTGTTATGTTATTTTTGTGTTATGTTTTTATTTGTGTAGTGTTTTGTGTTGTGTTATCTTATGTTCTGTGTTCTGCTATGTTATGTTTTATGTTATGTTATGTTTTGTGTTGTGTTATGTTATGTTATGTTTTGTGTTATGTTATGTTATGTTTTGTGTTATGTTATGTTTTGTGTTATGTTATGTTTTGTGTTGTGTTATGTTTTGTGTTGTGTTATGTTATGTTTTGTGTTATGTTATGTTTTGTGTTGTGTTATGTTATGTTATGTTATGTTACGTTATGTTATGTTGTGCTATGTTATGTTATGTTTTGTGTTATGTTATGTTTTGTGTTATGTTATGTTTTGTTTTGTGTTGTGTTATGTTATGTTATGTTTCGTGTTGTGTTATGTTTTGTGTTATGTTATGTTATGTGTTGTGTTGGGTTATGTTATGTTTTGTGTTATGTTATGTTTTGTGTTATGTTATGTTTGGTTTTATGTTGTGTTATGTTATGTTTTGTGTTGTGTTATGTTATGTTATGTTTTGTGTTATGTTATGTTTTTTGTTATGATATGTTTTGTTTTATGTTATGTTATGTGTTATGCTATGTTTTGTGTTGTGTTATGTTATGTTATGTTTTGTGTTATGTAATGTTTTGTGTTGTGTTATGTTATGTTACGTTATGTTATGTTATGTGTTATGTTATGTTTTGTGTTATGTTATGTTTTGTGTTATGTTATGTTTTGTGATGTGTTGTGTTATGTTATATTATGTTTTGTGTTATGTTATGATTTGTGTTGTGTTATGTTATGTTTTGTGTTATGTTATGTTTTGTGTAATGTTATGTTTTGTGTTATGTTATGCTTTGTGTTATGTTATGTTTTGTGTTATGTTATGTATTATGTTATGTTTTATGTTATGTTATGTGTTATGTTATGTTTTGTGTTGTGTTATGTTAAGTTTTTTGTTATGTTATGTTTTGTGTTGTGTTATGTTCTGTGTTGTGTTATGTTATGTTTTGCGGTGTGTTATGTTATGTTTTCGGTGTGTTATGTTATGTTTTATGTTGTGTTATATTATGTTTTGTGTTGTGTTATGTTATGTTTTGTGTTGTGTTATAATTTGTGTTGTGTTGTGTTGTGTTGTGTTATGTTCTGTTATGTTATGTTTTGTGTTGTCTTATGTTATGTTTTGTGTTGTGTTATGTTATGTTTTGTGTTATGTTATGTAATGTTATGTTATGTTACGTTATGTTATGTTATGTTTTTTGTTATGTTATGTTTTGTGTTGTGTTATGTTATGTTCTGTGTTTTGTTATGTAATGTTTTGTGTTATGTTATGTAATGTTTTGTCTTATGTTATGCTTTGTGGATTGTTATGTTATGTTTTGTGTTGTGTTATGTTATGTTTTGTGTTATTTTATGTTTTGTGTTATGTTATGTTATGTTTTGAGTTGTGTTATGTTATGTTTTGTGTTTTGTTATGTTTTGTGTTGTGTTATGTTTTGTGTTATGTTATCTTATGTTTTGTGTTGTGTTGTTTTTTGTTGTGTTGTGTTATGTTTTGTGTTGTGTTGCGTTATATTTTGTGTTGTGTTGTGTTACGTTTTCTGTTGTGTTATGTTATTTTTTGTGTTATGTTATTTTTTGTGTTATGTTATGTTAAGTTTTGTGTTATGTTATGTTATGTTAGGTTATGTTTTGTGTTATGTTATGTTATGTGTTGTGTTATGTTATGTTATGTTTTGTGTTGTGTTATGTTATGTTTTTTGTTATGTTAAGTTATGTTTTGTGTTGTGTTATGTTTTGTGTTATGTTATGTTATGTTTTGTGTTGTGTTTTGTGATATGTTATGTTATGTTATGTTTTGTGTTGTGTTATGTTATGTTATGTTTTGTGTTGTGTTATGTTATGTTTTGTGTTATGTTATGTTTTGTGTTTTGTTATGTTATGTTATGTTTTGTGTAGTGTTATGTTATGTTATGTTTTGTGTTATGTTATGTTTTGTGTTGTGTTATGTTATGTGTTGTGTTATGTCATGTTTTGTGTTGCGTTATGTTATGTATTGTGTTATGGGATGCTTTGTGTTGTGATATGTTATGTTTTGTGTTGTGTTATGTTTTGTTTGGTGTTGTGTTATGTTATGATTTGTGTTGTGTTATGTTTTGTGTTGTGTTGTGTTGTGTTGTGTTATGTTATGTTATGTTTTGTGTTATGTTATGTTTTCTGTTATGTTATGTGTTGTGTTATGTTATGTTTTGTGTTGTGTTACGTTTTGTTTTGTGTTATACTATGTTATGTTTTGTGTTATGTTTTGTGTTATGTTATGTTTTGTGTTATGTTATGTTATGTTTTGTGTTACGTTATGTTATGTTTTGTGTTGTGTTATGTTATGTCATGCTTTGTGTTGTGTTTTGTTATGTTATGTTGTGTGTTATGTTATGTTTTTTGTTATGTTATGTTATGTTATTATTTAGGTTATGTTATGTTATGTTTTAGGTTATGTTATGTTTGTTTTAGGTTATGTTATGTTATGTTATGTTTTGTGTTATGTTATGTTTTGTGCTATATTATATTATGTTTTGTGTTATGTTATGTTATGTTTTTTGTTATGTTATTTGTTGAGTTATGTTATGTGTTGTGTTATGTTTTGTGTTGTGTTATGTTATGTTATGTTATGTTTTGTGTTATGTTGTGTTATGTTTTGTGTTGTGTTATGTTATGTTTTGTGTTATGTTATGTAATGTTATGTTATGTTATGTTTTGTGTTATGTTATGTTATGTTTTGTGTTATGTTATGTTATGTTATGTTATGTTATGTTATGTTATGTTATTGTTCTGGGTTATGTTATGTTTTGTGTTGTTATGTTATGTTTTGTGTTATGTTATGATTTGTGTTGTGTTATGTTATGTTATGTGTTATGTTATGTTTTGTGTTCTGTTATGTTATGTTTTGTGTTATGTTATGTTTTGTGCTTTGTTATGTTACGTTTTGAGTAGTGTTATGTTATGTTTTGTGTTATGTTATGTTTTGTGTTGTGTTATGTTTTGTGTTATGCTATGTTATGTTATGTTTTGTGTTGTGTTAACTTTTATGTTGTGTTGTGTTATGTTTTGTGTTGTGTTGTGTTATGTTTTGTGTTGTGTTGTGTTACGTTTTCTGTTGTGTTATGTTATGTTTTGTGTTATGCTATGTTTTTTGTTATGTTATGTTAAGTTTTCGGTTATGTTATGTTATGTTTATGTTTTGTGTTATGTTATGTTATGTGTTGTGTTATGTTATGTTCTGCTATGTTTTGTGTTGTGTTATGTTATGTTTTGTGTTATGTTAAGTTATGTTTTGTGTTGTGTTACGTTTTGTGTTATGTTATGTGTTATATTATGTTATGTTTTGTGTTATGTTATGTTATGTTTTGTGTTGTGTTATGTTATGTTATGTTTTGTGATATGTTATTTTTTGTGTTATGTTATGTTTTGTGTTATGTTATGTTATGTTTTGTGCTATGTTATGTTTTGTGTTGTGTTATGTTATGTTTTGTGTTATGTTATGTTATGTTTTGTGTTATGTTATGATTTATGTTGTGTTATGTTATGTTTTGTGTTATGTTATGTTTTGTGTTATGTTATGTTATGTTTTGTGTTGTGTTATGTTTTGTGTTGTGTTATGTTATGTTTTGTGTTATGTTATGTTTTGTGTTGTGTTATGTTGTGCTATGTTATGTTACGTTTTGTGTTATGTTATGTTTTGTGTTATGTTATGTTTTGTTTTGTGTTGTGTTATGTTATGTTATGTTTCGTGTTGTGTTATGTTTTGTGTTATGTTATGTTTTGTGTTGTGTTATGTTATGTTTTGTGTTATGTTATGTTTTGTGTTATGTTATGTTTGGTTTTATGTTGTGTTATGTTATGTTTTGTATAGTGTTATGTTATGTTATGTTTTGTGTTATGTTTTTTGTTATGATATGTTTTGTTTTATGTTATGTTAAGTGTTATGCTATGTTTTGTGTTGTGTTATGTTATGTTATGTTATGTTTTGTGTTATGATATGTTTTGTGTTGTGTTATGTTATGTTACGTTATGTTATGTTATGTGTTATGTTATGTTTTGTGTTATGTTATGTTTTGTGTTATGTTACGTTTTGTGATGTGTTGTGTTATGTATTTTATGTTTTGTTTTATATTATGATTTTGAGTTGTGTTATGTTATGTTATGTATTATGTTATGTTTTATGTTATGTTATGTTATGTTATGTTTTGTGTTGTGTTATGTTAAGTTTTGTGTTATGTTATGTTTTGTGTTGTGTTATGTTCTGTGTTGTGTTATGTTATGTTTTGCGGTGTGTTATGTTATATTTTCGGTGTGTTATGTTATGTTTTATGTTGTGTTATGTTATGTTTTGTGTTGTGTTATGTTATGTTTTGTGTTATGTTATGTTATGTTTTGTGTTATGTTATGTTATTTTTTGTGCTATGTTATGTTATGTTTTGTGTTATGTTATGTTTTGTGTTATGTTATGTTATATTTTGTGTTATGTTATGTTATGTTTTGTGTTATGTTATCTTATGTTTTGTGTTATGTTATGTTTTGTGTTATGTTATGTTACGTTTTGTGTTATGTTATGTTATGTTTTGTGTTGTGTTATGTTATTTTTGTGTTATGTTTTTATTTGTGTAGTGTTTTGTGTTGTGTTATCTTATGTTCTGTGTTGTGTTATGTTATGTTTTGTGTTATGTTATGTTTTGTTTGTGTTATGTTATGTTATGTTTTGTGCTATGTTATGTTATGTTTTGTGTTATGTTATGTTTTGTGTTATGTTATGTTATGTTATGTTTTGTGTTGTGTTATGTTTTGTGTGATGTTATGTTATGTTTTGTGATATGTTATGTTTTGTGTTATGTTATGTTTTGTGTTATGTTATGTTATGTTTTGTGCTATGTTATGTTTTGTGTTGTGTTATGTTATGTTTTGTGTTATGTTATGTTATGTTTTGTGTTATGTTATGATTTGTGTTGTGTTATGTTATGTTTTGTGTTATGTTATGTTTTGTGTTATGTTATGTTTTGTGTTATGTTATGTTATGTTTTGTGTTGTGTTATGTTTTGTGTTGTGTTATGTTATGTTTTGTGTTATGTTATGTTTTGTGTTGTGTTATGTTGTGCTATGTTATGTTATGTTTTGTGTTATGTTATGTTTTGTGTTATGTTATGTTTTGTTTTGTGTTGTGTTATGTTATGTTATGTTTCGTGTTGTGTTATGTTTTGTGTTATGTTATGTTATGTTTTGTGTTGTGTTATGTTATGTTTTGTGTTATGTTATGTTTTGTGTTATGTTATGTTTGGTTTTATGTTGTGTTATGTTATGTTTTGTAATGTGTTATGTTATGTTATGTTTTGTGTTATGTTATGTTTTTTGTTATGATATGTTTTGTTTTATGTTATGTTATGTGTTATGCTATGTTTTGTGTTGTGTTATGTTATGTTATGTTATGTTTTGTGTTATGTTATATTTTGTGTTGTGTTATGTTATGTTACGTTATGTTATGTTATGTTATGTGTTATGTTATGTTTTGTGTTATGTTATGTTTTGTGTTATGTTAAGTTTTGTGATGTGTTGTGTTATGTTATGTTATGTTTTGTTTTATGTTATGATTTGTGTTGTGTTATGTTATGTTTTGTGTAATGTTATGTTTTGTGTTATGTTATGTTTTGTGTTATGTTATGTTTTGTGTTGTGTTATGTATTATGTTATGTTTTATGTTATGTTATGTTATGTTATGTTTTGTGTTGTGTTATGTTAAGTTTTGTGTTATGTTATGTTTTGTGTTGTGTTATGTTCTGTGTTGTGTTATGTTATGTTTTGCGGTGTGTTATGTTATGTTTTCGGTGTGTTATGTTATGTTTTATGTTGTGTTATGTTATGTTTTGTGTTGTGTTATGTTATGTTTTGTGTTATGTTATGTTATGTTTTGTGTTATGTTATGTTATTTTTTGTGCTATGTTATGTTATGTTTTGTGTTATGTTATGTTTTGTGTTATGTTATGTTATATTTTGTGTTATGTTATGTTATGTTTTGTGTTATGTTATCTTATGTTTTGTGTTATGTTATGTTTTGTGTTATGTTATGTTATGTTTTGTGTTATGTTATGTTATGTTTTGTGTTGTGTTATGTTATTTTTGTGTTATGTTTTTATTTGTGTAGTGTTTTGTGTTGTGTTATCTTATGTTCTGTGTTGTGTTATGTTATGTTTTGTGTTATGTTATGTTTTGTGTTGTGTTATGTTATGTTATGTTTTGTGTTATGTTATGTTATGTTTTGTGTTATGTTATGTTTTGTGTTATGTTATGTTATGTTTTGTGTTGTGTTATGTTTTGTGTTGTGTTATGTTATGTTTTGTGTTATGTTATGTTTTGTGTTGTGTTATGTTATGTTATGTTATGTTACGTTATGTTATGTTGTGCTATGTTATGTTATGTTTTGTGTTATGTTATGTTTTGTGTTATGTTATGTTTTGTTTTGTGTTGTGTTATGTTATGTTATGTTTCGTGTTGTGTTATGTTTTGTGTTATGTTATGTTATGTTTTGTGTTGTGTTATGTTATGTTTTGTGTTATGTTATGTTTTGTGTTATGTTATGTTATGTTTATGTTTTGTGTTATGTTATGTTATGTGTTGTGTTATGTTATGTTCTGCTATGTTTTGTGTTGTGTTATGTTATGTTTTGTGTTATGTTAAGTTATGTTTTGTGTTGTGTTACGTTTTGTGTTATGTTATGTGTTATATTATGTTATGTTTTGTGTTATGTTATGTTATGTTTTGTGTTGTGTTATGTTATGTTATGTTTTGTGATATGTTATGTTTTGTGTTATGTTATGTTTTGTGTTATGTTATGTTATGTTTTGTGCTATGTTATGTTTTGTGTTGTGTTATGTTATGTTTTGTGTTATGTTATGTTATGTTGTGTGTTATGTTATGTTTTTTGTTATGTTATGTTATGTTATTATTTAGGTTATGTTATGTTATGTTTTAGGTTATGTTATGTTTGTTTTAGGTTATGTTATGTTATGTTATGTTTTGTGTTATGTTATGTTTTGTGCTATATTATATTATGTTTTGTGTTATGTTATGTTATGTTTTTTGTTATGTTATTTGTTGAGTTATGTTATGTGTTGTGTTATGTTTTGTGTTGTGTTATGTTATGTTATGTTATGTTTTGTGTTATGTTGTGTTATGTTTTGTGTTGTGTTATGTTATGTTTTGTGTTATGTTATGTAATGTTATGTTATGTTATGTTTTGTGTTATGTTATGTTATGTTTTGTGTTATGTTATGTTATGTTATGTTATGTTATGTTATGTTATGTTATGTTATGTTATTGTTCTGGGTTATGTTATGTTTTGTGTTATGTTATGTTATGTTTTGTGTTATGTTATGATTTGTGTTGTGTTATGTTATGTTATGTGTTATGTTATGTTTTGTGTTCTGTTATGTTATGTTTTGTGTTATGTTATGTTTTGTGCTTTGTTATGTTACGTTTTGAGTAGTGTTATGTTATGTTTTGTGTTATGTTATGTTTTGTGTTGTGTTATGTTTTGTGTTATGCTATGTTATGTTATGTTTTGTGTTGTGTTAACTTTTATGTTGTGTTGTGTTATGTTTTGTGTTGTGTTGTGTTATGTTTTGTGTTGTGTTGTGTTACGTTTTCTGTTGTGTTATGTTATGTTTTGTGTTGTGCTATGTTTTTTGTTATGTTATGTTAAGTTTTCGGTTATGTTATGTTATGTTTATGTTTTGTGTTATGTTATGTTATGTGTTGTGTTATGTTATGTTCTGCTATGTTTTGTGTTGTGTTATGTTATGTTTTGTGTTATGTTAAGTTATGTTTTGTGTTGTGTTACGTTTTGTGTTATGTTATGTGTTATATTATGTTATGTTTTGTGTTATGTTATGTTATGTTTTGTGTTGTGTTATGTTATGTTATGTTTTGTGATATGTTATGTTTTGTGTTATGTTATGTTTTGTGTTATGTTATGTTATGTTTTGTGCTATGTTATGTTTTGTGTTGTGTTATGTTATGTTTTGTGTTATGTTATGTTATGTTTTGTGTTATGTTATGATTTATGTTGTGTTATGTTATGTTTTGTGTTATGTTATGTTTTGTGTTATGTTATGTTTTGTGTTATGTTATGTTATGTTTTGTGTTGTGTTATGTTTTGTGTTGTGTTATGTTATGTTTTGTGTTATGTTATGTTTTGTGTTGTGTTATGTTGTGCTATGTTATGTTACGTTTTGTGTTATGTTATGTTTTGTGTTATGTTATGTTTTGTTTTGTGTTGTGTTATGTTATGTTATGTTTCGTGTTGTGTTATGTTTTGTGTTATGTTATGTTTTGTGTTGTGTTATGTTATGTTTTGTGTTATGTTATGTTTTGTGTTATGTTATGTTTGGTTTTATGTTGTGTTATGTTATGTTTTGTATAGTGTTATGTTATGTTATGTTTTGTGTTATGTTTTTTGTTATGATATGTTTTGTTTTATGTTATGTTATGTGTTATGCTATGTTTTGTGTTGTGTTATGTTATGTTATGTTTTGTGTTATGATATGTTTTGTGTTGTGTTATGTTATGTTACGTTATGTTATGTTATGTGTTATGTTATGTTTTGTGTTATGTTATGTTTTGTGTTATGTTACGTTTTGTGATGTGTTGTGTTATGTATTTTATGTTTTGTTTTATATTATGATTTTGAGTTGTGTTATGTTATGTTATGTATTATGTTATGTTTTATTTTATGTTATGTTATGTTATGTTTTGTGTTGTGTTATGTTAAGTTTTGTGTTATGTTATGTTTTGTGTTGTGTTATGTTCTGTGTTGTGTTATGTTATGTTTTGCGGTGTGTTATGTTATATTTTCGGTGTGTTATGTTATGTTTTATGTTGTGTTATGTTATGTTTTGTGTTGTGTTATGTTATGTTTTGTGTTATGTTATGTTATGTTTTGTGTTATGTTATGTTATTTTTTGTGCTATGTTATGTTATGTTTTGTGTTATGTTATGTTTTGTGTTATGTTATGTTATATTTTGTGTTATGTTATGTTATGTTTTGTGTTATGTTATCTTATGTTTTGTGTTATGTTATGTTTTGTGTTATGTTATGTTACGTTTTGTGTTATGTTATGTTATGTTTTGTGTTGTGTTATGTTATTTTTGTGTTATGTTTTTATTTGTGTAGTGTTTTGTGTTGTGTTATCTTATGTTCTGTGTTGTGTTATGTTATGTTTTGTGTTATGTTATGTTTTGTTTGTGTTATGTTATGTTATGTTATGTTTTGTGCTATGTTATGTTATGTTTTGTGTTATGTTATGTTTTGTGTTATGTTATGTTATGTTATGTTTTGTGTTGTGTTATGTTTTGTGTGATGTTATGTTATGTTTTGTGATATGTTATGTTTTGTGTTATGTTATGTTTTGTGTTATGTTATGTTATGTTTTGTGCTATGTTATGTTTTGTGTTGTGTTATGTTATGTTTTGTGTTATGTTATGTTATGTTTTGTGTTATGTTATGATTTGTGTTGTGTTATGTTATGTTTTGTGTTATGTTATGTTTTGTGTTATGTTATGTTTTGTGTTATGTTATGTTATGTTTTGTGTTGTGTTATGTTTTGTGTTGTGTTATGTTATGTTTTGTGTTATGTTATGTTTTGTGTTGTGTTATGTTGTGCTATGTTATGTTATGTTTTGTGTTATGTTATGTTTTGTGTTATGTTATGTTTTGTTTTGTGTTGTGTTATGTTATGTTATGTTTCGTGTTGTGTTATGTTTTGTGTTATGTTATGTTATGTTTTGTGTTGTGTTATGTTATGTTTTGTGTTATGTTATGTTTTGTGTTATGTTATGTTTGGTTTTATGTTGTGTTATGTTATGTTTTGTAATGTGTTATGTTATGTTATGTTTTGTGTTATGTTATGTTTTTTGTTATGATATGTTTTGTTTTATGTTATGTTATGTGTTATGCTATGTTTTGTGTTGTGTTATGTTATGTTATGTTATGTTTTGTGTTATGTTATATTTTGTGTTGTGTTATGTTATGTTACGTTATGTTATGTTATGTTATGTGTTATGTTATGTTTTGTGTTATGTTATGTTTTGTGTTATGTTATGTTTTGTGATGTGTTGTGTTATGTTATGTTATGTTTTGTTTTATGTTATGATTTGTGTTGTGTTATGTTATGTTTTGTGTTATGTTATGTTTTGTGTAATGTTATGTTTTGTGTTATGTTATGTTTTGTGTTATGTTATGTTTTGTGTTGTGTTATGTATTATGTTATGTTTTATGTTATGTTATGTTATGTTATGTTTTGTGTTGTGTTATATTAAGTTTTGTGTTATGTTATGTTTTGTGTTGTGTTATGTTCTGTGTTGTGTTATGTTATGTTTTGCGGTGTGTTATGTTATGTTTTCGGTGTGTTATGTTATGTTTTATGTTGTGTTATGTTATGTTTTGTGTTGTGTTATGTTATGTTTTGTGTTATGTTATGTTATGTTTTGTGTTATGTTATGTTATTTTTTGTGCTATGTTATGTTATGTTTTGTGTTATGTTATGTTTTGTGTTATGTTATGTTATATTTTGTGTTATGTTATGTTTTGTGTTATGTTATCTTATGTTTTGTGTTATGTTATGTTTTGTGTTATGTTATGTTATGTTTTGTGTTATGTTATGTTATGTTTTGTGTTGTGTTATGTTATTTTTGTGTTATGTTTTTATTTGTGTAGTGTTTTGTGTTGTGTTATCTTATGTTCTGTGTTGTGTTATGTTATGTTTTGTGTTATGTTATGTTTTGTGTTGTGTTATGTTATGTTATGTTTTGTGTTATGTTATGTTATGTTTTGTGTTATGTTATGTTTTGTGTTATGTTATGTTATGTTTTGTGTTGTGTTATGTTTTGTGTTGTGTTATGTTATGTTTTGTGTTATGTTATGTTTTGTGTTGTGTTATGTTATGTTATGTTATGTTATGTTACGTTATGTTATGTTGTGCTATGTTATGTTATGTTTTGTGTTATGTTATGTTTTGTGTTATGTTATGTTTTGTTTTGTGTTGTGTTATGTTATGTTATGTTTCGTGTTGTGTTATGTTTTGTGTTATGTTATGTTATGTTTTGTGTTGTGTTATGTTATGTTTTGTGTTATGTTATGTTTTGTGTTATGTTATGTTTGGTTTTATGTTGTGTTATGTTATGTTTTGTGTTGTGTTATGTTATGTTATGTTTTGTGTTATGTTATGTTTTTTGTTATGATATGTTTTGTGTTATGTTATGTTATGTTTTGTGCTATGTTATGTTTTGTGTTGTGTTATGTTATGTTTTGTGTTATGTTATGTTATGTTTTGTGTTATGTTATGATTTATGTTGTGTTATGCTATGTTTTGTGTTGTGTTATGTTATGTTATGTTATGTTATGTTTTGTGTTATGTTATGTTTTGTGTTGTGTTATGTTATGTTATGTTTCGTGTTGTGTTATGTTTTGTGTTATGTTATGTTATGTTTTGTGTTGTGTTGTGTTACGTTTTGTGTTATGTTATGTGTTATATTATGTTATGTTTTGTGTTATGTTATGTTATGTTTTGTGTTGTGTTATGTTATGTGATGTTTTGTGATATGTTATGTTTTGTGTTATGTTATGTTTTGTGTTATGTTATGTTATGTTTTGTGCTATGTTATGTTTTGTGTTGTGTTATGTTATGTTTTGTGTTATGTTATGTTATGTTTTGTGTTATGTTATGATTTATGTTGTGTTATGCTATGTTTTGTGTTGTGTTATGTTATGTTATGTTATGTTATGTTATGTTTTGTGTTATGTTATGTTTTGTGTTGTGTTATGTTATGTTACGTTATGTTATGTTATGTGTTATGTTATGTTTTGTGTTATGTTATGTTTTGTGTTATGTTCTGTTCTGTGATGTGTTGTGTTATGTTATGTTATGTTTTGTGTTATGTTATGATTTGTGTTGTGTTATGTTATGTTTTGTGTTATGTTATGTTTTGTGTAATGTTATGTTTTGTGTTATGTTATGTTTTGTGTTATGTTATGTTTTGTGTTATGTTATGTATTATGTTATGTTTTATGTTATGTTATGTGTTATGTTATGTTTTGTGTTGTGTTATGTTAAGTTTTTTGTTATGTTATGTTTTGTGTTGTGTTATGTTCTGTGTTGTGTTATGTTATGTTTTGCGGTGTGTTATGTTATGTTTTCGGTGTGTTATGTTATGTTTTATGTTGTGTTATATTATGTTTTGTGATGTGTTATGTTATGTTTTGTGTTGTGTTATAATTTGTGTTGTGTTGTGTTGTGTTATGTTCTGTTATGTTATGTTTTGTGTTGTCTTATGTTTTGTTTTGTGTTGTGTTATGTTATGTTTTGTGTTATGTTATGTAATGTTATGTTATGTTACGTTATGTTATGTTATGTTTTTTGTTATGTTATGTTTTGTGTTATGTTATGTTATGTTATGTTCTGTGTTTTGTTATGTAATGTTTTGTGTTATGTTATGTAATGTTTTGTGTTATGTTATGCTTTGTGTTGTGTTATGTTATGTTTTGTGTTATGTTATGTTTTGCGTTGTGTTATGTTATGTTTTGTGTTATTTTATGTTTTGTGTTATGTTATGTTATGTTTTGAGTTGTGTTATGTTATGTTTTGTGTTTTGTTATGTTTTGTGTTGTGTTATGTTTTGTGTTATGTTATCTTATGTTTTGTGTTGTATTGTTTTGTGTTGTGTTGTATTATGTTTTGTGTTGTGTTGTGTTATATTTTGTGTTGTGTTGTGTTACGTTTTCTGTTGTGTTATGTTATTTTTTGTGTTATGTTATGTTTTGTGTTATGTTATGTTAAGTTTTGTGTTATGTTATGTTATGTTAGGTTATGTTTTGTGTTATGTTATGTTATGTGTTGTGTTATGTTATGTTATGTTTTGTGTTGTGTTATGTTATGTTTTGTGTTATGTTAAGCTATGTTTTGTGTTGTGTTATGTTTTGTGTTATGTTATGTTATGTTTTGTGTTGTGTTTTGTGATATGTTATGTTATGTTATGTTTTGTGTTGTGTTACGTTATGTAATGTTTTGTGTTGTGTTATGTTATGTTTTGTGTTATGTTATGTTATGTTTTATGTTTTGTTATGATATGTTATGTTTTGTGTAGTGTTATGTTATGTTATGTTTTGTGTTATGTTATGTTTTGTGATATGTTATGTTTTGTGTTGTGTTATGTTATGTGTTGTGTTATGTCATGTTTTGTGTTGCGTTATGTTATGTATTGTGTTATGTGATGCTTTGTGTTGTGATATGTTATGTTTTGTGTTGTGTTATGTTTTGTTTGGTGTTGTGTTATGTTATGATTTGTGTTGTGTTATGTTTTGTGTTGTGTTGTGTTGTGTTATGTTATGTTATGTTTTGTGTTATGTTATGTTTTCTGTTATGTTATGTGTTGTGTTACGTTTTGTTTTGTGTTATACTATGTTATGTTTTGTGTTATGTTTTGTGTTATGTTATGTTTTGTGTTATGTTATGTTATGTTTTGTATTACGTTATGTTATGTTTTGTGTTGTGTTATGTTATGTCATGTTTTGTGTTGTGTTTTGTTATGTTATGTTGTGTGTTATGTTATGTTTTTTGTTATGTTATGTTATGTTATTATTTAGGTTATGTTATGTTATGTTTTAGGTTATGTTATGTTATGTTTTAGGTTATGTTATTTTATGTTATGTTTTGTGTTATGTTATGTTTTGTGCTATGTTATGTTATGTTTTGTGTTATGTTATGTTATGTTTTTTGTTATGTTATTTGTTGAGTTATGTTATGTGTTGTGTTATGTTTTGTGTTGTGTTATGTTATGTTATGTTATGTTTTGTGTTATGTTGTGTTATGTTTTGTGTTGTGTTATGTTATGTTTTGTGTTATGTTATGTAATGTTATGTTATGTTATGTTTTGTGTTATGTTATGTTATGTTTTGTGTTATGTTATGTTATGTTATGTTATGTTATGTTATGTTATGTTATGTTATGTTATGTTATGTTATGTTATGTTATGTTATGTTATGTTATGTTATGTTATGTTATGTTATGTTATGTTATGTTATGTTATGTTATGATATGTTATGTTATGTTATGTTATGTTATGTTATGTTATGTTATGTTCTGGGTTATGTTATGTTTTGTGTTATGTTATGTTATGTTTTGTGTTATGTTATGATTTGTGTTGTGTTATGTTATGTTATGTGTTATGTTATGTTTTGTGTTCTGTTATGTTATGTTTTGTGTTATGTTATGTTTTGTGCTTTGTTATGTTATATTTTGAGTAGTGTTATGTTATGTTTTGTGTTTGTTATGTTTTGTGTTGTGTTATGTTTTGTGTTATGTTATGTTATGTTTTGTGTTGTGTTAACTCTTATGTTGTGTTGTGTTATGTTTTGTGTTGTGTTGTGTTACGTTTTCTGTTGTGTTATGTTATGTTTTGTGTTATGCTATGTTTTTTGTTATGTTATGTTAAGTTTTCTGTTATGTTATGTTATGTTTATGTTTTGTGTTATGTTATGTTATGTGTTGTTTTATGTTATGTTCTGCTATGTTTTGTGTTGTGTTATGTTATGTTTTGTGTTGTGTTACGTTTTGTGTTATGTTATGTGTTATATTATGTTATGTTTTGTGTTATGTTATGTTATGTTTTGTGTTGTGTTATGTTATGTTATGTTTTGTGATATGTTATGTTTTGTGTTATGTTATGTTTTGTGTTATGTTATGTTATGTTTTGTGCTATGTTATGTTTTGTGTTGTGTTATGTTATGTTTTGTGTTATGTTATGTTATGTTTTGTGTTATGTTATGATTTGTGTTGTGTTATGTTATGTTTTGTGTTATGTTATGTTTTGTGTTATGTAATGTTTTGTGTTATGTTATGTTATGTTTTGTGTTGTGTTATGTTTTGTGTTGTGTTATGTTATGTTTTGTGTTATGTTATGTTTTGTGTTGTGTTATGTTGTGCTATGTTATGTTATGTTTTGTGTTATGTTATGTTTTGTGTTATGTTATGTTTTGTTTTGTGTTGTGTTATGTTATGTTATGTTATGTTTCGTGTTGTGTTATGTTTTGTGTTATGTTATGTTATGTTTTGTGTTGTGTTATGTTATGTTTTGTGTTATGTTATGTTTTGTGTTATGTTATGTTTGGTTTTATGTTGTGTTATGTTATGTTTTGTAATGTGTTATGTTATGTTATGTTTTGTGTTATGTTATGTTTTTTGTTATGATATGTTTTGTTTTATGTTATGTTATGTGTTATGCTATGTTTTGTGTTGTGTTATGTTATGTTATGTTATGTTTTGTGTTATGTTATGTTTTGTGTTGTGTTATGTTATGTTACGTTATGTTATGTTATGTGTTATGTTATGTTTTGTGTTATGTTATGTTTTGTGTTATGTTATGTTTTGTGATGTGTTGTGTTATGTTATGTTATGTTTTGTTTTATGTTATGATTTGTGTTGTGTTATGTTATGTTTTGTGTTATGTTATGTTTTGTGTAATGTTATGTTTTGTGTTATGTTATGTTTTGTGTTATGTTATGTTTTGTGTTATGTTATGTATTATGTTATGTTTTATGTTATGTTATGTTATGTTATGTTTTGTGTTGTGTTATGTTATGTTTTGTGTTGTGTTATAATTTGTGTTGTGTTGTGTTGTGTTATATTCTGTTATGTTATGTTTTGTGTTGTCTTATGTTATGTTTTGTGCTGTGTTATGTTATGTTTTGTGTTATGTTATGTTTTGTGTTATGTTATGTTATGTTCTGTGTTATGTTATGTAATGTTTTGTGTTATGTTATGTAATGTTTTGTGTTATGTTATGTTATGTTTTGAGTTGTGTTATGTTATGTTTTGTGTTATGTTATGTTTTGTGTTGTGTTATGTTTTGTGTTATGTTATGTTATGTTTTGTGTTGTGTTGTTTTGTGTTGTGTTATGTCTTGTGTTGTGTTGTGTTATATTTTGTGTTGTGTTGTGTTACGTTTTCTGTTGTGTTATGTTATTTTTTGTGTTATGTTATGTTAAGTTTTGTGTTATGTTATGTTATGTTAGGTTATGTTTTGTGTTATGTTATGTTATGTGTTGTGTTATGTTATGTTATGTTTTGTGTTGTGTTATGCCATGTTTTGTGTTATGTTAAGTTATGTTTTGTGTTGTGTT
This sequence comes from Tenodera sinensis, assembly GCA_030765045.1. Lineage (NCBI taxonomy): Eukaryota > Metazoa > Arthropoda > Insecta > Mantodea > Mantidae > Tenodera > Tenodera sinensis. The sequence goes on along the minus strand of CM060972.1, from coordinate 37,028,038 downwards.
ATGTTTTGTGTTATGTTATGTTATGTTGTGTTTTGTGTTGTGTTTTGTGATATGTTATGTTATGTTTTGTGTTGTGTTATGTTATGTTATGTTTTGTGTTGTGTTATGTTATGTTATGTTTTGTTTTGTTTTATGTTATGTTATGTTTGTGTTTTGTTATGTTATGTTATGTTTTGTGTTGTGTTATGTTATGTTATGTCTTGTGTTATGTTATGTTTTGTGTAGTGTTAAGTTATGTTATGTTTTGTGTTATGTTATGTTTTGTGATATGTTATGTTTTGTGTTGTGTTATGTTATGTGTTGTGTTATGTAATGTTTTGTGTTGCGTTATGTTATGTATTGTGTTATGTGATGCTTTGTGTTGTGATATGTTATGTTTTGTGTTGTGTTATGTTTTGTTTGGTGTTGTGTTATGTTATGATTAATGTTGTGTTATGTTTTGTGTTGTGTTGTGTTGTGTTATGTTATGTTATGTTTGGTGTTATGTTATGTTTTGTGTTATGTTATGTTTTGTGTTGTGTTGCGTTTTGTTTTGTGTTATACTATGTTATGTTTTGTGTTATGTTTTGTGTTATGTTATGTTTTGTGTTATGTTATGTTATGTTTTGTGTTACGTTATGTTATGTTTTGTGTTGTGTTATGTTATGTGATGTTTTGTGTTGTGTTTTGTTATGTTATGTTGTGTGTTATGTTATGTTTTTTGTTATGTTATGTTATGTTATTATTTAGGTTATGTTATGTTTTAGGTTATGTTATGTTATGTTTTAGGTTATGTTATGTTATGTTTTGTGTTATGCTATGTTTTGTGCTATGTTATGTTATGTTTTGTGTTATGTTATGTTATGTTTTTTGTTATGTTATTTGTTGAGTTATGTTATGTGTTGTGTTATGTTTTGTGTTGTGTTATGTTATGTAATGTTATGTTATGTTATGTTATGTTTTGTGTTATGTTGTGTTACGTTTTGTGTTGTGTTATGTTATGTTTTGTGTTATGTTATGTAATGTTATGTTATGATTTGTGTTATGTTATGTCATGTTTTGTGTTATGTTATGTTATGTTCTGTGTTATGTTATGTTTTGTGTTATGTTATGTTATGTTTTGTGTTATGTTATGATTTGTGTTGTGTTATGTTATGTTTTGTGTTATGTTACATTTTGTGTTCTGTTATGTTATGTTTTGTGTTATGTTATGTTTTGTGCTTTGTTATGTTATGTTTTGAGTAGTGTTATGTTATGTTTTGTGTTATGTTATGTTTAGTGTTATGTTATGTTATGTTTTGTGTTGTGTTGTGTTATGTTTTGTGTTGTGCTGTGTTATGTTTTGTGTTGTGTTGTGTTACGTTTTCTGTTGTGTTATGTTATGTTTTGTGTTATGCTATGTTTTGTGTTATGTTATGTTAAGTTTTCTGTTATGTTATGTTATGTTTATGTTTTGTGTTATGTTATGTGTTATGTTATGTTATGTTTTGTGTTATGTTATGCTTTGTGTTATGTTATGTTATGTTATGTTTTGTGCTATGTTATGTTTTGTGTTGTGTTATGTTATGTTTTGTGTTATGTTATGTTTTGTGTTATGTTATGTTATGTTTTGTGTTATGTTATGATTTGTGTTGTGTTATGTTATGTTTTGTGTTATGTTATGTTTTGTGTTATGTTATGTTTTGTGTTATGTTATGTTATGTTTTGTGTTGTGTTATGTTTTGTGTTGTGTTATGTTATGTTTTGTGTTATGTTATGTTTTGTGTTGTGTTATGTTATGTTATGTTACGTTATGTTATGTTATGTTATGTTTTGTGTTATGTTGTGCTATGTTATGTTATGTTTTGTGTTATGTTATGTTTTGTGTTATGTTATGTTTTGTTTTGTGTTGTGTTATGATATGTTATGTTTCGTGTTGTGTTATGTTTTGTGTTATGTTATGTTTTGTGTTGTGTTATGTTATGTTTTGTGTTATGTTATGTTTTGTGTTATGTTATGTTTGGTTTTATGTTGTGTTATGTTATGTTATGTGTTGTGTTATGTTATGTTATGTTTTGTGTTATGTTATGTTTTGTGTTGTGTTGTGTTATGTTATGTTATGTTTTGTGTTATGTTATGATTTGTGTTGTGTTATGTTATGTTTTGTGTTATGTTTTGTGTTATGTTATGTTTTGTGTTGTGTTATGTTATGTTACGTTATGTTATATTATGTTATGTGTTATGCTATGTTTTGTGTTATTTTATGTTTTGCGTTATGTTATGTTTTGTGTTATGTTATGTTTTGTGTTATGTTATGTTATGTTATGTTATGTTTTGTGTTATGTTATGTTTTGTGATGTGTTATGTTATGTTATGTTTTGTGTTATGTTATGTTTTGTGTTGTGTTATGTTATGTTATGTTATGTTATGTTATGTTATGTTTTGTGTTATGTTATGATTTGTGTTGTGTTATGTTATGTTTTGTGTTATGTTATGTTTTGTGTAATGTTGTGTTTTGTGTTATGTTATGTTTTGTGTTATGTTATGTTTTGTGTTATGTTGTGTATTATGTTATGTTTTATGTTATGTTATGTGTTATGTTATGTTTTGTGTGGATGTTATGTTAAGTTTTGTGTTATGTTATGTTTTGTGTTGTGTTATGTTCTGTGTTGTGTTATGTTAAGTTTTGTGTTATGTTATGTTTTCGGTGTGTTATGTTATGTTTTATGTTGTGTTGTGTTATGTTTTGTGTTGTGTTATGTTATGTTTTGTGTTGTGTTATAATTTGTGTTGTGTTGTGTTGTGTTATGTTCTGTTATGTTATATTTTGTGTTGTCTTATGTTGTGTTTTGTGTTGTGTTATGTTATGTTTTGTGTTATGTTATGTAATGTTATGTTACGTTATGCTATGTTATGTTATGTTAGGTTTTGTGTCATGTTATGTTTTGTGTTATGTTATGCTTTGTTTTGTGTTATGTTATGTTTTGTGTTATGTTATGTTTTGTGTTGTGTTATGTTATGTTTTGTGTTATTTTATGTTTTGTGTTATGTTATGTTTTGAGTTGTGTTATGTTATGTTTTGTGTTATGTTATGTTTTGTGTTGTGTTATGTTTTGTGTTATGTTATGTTATGTTTTGTGTTATGTTATGATTTGTGTTGTGTTATGTTATGTTTTGTGTTATGTTATGTTTTGTGTTATGTTATGTTTTGCGTTGTGTTATGTTATGTTTTGTGTTATTTTATGTTTTGTGTTATGTTATGTTATGTTTTGAGTTGTGTTATGTTATGTTTTGTGTTTTGTTATGTTTTGTGTTGTGTTATGTTTTGTGTTATGTTATCTTATGTTTTGTGTTGTATTGTTTTGTGTTGTGTTGTATTATGTTTTGTGTTGTGTTGTGTTATATTTTGTGTTGTGTTGTGTTACGTTTTCTGTTGTGTTATGTTATTTTTTGTGTTATGTTATGTTTTGTGTTATGTTATGTTAAGTTTTGTGTTATGTTATGTTATGTTAGGTTATGTTTTGTGTTATGTTATGTTATGTGTTGTGTTATGTTATGTTATGTTTTGTGTTGTGTTATGTTATGTTTTGTGTTATGTTAAGTTATGTTTTGTGTTGTGTTATGTTTTGTGTTATGTTATGTTATGTTTTGTGTTGTGTTTTGTGATATGTTATGTTATGTTATGTTATGTTTTGTGTTGTGTTACGTTATGTAATGTTTTGTTTTGTGTTATGTTATGTTTTGTGTTATGTTATGTTATGTTTTATGTTTTGTTATGATATGTTATGTTTTGTGTAGTGTTATGTTATGTTATGTTTTGTGTTATGTTATGTTTTGTGATATGTTATGTTTTGTGTTGTGTTATGTTATGTGTTGTGTTATGTCATGTTTTGTGTTGCGTTATGTTATGTATTGTGTTATGTGATGCTTTGTGTTGTGATATGTTATGTTTTGTGTTGTGTTATGTTTTGTTTGGTGTTGTGTTATGTTATTATTTGTGTTGTGTTATGTTTTGTGTTGTGTTGTGTTGTGTTATGTTATGTTATGTTTTGTGTTATGTTATGTTTTCTGTTATGTTATGTGTTGTGTTACGTTTTGTTTTGTGTTATACTATGTTTTGTTTTGTGTTATGTTTTGTGTTATGTTATGTTTTGTGTTATGTTATGTTTTGTATTACGTTATGTTATGTTTTGTGTTGTGTTATGTTATGTCATGTTTTGTGTTGTGTTTTGTTATGTTATGTTGTGTGTTATGTTATGTTTTTTGTTATGTTATGTTATGTTATTATTTAGGTTATGTTATGTTATGTTTTAGGTTATGTTATGTTATGTTTTAGGTTATGTTATTTTATGTTATGTTTTGTGTTATGTTATGTTTTGTGCTATGTTATGTTATGTTTTGTGTTATGTTATGTTATGTTTTTTGTTATGTTATTTGTTGAGTTATGTTATGTGTTGTGTTATGTTTTGTGTTGTGTTATGTTATGTTATGTTATGTTTTGTGTTATGTTGTGTTATGTTTTGTGTTGTGTTATGTTATGTTTTGTGTTATGTTATGTAATGTTATGTTATGTTATGTTTTGTGTTATGTTATGTTATGTTTTGTGTTATGTTATGTTATGTTATGTTATGTTATGTTATGTTATGTTATGTTATGTTATGTTATGTTATGTTATGTTATGTTATGTTATGATATGTTATGTTATGTTATGTTATGTTATGTTATGTTATGTTATGTTAGGTTCTGGGTTATGTTATGTTTTGTGTTATGTTATGTTATGTTTTGTGTTATGTTATGATTTGTGTTGTGTTATGTTATGTTATGTGTTATGTTATGTTTTGTGTTCTGTTATGTTATGTTTTGTGTTATGTTATGTTTTGTGCTTTGTTATGTTATGTTTTGAGTAGTGTTATGTTATGTTTTGTGTTTGTTATGTTTTGTGTTGTGTTATGTTTTGTGTTATGTTATGTTATGTTTTGTGTTGTGTTAACTCTTATGTTGTGTTGTGTTATGTTTTGTGTTGTGTTGTGTTACGTTTTCTGTTGTGTTATGTTATGTTTTGTGTTATGCTATGTTTTTTGTTATGTTATGTTAAGTTTTCTGTTATGTTATGTTATGTTTATGTTTTGTGTTATGTTATGTTATGTGTTGTTTTATGTTATGTTCTGCTATGTTTTGTGTTGTGTTATGTTATGTTTTGTGTTGTGTTACGTTTTGTGTTATGTTATGTGTTATATTATGTTATGTTTTGTGTTATGTTATGTTATGTTTTGTGTTGTGTTATGTTATGTTATGTTTTGTGATATGTTATGTTTTGTGTTATGTTATGTTTTGTGTTATGTTATGTTATGTTTTGTGCTATGTTATGTTTTGTGTTGTGTTATGTTATGTTTTGTGTTATGTTATGTTTTGTGTTATGTTATGATTTGTGTTGTGTTATGTTATGTTTTGTGTTATGTTATGTTTTGTGGTATGTAATGTTTTGTGTTATGTTATGTTATGTTTTGTGTTGTGTTATGTTTTGTGTTGTGTTATGTTATGTTTTGTGTTATGTTATGTTTTGTGTTGTGTTATGTTGTGCTATGTTATGTTATGTTTTGTGTTATGTTATGTTTTGTGTTATGTTATGTTTTGTTTTGTGTTGTGTTATGTTATGTTATGTTTCGTGTTGTGTTATGTTTTGTGTTATGTTATGTTATGTTTTGTGTTGTGTTATGTTATGTTTTGTGTTATGTTATGTTTTGTGTTATGTTATGTTTGGTTTTATGTTGTGTTATGTTATGTTTTGTAATGTGTTATGTTATGTTATGTTTTGTGTTATGTTATGTTTTTTGTTATGATATGTTTTGTTTTATGTTATGTTATGTGTTATGCTATGTTTTGTGTTGTGTTATGTTATGTTATGTTATGTTTTGTGTTATGTTATGTTTTGTGTTGTGTTATGTTATGTTACGTTATGTTATGTTATGTGTTATGTTATGTTTTGTGTTATGTTATGTTTTGTGTTATGTTATGTTTTGTGATGTGTTGTGTTATGTTATGTTATGTTTTGTTTTATGTTATGATTTGTGTTGTGTTATGTTATGTTTTGTGTTATGTTATGTTTTGTGTAATGTTATGTTTTGTGTTATGTTATGTTTTGTGTTATGTTATGTTTTGTGTTATGTTATGTATTATGTTATGTTTTATGTTATGTTATGTTATGTTATGTTTTGTGTTGTGTTATGTTAAGTTTTGTGTTATGTTATGTTTTGTGTTGTGTTACGTTCTGTGTTGTGTTATGTTATGTTTTGCGGTGTGTTATGTTATGTTTTCGGTGTGTTATGTTATGTTTTATGTTGTGTTATGTTATGTTTTGTGTTGTGTTATAATTTGTGTTGTGTTGTGTTGTGTTATATTCTGTTATGTTATGTTTTGTGTTGTCTTATGTTATGTTTTGTGTTGTGTTATGTTATGTTTTGTGTTATGTTATGTTTTGTGTTATGTTATGTTATGTTCTGTGTTATGTTATGTAATGTTTTGTGTTATGTTATGTAATGTTTTGTGTTATGTTATGTTATGTTTTGAGTTGTGTTATGTTATGTTTTGTGTTATGTTATGTTTTGTGTTGTGTTATGTTTTGTGTTATGTTATGTTATGTTTTGTGTTGTGTTGTTTTGTGTTGTGTTATGTCTTGTGTTGTGTTGTGTTATATTTTGTGTTGTGTTGTGTTACGTTTTCTGTTGTGTTATGTTATTTTTTGTGTTATGTTATGTTAAGTTTTGTGTTATGTTATGTTATGTTAGGTTATGTTTTGTGTTATGTTATGTTATGTGTTGTGTTATGTTATGTTATGTTTTGTGTTGTGTTATGCCATGTTTTGTGTTATGTTAAGTTATGTTTTGTGTTGTGTTATGTTTTGTGTTATGTTATGTTATGTTGTGTTTTGTGTTGTGTTTTGTGATATGTTATGTTATGTTATGTTTTGTGTTGTGTTATGTTTTGTTTGGTGTTGTGTTATGTTATGATTAATGTTGTGTTATGTTTTGTGTTGTGTTGTGTTGTGTTATGTTATGTTATGTTTGGTGTTATGTTATGTTTTGTGTTATGTTATGTTTTGTGTTGTGTTGCGTTTTGTTTTGTGTTATACTATGTTATGTTTTGTGTTATGTTTTGTGTTATGTTATGTTTTGTGTTATGTTATGTTATGTTTTGTGTTACGTTATGTTATGTTTTGTGTTGTGTTATGTTATGTGATGTTTTGTGTTGTGTTTTGTTATGTTATGTTGTGTGTTATGTTATGTTTTTTGTTATGTTATGTTATGTTATTATTTAGGTTATGTTATGTTTTAGGTTATGTTATGTTATGTTTTAGGTTATGTTATGTTATGTTTTGTGTTATGCTATGTTTTGTGCTATGTTATGTTATGTTTTGTGTTATGTTATGTTATGTTTTTTGTTATGTTATTTGTTGAGTTATGTTATGTGTTGTGTTATGTTTTGTGTTGTGTTATGTTATGTAATGTTATGTTATGTTATGTTTTGTGTTATGTTGTGTTACGTTTTGTGTTGTGTTATGTTATGTTTTGTGTTATGTTATGTAATGTTATGTTATGATTTGTGTTATGTTATGTCATGTTTTGTGTTATGTTATGTTATGTTCTGTGTTATGTTAGTTTTGTGTTACGTTATGTTATGTTTTGTGTTATGTTATGATTTGTGTTGTGTTATGTTATGTTTTGTGTTATGTTACATTTTGTGTTCTGTTATGTTATGTTTTGTGTTATGTTATGTTTTGTGCTTTGTAATGTTATGTTTTGAGTAGTGTTATGTTATGTTTTGTGTTATGTTATGTTTAGTGTTATGTTATGTTATGTTTTGTGTTGTGTTGTGTTATGTTTTGTGTTGTGCTGTGTTATGTTTTGTGTTGTGTTGTGTTACGTTTTCTGTTGTGTTATGTTATGTTTTGTGTTATGCTATGTTTTGTTATGTTATGTTAAGTTTTCTGTTATGTTATGTTATGTTTATGTTTTGTGTTATGTTATGTGTTATGTTATGTTATGTTTTGTGTTATGTTATGCTTTGTGTTATGTTATGTTATGTTATGTTTTGTGCTATGTTATGTTTTGTGTTGTGTTATGTTATGTTTTGTGTTATGTTATGTTTTGTGTTATGTTATGTTATGTATTGTGTTATGTTATGATTTGTGTTGTGTTATGTTATGTTTTGTGTTATGTTATGTTTTGTGTTATGTTATGTTTTGTGTTATGTTATGTTATGTTTTGTGTTGTGTTATGTTTTGTGTTGTGTTATGTTATGTTTTGTGTTATGTTATGTTTTGTGTTGTGTTATGTTATGTTATGTTACGTTATGTTATGTTATGTTATGTTTTGTGTTATGTTGTGCTATGTTATGTTATGTTTTGTGTTATGTTATGTTTTGTGTTATGTTATGTTTTGTTTTGTGTTGTGTTATGTTATGTTATGTTTCGTTATGTGTTATGTTTTGTGTTATGTTATGTTTTGTGTTGTGTTATGTTATGTTTTGTGTTATGTTATGTTTTGTGTTATGTTATGTTTGGTTTTATGTTGTGTTATGTTATGTTATGTGTTGTGTTATGTTATGTTATGTTTTGTGTTATGTTATGTTTTGTGTTGTGTTGTGTTATGTTATGTTATGTTTTGTGTTATGTTATGATTTGTGTTGTGTTATGTTATGTTTTGTGTTATGTTTTGTGTTATGTTATGTTTTGTGTTGTGTTATGTTATGTTACGTTATGTTATATTATGTTATGTGTTATGCTATGTTTTGTGTTATTTTATGTTTTGCGTTATGTTATGTTTTGTGTTATGTTATGTTTTGTGTTATGTTATGTTATGTTATGTTTTGTGTTATGTTATGTTTTGTGATGTGTTATGTTATGTTATGTTTTGTGTTATGTTATGTTTTGTGTTGTGTTATGTTATGTTATGTTATGTTATGTTATGTTATGTTATGTTTTGTGTTATGTTATGATTTGTGTTGTGTTATGTTATGTTTTGTGTTATGTTATGTTTTGTGTAATGTTGTGTTTTGTGTTATGTTATGTTTTGTGTTATGTTATGTTTTGTGTTATGTTGTGTATTATGTTATGTTTTATGTTATGTTATGTGTTATGTTATGTTTTGTGTGGATGTTATGTTAAGTTTTGTGTTATGTTATGTTTTGTGTTGTGTTATGTTCTGTGTTGTGTTATGTTAAGTTTTGTGTTATGTTATGTTTTCGGTGTGTTATGTTATGTTTTATGTTGTGTTATGTTATGTTTTGTGTTGTGTTATGTTATGTTTTGTGTTGTGTTATAATTTGTGTTGTGTTGTGTTATGTTCTGTTATGTTATATTTTGTGTTGTCTTATGTTGTGTTTTGTGTTGTGTTATGTTATGTTTTGTGTTATGTTATGTAATGTTATGTTACGTTATGCTATGTTATGTTATGTTATGTTTTGTGTCATGTTATGTTTTGTGTTATGTTATGCTTTGTTTTGTGTTATGTTATGTTTTGTGTTATGTTATGTTTTGTGTTGTGTTATGTTATGTTTTGTGTTATTTTATGTTTTGTGTTATGTTATGTTTTGAGTTGTGTTATGTTATGTTTTGTGTTATGTTATGTTTTGTGTTGTGTTATGTTTTGTGTTATGTTATGTTATGTTTTGTGTTATGTTATGATTTGTGTTGTGTTATGTTATGTTTTGTGTTATGTTATGTTTTGTGTTGTGTTATGTTATGTTATGTTATGTTACGTTATGTTATGTTATGTTATGTTTTGTGTTATGTTGTGCTATGTTATGTTATGTTTTGTGTTATGTTATGTTTTGTGTTATGTTATGTTTTGTTTTGTGTTGTGTTATGTTATGTTATGTTTCGTGTTGTGTTATGTTTTGTGTTGTGTTATGTTATGTTTTGTGTTATGTTATGTTTGGTTTTATGTTGTGTTATGTTATGTTATGTGTTGTGTTATGTTATGTTATGTTTTGTGTTATGTTATGTTTTGTGTTGTGTTGTGTTATGTTATGTTATGTTTTGTGTTATGTTATGATTTGTGTTGTGTTATGTTATGTTTTGTGTTATGTTTTGTGTTATGTTATGTTTTGTGTTGTGTTATGTTATGTTACGTTATGTTATATTATGTTATGTGTTATGCTATGTTTTGTGTTATTTTATGTTTTGCGTTATGTTATGTTTTGTGTTATGTTATGTTTTGTGTTATGTTATGTTATGTTATGTTATGTTTTGTGTTATGTTATGTTTTGTGATGTGTTATGTTATGTTATGTTTTGTGTTATGTTATGTTTTGTGTTGTGTTATGTTATGTTATGTTATGTTATGTTATGTTATGTTTTGTGTTATGTTATGATTTGTGTTGTGTTATGTTATGTTTTGTGTTATGTTATGTTTTGTGTAATGTTGTGTTTTGTGTTATGTTATGTTTTGTGTTATGTTATGTTTTGTGTTATGTTGTGTATTATGTTATGTTTTATGTTATGTTATGTGTTATGTTATGTTTTGTGTGGATGTTATGTTAAGTTTTGTGTTATGTTATGTTTTGTGTTGTGTTATGTTCTGTGTTGTGTTATGTTAAGTTTTGTGTTATGTTATGTTTTCGGTGTGTTATGTTATGTTTTATGTTGTGTTATGTTATGTTTTGTGTTGTGTTATGTTATGTTTTGTGTTGTGTTATAATTTGTGTTGTGTTGTGTTGTGTTATGTTCTGTTATGTTATATTTTGTGTTGTCTTATGTTGTGTTTTGTGTTGTGTTATGTTATGTTTTGTGTTATGTTATGTAATGTTATGTTACGTTATGCTATGTTATGTTATGTTATGTTTTGTGTCATGTTATGTTTTGTGTTATGTTATGCTTTGTTTTGTGTTATGTTATGTTTTGTGTTATGTTATGTTTTGTGTTGTGTTATGTTATGTTTTGTGTTATTTTATGTTTTGTGTTATGTTATGTTTTGAGTTGTGTTATGTTATGTTTTGTGTTATGTTATGTTTTGTGTTGTGTTAATTTTTGTGTTATGTTATGTTATGTTTTGTGTTGTGTTGTTTTGTGTTGTGTTGTGTTATGTTTTGTGTTGTGTTGTGTTATATTTTGTGTTGTGTTGTGATAGGTTTTCTGTTGTGTTATGTTATTTTTTGTGTTATGTTATGTTTTGTGTTATGTTATGTTAAGTTTTGTGTTATGTTATGTTATGTTAGGTTATGTTTTGTGTTATGTTATGTTATGTGTTGTGTTATGTTATGTTATGTTTTGTGTTGTGTTATCTTATGTTTTGTGTTATGTTAAGTTATGTTTTGTGTTGTGTTATGTTTTGTGTTATGTTATGTTATGTTATGTTATGTTTTGTGTTGTGTTTTGTGATACGTTATGTTATGTTATGTTATGTTATGTTTTGTGTTGTGTTATGTTATGTTACGTTTTGTGTTGTGTTATGTTATGTTATGTTTTGTGTTATGTTATGTTATGTTTTGTGTTTTGTTATGTTATGTTTTGTGTTGTGTTATGTTATGTTATGTCTTGTGTTATGTTATGTTTTGTGTAGTGTTATGTTATGTTATGTTTTGTGTTATGTTATGTTTTGTGATATGTTATGTTTTGTGTTGTGTTATGTTATGTGTTGTGTTATGTTATGTTTTGTGTTGCGTTATGTTATGTATTGTGTTATGTGATGCTTTGTGTTGTGATATGTTATGTTTTGTGTTGTGTTATGTTTTGTTTGGTGTTGTGTTATGTTATGATTTGTGTTGTGTTATGTTTTGTGTTGTGTTGTGTTATGTTATGTTATGTTTTGTGTTATGTTATGTTTTGTGTTATGTTATGTGTTGTGTTATGTTGTGTTTTGTGTTGTGTTACGTTTTGTTTTGTGTTATACTATGTTATGTTTTGTGTTATGTTTTGTGTTATGTTATGTTTTGTGTTATGTTATGTTATGTTTTGTGTTACGTTATGTTATGCTTTGTGTTGTGTTATGTTATGTCATGTTTTGTGTTGTGTTTTGTTATGTTATGTTCTGTGTTATGTTATGTTTTGTGTTATGTAATGTTATGTTTTGTGTTATGTTATGATTTGTGTTGTGTTATGTTATGTTTTGTCTTATGTTATGTTTTGTGTTCTGTTATGTTATGTTTTGTGTTATGTTATGTTTTGTGCTTTGTTATGTTATGTTTTGAGTAGTGTTATGTTATGTTTTGTGTTGTGTTATGTTTTGTGTTATGTTATGTTATGTTTTGTGTTGTGTTAACTTTTGTGTTGTGTTGTGTTATGTTTTGTGTTGTGCTGTGTTATGTTTTGTGTTGTGTTATGTTATGTTTTGTGTTATGTTAAGTTATGTTTTGTGTTGTGTTACGTTTTGTGTTATGTTATGTTATGTTTTGTGTTATGCTATGTTACGTTTTGTGTTATGTTATGTGTTATGTTATGTTATGTTTTGTGTTATGTTATGTTATGTTTTGTGTTGTGTTATGTTATGTTATGTTTTGTGATATGTTATGTTTTGTGTTATGTTATGTTTTGTGTTATGTTATGTTATGTTTTTTGCTATGTTATGTTTTGTGTTGTGTTATGTTATGTTTTGTGTTATGTTATGTTATGTTATGTTTTTTGTTATGTTATGTTTTGTGTTATGTTATGTGTTGTGTTATGTTATGTTTTGTGTTGTGTTATGTTATGTTTTGTGTTATGTTATGTTATGTTATGTTCTGTGTTATGTAATGTTATGTTTTGTGTTATGTTATGTGATGTTCTGTGTTGTGTTATGTTATGTTTTGTGTTATGTTATGTTATGTTATGTTTTTTGTTATGTTATGTTTTGTGTTATGTTATGTGTTGATTTATGTTATGTTTTGTGTTGTGTTATGTTATGTTTTGTGTTATGTTATGTTATGTTATGTTTTGTGTTATGTTATGTTTTGTGTTACGTTAAGTTATGTTCTGTGTTATGTAATGTTATGTTTTGTGTTATGTTATGTTATGTGATGTTCTGTGTTATGTTATGTTATGTTTTGTGTTATGTTATGTTATGTTATTTTTTGTGCTATGTTATGTTATGTTAGGTTATGTTTTGTGTTATGTTATGTTTTGAGTTATGTTATGTTATGTTTTGTGTTATGTTATGTTTTGTGTTATGTTATGTTTTGTGTTTAGTTATGTGTTGTGTTATGTTATGTTTTGTGTTGTGTTACGTTTTGTTTTGTGTTATACTATGTTATGTTTTGTGTTTGTTATGTTATGTTTTGTGTTATGTTATGTTTTGTGTTATGTTATGTTATGTTTTGTGTTATGTTATGTTTTGTGTTGTGTTATGTTATGTCATGTTTTGTGTTGTGTTTTGTTATATTATGCTTTGTGTTGTGTTATGTTATGTTATGTTACGTTTTAGGTTTGTTATGTTGTGTTTTAGGTTATGTTATGTTATGTTATGTTTTAGGTAATGTTATGTTATGTTATGTTTTGTGTTATGTTATGTTTTTTTCTATGTTATGTTATGTTTTGTGTTATGTTATGTTTTTTGTTATGTTATTTGTTGAGTTATGTTATGTGTTGTGTTATGTTTTGTGTTGTGTTATGTTATGTTATGTTATGTTATGTTTTGTGTTATGTTATGTTTTGTGTTGTGTTATGTTTTGTTTTGTGTTATGTTATGTAATGTTATGTTATGTTATGTTTTGTGTTATGTTATGTTATGTTTTGTGTTATGTTATGTTCTGTGTTATGTTATGTTTTGTGTTATGTTATGTTATGTTTTGTGTTATGTTATGATTGGTGTTGTGTTATGTTATGTTTTGTGCTTTGTTATGTTATGTTTTGAGTAGTGTTATGTTATGTTTTGTGTTGTGTTATGTTTTGTGTTATGTTATGTAATGTTTTGTGTTGTGTTAACTTTTGTGTTGTGTTGTGTTATGTTTTGTGTTGTGCTGTGTTGTTTTATGTTATGTTGTGTTACGTTTTCTGTTGTGTTATGTTATGTTTTGTGTTATGCTATGTTTTGTGTTATGTTATGTTAAGTTTTCTGTTATGTTATGTTATGTTATGTTTATGTTTTGTGTTATGTTATGTTATGTGTTGTGTTATGTTATGTTCTTCTATGTTTTGTGTTGTGTTATGTTATGTTTTGTGTTATGTTAAGTTATGTTTTGTGTTGTGTTACGTTTTGTGTTATGCTATGTTATGTTTTGTGTTATGTTATGTTTTGTGTTATGTTATGTTATGTTTTGTGCTATGTTATGTTTTGTGTTGTGTTATGTTATGTTTTGTGTAATGTTATGTTATGTTATGTTTTTTGTTATGTTATGTTTTGTGTTATGTTATGTGTTGTGTTATGTTCTGTTTTGTGTTGTGTTATGTTATGTTTTGTGTTATGTTATGTTATGTTTTGTGTTATGTTATGTTTCGTGTTATGTTATGTTATGTTCTGTGTTATGTAATGTTATGTTTTGTGTTATGTTATGTGATGTTCTGTGTTATGTTATGTTATGTTTTGTGTTATGTTATGTTATGTTTTGTGCTATGTTGTGTTTTGTGTTGTGTTATGTTATGTTTTGTGTTATGTTATGTTATGTTATGTTTTTTGTTATGTTATGTTTTGTGATGTGTTATGTTATGTTATGTTTTGTGTTATGTTATGTTTTGTGTTGTGTTATGTTATGTTATGTTATGTTATGTTATGTTATGTTTTGTGTTATGTTATGATTTGTGTTGTGTTATGTTATGTTTTGTGTTATGTTATGTTTTGTGTAATGTTGTGTTTTGTGTTATGTTATGTTTTGTGTTATGTTATGTTTTGTGTTATGTTGTGTATTATGTTATGTTTTATGTTATGTTATGTGTTATGTTATGTTTTGTGTGGATGTTATGTTAAGTTTTGTGTTATGTTATGTTTTGTGTTGTGTTATGTTCTGTGTTGTGTTATGTTAAGTTTTGTGTTATGTTATGTTTTCGGTGTGTTATGTTATGTTTTATGTTGTGTTATGTTATGTTTTGTGTTGTGTTATGTTATGTTTTGTGTTGTGTTATAATTTGTGTTGTGTTGTGTTGTGTTATGTTCTGTTATGTTATATTTTGTGTTGTCTTATGTTGTGTTTTGTGTTGTGTTATGTTATGTTTTGTGTTATGTTATGTAATGTTATGTTACGTTATGCTATGTTATGTTATGTTATGTTTTGTGTCATGTTATGTTTTGTGTTATGTTATGCTTTGTTTTGTGTTATGTTATGTTTTGTGTTATGTTATGTTTTGTGTTGTGTTATGTTATGTTTTGTGTTATTTTATGTTTTGTGTTATGTTATGTTTTGAGTTGTGTTATGTTATGTTTTGTGTTATGTTATGTTTTGTGTTGTGTTATGTTTTGTGTTATGTTATGTTATGTTTTGTGTTGTGTTGTTTTGTGTTGTGTTGTGTTATGTTTTGTGTTGTGTTGTGTTATATTTTGTGTTGTGTTGTGATAGGTTTTCTGTTGTGTTATGTTATTTTTTGTGTTATGTTATGTTTTGTGTTATGTTATGTTAAGTTTTGTGTTATGTTATGTTATGTTAGGTTATGTTTTGTGTTATGTTATGTTATGTGTTGTGTTATGTTATGTTATGTTTTGTGTTGTGTTATCTTATGTTTTGTGTTATGTTAAGTTATGTTTTGTGTTGTGTTATGTTTTGTGTTATGTTATGTTATGTTATGTTATGTTTTGTGTTGTGTTTTGTGATATGTTATGTTATGTTATGTTATGTTATGTTTTGTGTTGTGTTATGTTATGTTACGTTTTGTGTTGTGTTATGTTATGTTATGTTTTGTGTTATGTTATGTTATGTTTTGTGTTTTGTTATGTTATGTTTTGTGTTGTGTTATGTTATGTTATGTCTTGTGTTATGTTATGTTTTGTGTAGTGTTATGTTATGTTATGTTTTGTGTTATGTTATGTTTTGTGATATGTTATGTTTTGTGTTGTGTTATGTTATGTGTTGTGTTATGTTATGTTTTGTGTTGCGTTATGTTATGTATTGTGTTATGTGATGCTTTGTGTTGTGATATGTTATGTTTTGTGTTGTGTTATGTTTTGTTTGGTGTTGTGTTATGTTATGATTTGTGTTGTGTTATGTTTTGTGTTGTGTTGTGTTATGTTATGTTATGTTTTGTGTTATGTTATGTTTTGTGTTATGTTATGTGTTGTGTTATGTTGTGTTTTGTGTTGTGTTACGTTTTGTTTTGTGTTATACTATGTTATGTTTTGTGTTATGTTTTGTGTTATGTTATGTTTTGTGTTATGTTATGTTATGTTTTGTGTTACGTTATGTTATGCTTTGTGTTGTGTTATGTTATGTCATGTTTTGTGTTGTGTTTTGTTATGTTATGTTCTGTGTTATGTTATGTTTTGTGTTATGTAATGTTATGTTTTGTGTTATGTTATGATTTGTGTTGTGTTATGTTATGTTTTGTCTTATGTTATGTTTTGTGTTCTGTTATGTTATGTTTTGTGTTATGTTATGTTTTGTGCTTTGTTATGTTATGTTTTGAGTAGTGTTATGTTATGTTTTGTGTTGTGTTATGTTTTGTGTTATGTTATGTTATGTTTTGTGTTGTGTTAACTTTTGTGTTGTGTTGTGTTATGTTTTGTGTTGTGCTGTGTTATGTTTTGTGTTGTGTTATGTTATGTTTTGTGTTATGTTAAGTTATGTTTTGTGTTGTGTTACGTTTTGTGTTATGTTATGTTATGTTTTGTGTTATGCTATGTTACGTTTTGTGTTATGTTATGTGTTATGTTATGTTATGTTTTGTGTTATGTTATGTTATGTTTTGTGTTGTGTTATGTTATGTTATGTTTTGTGATATGTTATGTTTTGTGTTATGTTATGTTTTGTGTTATGTTATGTTATGTTTTTTGCTATGTTATGTTTTGTGTTGTGTTATGTTATGTTTTGTGTTATGTTATGTTATGTTATGTTTTTTGTTATGTTATGTTTTGTGTTATGTTATGTGTTGTGTTATGTTATGTTTTGTGTTGTGTTATGTTATGTTTTGTGTTATGTTATGTTATGTTATGTTCTGTGTTATGTAATGTTATGTTTTGTGTTATGTTATGTGATGTTCTGTGTTGTGTTATGTTATGTTTTGTGTTATGTTATGTTATGTTATGTTTTTTGTTATGTTATGTTTTGTGTTATGTTATGTGTTGATTTATGTTATGTTTTGTGTTGTGTTATGTTATGTTTTGTGTTATGTTATGTTATGTTATGTTTTGTGTTATGTTATGTTATGTTTTGTGTTACGTTAAGTTATGTTCTGTGTTATGTAATGTTATGTTTTGTGTTATGTTATGTTATGTGATGTTCTGTGTTATGTTATGTTATGTTTTGTGTTATGTTATGTTATGTTATTTTTTGTGCTATGTTATGTTATGTTAGGTTATGTTTTGTGTTATGTTATGTTTTGAGTTATGTTATGTTATGTTTTGTGTTATGTTATGTTTTGTGTTATGTTATGTTTTGTGTTTAGTTATGTGTTGTGTTATGTTATGTTTTGTGTTGTGTTACGTTTTGTTTTGTGTTATACTATGTTATGTTTTGTGTTTGTTATGTTATGTTTTGTGTTATGTTATGCTTTGTGTTATGTTATGTTATGTTTTGTGTTATGTTATGTTTTGTGTTGTGTTATGTTATGTCATGTTTTGTGTTGTGTTTTGTTATATTATGCTTTGTGTTGTGTTATGTTATGTTATGTTACGTTTTAGGTTTGTTATGTTGTGTTTTAGGTTATGTTATGTTATGTTATGTTTTAGGTAATGTTATGTTATGTTATGTTTTGTGTTATGTTATGTTTTTTTCTATGTTATGTTATGTTTTGTGTTATGTTATGTTTTTTGTTATGTTATTTGTTGAGTTATGTTATGTGTTGTGTTATGTTTTGTGTTGTGTTATGTTATGTTATGTTATGTTATGTTTTGTGTTATGTTATGTTTTGTGTTGTGTTATGTTTTGTTTTGTGTTATGTTATGTAATGTTATGTTATGTTATGTTTTGTGTTATGTTATGTTATGTTTTGTGTTATGTTATGTTATGTTATGTTCTGTGTTATGTTATGTTTTGTGTTATGTTATGTTATGTTTTGTGTTATGTTATGATTGGTGTTGTGTTATGTTATGTTTTGTGCTTTGTTATGTTATGTTTTGAGTAGTGTTATGTTATGTTTTGTGTTGTGTTATGTTTTGTGTTATGTTATGTAATGTTTTGTGTTGTGTTAACTTTTGTGTTGTGTTGTGTTATGTTTTGTGTTGTGCTGTGTTGTTTTATGTTATGTTGTGTTACGTTTTCTGTTGTGTTATGTTATGTTTTGTGTTATGCTATGTTTTGTGTTATGTTATGTTAAGTTTTCTGTTATGTTATGTTATGTTATGTTTATGTTTTGTGTTATGTTATGTTATGTGTTGTGTTATGTTATGTTCTTCTATGTTTTGTGTTGTGTTATGTTATGTTTTGTGTTATGTTAAGTTATGTTTTGTGTTGTGTTACGTTTTGTGTTATGCTATGTTATGTTTTGTGTTATGTTATGTTTTGTGTTATGTTATGTTATGTTTTGTGCTATGTTATGTTTTGTGTTGTGTTATGTTATGTTTTGTGTAATGTTATGTTATGTTATGTTTTTTGTTATGTTATGTTTTGTGTTATGTTATGTGTTGTGTTATGTTCTGTTTTGTGTTGTGTTATGTTATGTTTTGTGTTATGTTATGTTATGTTTTGTGTTATGTTATGTTTCGTGTTATGTTATGTTATGTTCTGTGTTATGTAATGTTATGTTTTGTGTTATGTTATGTGATGTTCTGTGTTATGTTATGTTATGTTTTGTGTTATGTTATGTTATGTTTTGTGCTATGTTGTGTTTTGTGTTGTGTTATGTTATGTTTTGTGTTATGTTATGTTATGTTATGTTTTTTGTTATGTTATGTTTTGTGTTATGTTATGTTTTGTGTTAAGTTATGTTATGTTCTGTGTTATGTAATGTTATGTTTTGTGTTATGTTATGTTATGTGATGTTCTGTGTTATGTTATGTTATGTTTTGTGTTATGTTATGTTATGTTATTTTTTGTGCTATGTTATGTTATGTTATGTTATGTTATGTTTTGTGTTATGTTATGTTTTGAGTTATGTTATGTTATGTTTTGTGTTATGTTATGTTTTGTGTTATGTTATGTTTTGTGTTATGTTATGTGTTGTGTTATGTTATGTTTTGTGTTGTGTTACGTTTTGTTTTGTGTTATACTATGTTATGTTTTGTGTATTGTTATGTTATGTTTTGTGTTATGTTATGTTTTGTGTTATGTTATGTTTTGTGTTATGTTATGTTATGTTTTGTGTTGTGTTATGTTATGTCATGTTTTGTGTTGTGTTTTGTTATGTTATGTTTTGTGTTGTGTTATGTTATCTTATGTTACGTTTTAGGTTATGTTATGTTGTGTTTTAGGTTATGTTATGTTATGTTATGTTTTCGGTTATGTTATGTTATGTTTTGTGTTATGTTATGTTTTTTTCTATGTTATGTTATGTTTTGTGTTATGTTATGTTATGTTTTTCGTTATGTTATTTGTTGAGTTATGTTATGTATTGTGTTATGTTTTGTGTTGTGTTATGTTATGTTATTTTATGTTATGTTTTGTGTTATGTTATGTTTTGTGTTGTGTTATGTTATGTTTTGTGTTATGTTATGTAATGTTATGTTATGTTATGTTTTGTGTTATGTTATGTTATGTTTTGTGTTATGTTATGTTATGTTCTGTGTTATGTTATGTTTTGTGTTATGTTATGTTATGTTTTGTGTTATGTTATGATTTGTGTTGTGTTATGTTATGTTTTGTGTTATGTTATGTTTTGTGTTCTGTTATGCTATGTTTTGTGTTATGTTATGTTTTGTGCTTTGTTATGTTATGTTTTGAGTTGTGTTATGTTATGTTTTTTGTGTTATGTTATGTTTTGTGTTGGGTTATGTTTTGTGTTATGTTATGTTATGTATTGTGTTGTGTTATGTTTTTTGTTATGTTAGGTAATGTTATGTTATGTTATGTTTTGTGTTATGTTATGTTATGTTATGTTTTGTGTTATGTTATGTTATGTTTTGTGTTGTGTTTTGTGTTGTGTTATGTTTTGTGTTGTGTTATTTTATGTTTTGTGTTGCGTTATGTTTTGTGTTGTGTTATGTTTTGTGTTGTGTTATGTTTTGTGTTATGTTATGTTATGTTTTGTGTTATGTTATGTTATGTTATGTGCTGTGTTTTGTGATGTGTTATGTTTTGTGTTGTGTTGTGTTGTGTTATGTTATGTTTTGTGTTATGTTATGTGTTGTGTTATGTTATGTTTTGTGTTGTGTTGTGTTATGTTTTGTGTTGTATTGTGTTATGTTTTGTGTTGTGTTATGTTATGTTTTGTGATATGTTTTGTGTTATGTTATGTTTTGTGTTATGTTATGTTATTTTATGTTTTGTGTTATGTTATGTTTTGTGTTGTGTTATGTTATGTCATGTTTTGTGTTCTGTTTTGTTATGTTATGTTTTTTGTTATGTTATGTTTTGTGTATTGTTATGTTATGTTTTAGGTTATGTTATGTTATGTTTTAGGTTATGTTATGTTATGTTTTAGGTTATGTTATGTTATGTTATGTGTTATGTTATGTTATGTGTTATGTTATTTGTTGTGTTATGTTATGTGTTGTGTTATGTTTTGTGTTGAGTAATGTTATGTTATGTTTTGTGTTATGTTATGTTATGTTTATGTGTTGTGTTATGTTTTGTGTTGTGTTGTGTTACGTTTTCTGTTGTGTTATGTTATGTTTTGTGTTATGCTATGTTTTGTGCTATGTTATGTTAAGTTTTGAGTTCTGTTACGTTATGTTTATGTTTTGTGTTATGTTATGTTATGTGTTGTGTTATGTTATGTTCTGCTATGTTTTGTGTTGTGTTATGTTATGTTTTGTGATTTGTTAAGTTATGTTTTCTGTTGTGTTACGTTTTGTGTTATGTTATGTTATGTTTTGTGTTATGTTATGTTATGTTTTGTGTTATGTTATGTGTTATGTTATGTCATGTTATGTTATGTTATGTTTTGTGTTATGTTATGTTATGTGTTGTGTTATGTTATGTTTTGTGTTATGTTATGTTTTGTGTTATGTTATTTTTTGTGTTATATTATGTTATGTTTTGTGCTACGTTATGTTTTGTGTTGTGTTATGTTATGTTTTGCGTTATGTTATGTTATGTTTTGTGTTATGTTTTGTGTTGTGTTATGTTATGTTATGTTATGTTATGTTATGTTTTGTGTTATGTTATGTTTTGTGTTGTGTTATGTTTTGTTTTGTGTTATGTTATGTAATGTTATGTTATGTTATGTTTTGTGTTATGTTATGTTATGTTTTGTGTTATGTTATGTTATGTTATGTTCTGTGTTATGTTATGTTTTGTGTTATGTTATGTTATGTTTTGTGTTATGTTATGATTGGTGTTGTGTTATGTTATGTTTTGTGCTTTGTTATGTTATGTTTTGAGTAGTGTTATGTTATGTTTTGTGTTGTGTTATGTTTTGTGTTATGTTATGTAATGTTTTGTGTTGTGTTAACTTTTGTGTTGTGTTGTGTTATGTTTTGTGTTGTGCTGTGTTGTTTTATGTTATGTTGTGTTACGTTTTCTGTTGTGTTATGTTATGTTTTGTGTTATGCTATGTTTTGTGTTATGTTATGTTAAGTTTTCTGTTATGTTATGTTATGTTATGTTTATGTTTTGTGTTATGTTATGTTATGTGTTGTGTTATGTTATGTTCTTCTATGTTTTGTGTTGTGTTATGTTATGTTTTGTGTTATGTTAAGTTATGTTTTGTGTTGTGTTACGTTTTGTGTTATGCTATGTTATGTTTTGTGTTATGTTATGTTTTGTGTTATGTTATGTTATGTTTTGTGCTATGTTATGTTTTGTGTTGTGTTATGTTATGTTTTGTGTAATGTTATGTTATGTTATGTTTTTTGTTATGTTATGTTTTGTGTTATGTTATGTGTTGTGTTATGTTCTGTTTTGTGTTGTGTTATGTTATGTTTTGTGTTATGTTATGTTATGTTTTGTGTTATGTTATGTTTCGTGTTATGTTATGTTATGTTCTGTGTTATGTAATGTTATGTTTTGTGTTATGTTATGTGATGTTCTGTGTTATGTTATGTTATGTTTTGTGTTATGTTATGTTATGTTTTGTGCTATGTTGTGTTTTGTGTTGTGTTATGTTATGTTTTGTGTTATGTTATGTTATGTTATGTTTTTTGTTATGTTATGTTTTGTGTTATGTTATGTTTTGTGTTAAGTTATGTTATGTTATGTTTTGTGTTATGTTATGTTATGTTTTGTGTTATGTTATGTTATGTTCTGTGTTATGTAATGTTATGTTTTGTGTTATGTTATGTTATGTGATGTTCTGTGTTATGTTATGTTATGTTTTGTGTTATGTTATGTTATGTTATTTTTTGTGCTATGTTATGTTATGTTATGTTATGTTATGTTTTGTGTTATGTTATGTTTTGAGTTATGTTATGTTATGTTTTGTGTTATGTTATGTTTTGTGTTATGTTATGTTTTGTGTTATGTTATGTGTTGTGTTATGTTATGTTTTGTGTTGTGTTACGTTTTGTTTTGTGTTATACTATGTTATGTTTTGTGTATTGTTATGTTATGTTTTGTGTTATGTTATGTTTTGTGTTATGTTATGTTTTGTGTTATGTTATGTTATGTTTTGTGTTGTGTTATGTTATGTCATGTTTTGTGTTGTGTTTTGTTATGTTATGTTTTGTGTTGTGTTATGTTATCTTATGTTACGTTTTAGGTTATGTTATGTTGTGTTTTAGGTTATGTTATGTTATGTTATGTTTTCGGTTATGTTATGTTATGTTATGTTTTGTGTTATGTTATGTTTTTTTCTATGTTATGTTATGTTTTGTGTTATGTTATGTTATGTTTTTCGTTATGTTATTTGTTGAGTTATGTTATGTATTGTGTTATGTTTTGTGTTGTGTTATGTTATGTTATTTTATGTTATGTTTTGTGTTATGTTATGTTTTGTGTTGTGTTATGTTATGTTTTGTGTTATGTTATGTAATGTTATGTTATGTTATGTTTTGTGTTATGTTATGTTATGTTTTGTGTTATGTTATGTTATGTTCTGTGTTATGTTATGTTTTGTGTTATGTTATGTTATGTTTTGTGTTATGTTATGATTTGTGTTGTGTTATGTTATGTTTTGTGTTATGTTATGTTTTGTGTTCTGTTATGCTATGTTTTGTGTTATGTTATGTTTTGTGCTTTGTTATGTTATGTTTTGAGTTGTGTTATGTTATGTTTTTTGTGTTATGTTATGTTTTGTGTTGGGTTATGTTTTGTGTTATGTTATGTTATGTATTGTGTTGTGTTATGTTTTTTGTTATGTTAGGTAATGTTATGTTATGTTATGTTTTGTGTTATGTTATGTTATGTTTTGTGTTATGTTATGTTATGTTTTGTGTTGTGTTTTGTGTTGTGTTATGTTTTGTGTTGTGTTATTTTATGTTTTGTGTTGCGTTATGTTTTGTGTTGTGTTATGTTTTGTGTTGTGTTATGTTTTGTGTTATGTTATGTTATGTTTTGTGTTATGTTATGTTATGTTATGTGCTGTGTTTTGTGATGTGTTATGTTTTGTGTTGTGTTGTGTTGTGTTATGTTATGTTTTGTGTTATGTTATGTGTTGTGTTATGTTATGTTTTGTGTTGTGTTGTGTTATGTTTTGTGTTGTATTGTGTTATGTTTTGTGTTGTGTTATGTTATGTTTTGTGATATGTTTTGTGTTATGTTATGTTTTGTGTTATGTTATGTTATTTTATGTTTTGTGTTATGTTATGTTTTGTGTTGTGTTATGTTATGTCATGTTTTGTGTTCTGTTTTGTTATGTTATGTTTTGTGTTATGTTATGTTTTGTGTATTGTTATGTTATGTTTTAGGTTATGTTATGTTATGTTTTAGGTTATGTTATGTTATGTTTTAGGTTATGTTATGTTATGTTATGTGTTATGTTATGTTATGTGTTATGTTATTTGTTGTGTTATGTTATGTGTTGTGTTATGTTTTGTGTTGAGTAATGTTATGTTATGTTTTGTGTTATGTTATGTTATGTTTATGTGTTGTGTTATGTTTTGTGTTGTGTTGTGTTACGTTTTCTGTTGTGTTATGTTATGTTTTGTGTTATGCTATGTTTTGTGCTATGTTATGTTAAGTTTTGAGTTCTGTTACGTTATGTTTATGTTTTGTGTTATGTTATGTTATGTGTTGTGTTATGTTATGTTCTGCTATGTTTTGTGTTGTGTTATGTTATGTTTTGTGATTTGTTAAGTTATGTTTTCTGTTGTGTTACGTTTTGTGTTATGTTATGTTATGTTTTGTGTTATGTTATGTTATGTTTTGTGTTATGTTATGTGTTATGTTATGTCATGTTATGTTATGTTATGTTTTGTGTTATGTTATGTTATGTGTTGTGTTATGTTATGTTTTGTGTTATGTTATGTTTTGTGTTATGTTATTTTTTGTGTTATATTATGTTATGTTTTGTGCTACGTTATGTTTTGTGTTGTGTTATGTTATGTTTTGCGTTATGTTATGTTATGTTTTGTGTTATGTTAAGTGTTGTGTTATGTTATGTTTTGTGTTGTGTTATGCTATGTTTTGTGTTATGTTATGTTATGTTATGTTTTGTGTTATGTTATGTTATATTATGTTTTGTGTTATGTTATGTTATGTTATGTTATGTTCTGTGTTATGTAATGTTATGTTTTGTGTTATGTTATGTTATGTGATGTTCTGTGTTATGTTATGTTTTGTGTTATGTTATGTTATGTTTTGTGTTATGTTATGTTTTGTGTTATGTTATGTTTTGTGTTAATTTATGTTATGTTTTGTGCTATGTTATGTTTTGTGTTGTGTTATGTTATATTTTGTTATGTTATGTTATGTTTTTTGTTATATTATGTTTTGTGTTATGTTATGTGTTGTGTTATGTTATGTTTTGTGTTGTGTTATATTATGTTTTATGTTATGTTATGTTTTGTGTTATGTTATGTTATGTTTTGTGTTATGTTATGTTATATTCTGTGTTATGTAATGTTATGTTTTGTGTTATGTTATGTTATGTGATGTTCTGTGTTATGTTATGTTATGTTTTGTGTTATGTTATGTTATGTTTTTGTTATGTTATGTTATGTTATGTTTTGTGTTATGTTATGTTTTGTGCTATGTTATGTTATGTTTTGTGTTATGTTATGTTATGTTTTTGTTATGTTATTTGTTGAGTTATGTTATGTGTTGTGTTATGTTTTGTGTTGTGTTATGTTATGTTATGTTATGTTTTGTGTTATGTTATGTAATGTTATGTTATGTTATGTTTTGTTTTATGTTATGTTATGTTTTGTGTTATGTTATGTTGTGTTATGTTCTGTGTTATGTTATGTTTTGTGTTATGTTATGTTATGTTTTGTGTTATGTTATGATTTGTGTTGAGTTATGTTATGTTTTGTGTTATGTTATGTTTTGTGTTCTGTTATGTTATGTTTTGTGTTATGTTATGTTTTGTGCTTTGTTATGTTATATTTTGAGTTGTGTTATGTTATGTTTTGTGTTATGTTATGTTTTGTGTTGTGTTATGTTTTGTGTTATGTTATGTTATGTTTTGTGTTGTTATGTTATGTTATGTTATGTGTTATGTTATGTTCTGTGTTATGTTATGTTTTGTGTTATGTTATGTTATGTTTTGTGTTATGTTATGATTTGTGTTGTGTTATGTTATGTTTTGTGTTATGTTATGTTTTGTGTTCTGTTATGTTATGTTTTGTGTTATGTTATGTTTTGTGCTTTGTTATGTTATGTTTTGAGTTGTGTTATGTTATGTTTTGTGTTATGTTATGTTTTGTGTTGTGTTATGTTTTGTGTTATGTTATGTTATGTTTTGTGTCGTGTTAATTTTTGTGTTGTGTTGTGTTATGTTTTGTGTTATGTTGTGTTATGTTTTGTGTTGTGTTGTGTTACGTTTTCTGTTGTGTTATGTTATGTTTTGTGTTATGCTATGTTTTGTGTTATGTTATGTTAAGTTTTGTGTTATGTTATGTTATGTTTATGTTTTGTGTTATGTTATGTTATGTATTGTGTTATGTTATGTTCTGCTATGTTTTGTGTTCTGTTATGTTATGTTTTGTGTCATGTTAAGTTATGTTTTGTGTTGTGTTACGTTTTGTGTTATGTTATGTTATGTTTTGTGTTATGTTATGTTATGTTTTGTGTTATGTTATGTGTTATGTTATGTTATGTTTTGTGTTATGTTATGTTATGTTATGTTTTGTGTTGTGTTATGTTATGTTATGTTTTGTGTTATGTCATGTTTTGTGTTATGTTATGTTTTGTGTTATGTTATGTTATGTTTTGTGCTATGTTATGTTTTGTGTTGTGTTATGTTATGTTTTGTGTTATGTTATGTTATGTTTTTTGTTATGTTATGTTTTGTGTTATGTTATGTGTTGTGTTATGTTATGTTTTGTGTTGTGTTATGTTTTGTGTTATGTTATGTTATGTTATGTTTTGTGTCATGTTATGTTATGTGTTGTGTTATGTTATGTTTTGTGTTATGTTATGTTTTGTGTTATGTTATTTTTTGTGTTATGTTATGTTATGTTTTGTGCTACGTTATGTTCTGTGTTATGTAATGTTATGTTTTGTGTTATGTTATGTTATGTGATGTTCTGTGTTATGTTATGTTTTGTGTTATGTTATGTTATGTTTTGTGTTATGTTATGTTTTGTGTTATGTTATGTTTTGTGTTAATTTATGTTATGTTTTGTGCTATGTTATGTTTTGTGTTGTGTTATGTTATATTTTGTTATGTTATGTTATGTTTTTTGTTATATTATGTTTTGTGTTATGTTATGTGTTGTGTTATGTTATGTTTTGTGTTGTGTTATATTATGTTTTATGTTATGTTATGTTTTGTGTTATGTTATGTTATGTTTTGTGTTATGTTATGTTATATTCTGTGTTATGTAATGTTATGTTTTGTGTTATGTTATGTTATGTGATGTTCTGTGTTATGTTATGTTATGTTTTGTGTTATGTTATGTTATGTTTTTGTTATGTTATGTTATGTTATGTTTTGTGTTATGTTATGTTTTGTGCTATGTTATGTTATGTTTTGTGTTATGTTATGTTATGTTTTTGTTATGTTATTTGTTGAGTTATGTTATGTGTTGTGTTATGTTTTGTGTTGTGTTATGTTATGTTATGTTATGTTTTGTGTTATGTTATGTAATGTTATGTTATGTTATGTTTTGTTTTATGTTATGTTATGTTTTGTGTTATGTTATGTTGTGTTATGTTCTGTGTTATGTTATGTTTTGTGTTATGTTATGTTATGTTTTGTGTTATGTTATGATTTGTGTTGTGTTATGTTTTGTGTTATGTTATGTTTTGTGTTCTGTTATGTTATGTTTTGTGTTATGTTATGTTTTGTGCTTTGTTATGTTATATTTTGAGTTGTGTTATGTTATGTTTTGTGTTATGTTATGTTTTGTGTTGTGTTATGTTTTGTGTTATGTTATGTTTTGTGTTGTTATGTTATGTTATGTTTTGTGTTATGTTATGTTCTGTGTTATGTTATGTTTTGTGTTATGTTATGTTATGTTTTGTGTTATGTTATGATTTGTGTTGTGTTATGTTATGTTTTGTGTTATGTTATGTTTTGTGTTCTGTTATGTTATGTTTTGTGTTATGTTATGTTTTGTGCTTTGTTATGTTATGTTTTGAGTTGTGTTATGTTATGTTTTGTGTTATGTTATGTTTTGTGTTGTGTTATGTTTTGTGTTATGTTATGTTATGTTTTGTGTCGTGTTAATTTTTGTGTTGTGTTGTGTTATGTTTTGTGTTATGTTGTGTTATGTTTTGTGTTGTGTTGTGTTACGTTTTCTGTTGTGTTATGTTATGTTTTGTGTTATGCTATGTTTTGTGTTATGTTATGTTAAGTTTTGTGTTATGTTATGTTATGTTTATGTTTTGTGTTATGTTATGTTATGTATTGTGTTATGTTATGTTCTGCTATGTTTTGTGTTCTGTTATGTTATGTTTTGTGTCATGTTAAGTTATGTTTTGTGTTGTGTTACGTTTTGTGTTATGTTATGTTATGTTTTGTGTTATGTTATGTTATGTTTTGTGTTATGTTATGTGTTATGTTATGTTATGTTTTGTGTTATGTTATGTTATGTTATGTTTTGTGTTGTGTTATGTTATGTTATGTTTTGTGTTATGTCATGTTTTGTGTTATGTTATGTTTTGTGTTATGTTATGTTATGTTTTGTGCTATGTTATGTTTTGTGTTGTGTTATGTTATGTTTTGTGTTATGTTATGTTATGTTATGTTTTTTGTTATGTTATGTTTTGTGTTATGTTATGTGTTGTGTTATGTTATGTTTTGTGTTGTGTTATGTTTTGTGTTATGTTATGTTATGTTATGTTTTGTGTCATGTTATGTTATGTGTTGTGTTATGTTATGTTTTGTGTTATGTTATGTTTTGTGTTATGTTATTTTTTGTGTTATGTTATGTTATGTTTTGTGCTACGTTATGTTTTGTGTTGTGTTATGTTATGTTTTGCGTTATGTTATATTATGTTTTGTGTTATGTTATGTGTTGTGTTATGTTATGTTTTGTGTTGTGTTATACTATGTTTTATGTTATGTTATGTTTTGTGTTATGTTATGTTATGTTTTGTGTTATGTTATGTTATATTCTGTGTTATGTAATGTTATGTTTTGTGTTATGTTATGTTACGTGATGTTCTGTGTTATGTTATGTTATGTTTTGTGTTATGTTATGTTATGTTTTTGTTATGTTATGTTATGTTATGTTTTATGTTATGTTATGTTTTGTGCTATGTTATGTTATGTTTTGTGTTATGTTATGTTATGTTTTTGTTATGTTATTTGTTGAGTTATGTTATGTGTTGTGTTATGTTTTGTGTTGTGTTATGTTATGTTATGTTATGTTTTGTGTTATGTTATGTAATGTTATGTTATGTTATGTTTTGTTTTATGTTATGTTATGTTTTGTGTTATGTTATGTTGTGTTATGTTCTGTGTTATGTTATGTTTTGTGTTATGTTATGTTATGTTTTGTGTTATGTTATGATTTGTGTTGTGTTATGTTTTGTGTTATGTTATGTTTTGTGTTCTGTTATGTTATGTTTTGTGTTATGTTATGTTTTGTGCTTTGTTATGTTATATTTTGAG
Source organism: Tenodera sinensis (assembly GCA_030765045.1). Classification (NCBI taxonomy): domain Eukaryota; kingdom Metazoa; phylum Arthropoda; class Insecta; order Mantodea; family Mantidae; genus Tenodera; species Tenodera sinensis. Next base: position 36,998,773 of record CM060972.1, on the reverse strand, counting down.
TTGTGTTATGTTATGTTTTGTGTTATGTTATGTTTTGTGTTGTGTTATGTTTTGTGTTATGTTATGTTATGTTTTGTGTTGTTATGTTATGTTATGTTTTGTGTTATGTTATGTTCTGTGTTATGTTATGTTTTGTGTTATGTTATGTTATGTTTTGTGTTATGTTATGATTTGTGTTGTGTTATGTTATGTTTTGTGTTATGTTATGTTTTGTGTTCTGTTATGTTATGTTTTGTGTTATGTTATGTTTTGTGCTTTGTTATGTTATGTTTTGAGTTGTGTTATGTTATGTTTTGTGTTATGTTATGTTTTGTGTTGTGTTATGTTTTGTGTTATGTTATGTTATGTTTTGTGTCGTGTTAATTTTTGTGTTGTGTTGTGTTATGTTTTGTGTTATGTTGTGTTATGTTTTGTGTTGTGTTGTGTTACGTTTTCTGTTGTGTTATGTTATGTTTTGTGTTATGCTATGTTTTGTGTTATGTTATGTTAAGTTTTGTGTTATGTTATGTTATGTTTATGTTTTGTGTTATGTTATGTTATGTATTGTGTTATGTTATGTTCTGCTATGTTTTGTGTTCTGTTATGTTATGTTTTGTGTCATGTTAAGTTATGTTTTGTGTTGTGTTACGTTTTGTGTTATGTTATGTTATGTTTTGTGTTATGTTATGTTATGTTTTGTGTTATGTTATGTGTTATGTTATGTTATGTTTTGTGTTATGTTATGTTATGTTATGTTTTGTGTTGTGTTATGTTATGTTATGTTTTGTGTTATGTCATGTTTTGTGTTATGTTATGTTTTGTGTTATGTTATGTTATGTTTTGTGCTATGTTATGTTTTGTGTTGTGTTATGTTATGTTTTGTGTTATGTTATGTTATGTTATGTTATGTTTTTTGTTATGTTATGTTTTGTGTTATGTTATGTGTTGTGTTATGTTATGTTTTGTGTTGTGTTATGTTTTGTGTTATGTTATGTTATGTTATGTTATGTTTTGTGTCATGTTATGTTATGTGTTGTGTTATGTTATGTTTTGTGTTATGTTATGTTTTGTGTTATGTTATTTTTTGTGTTATGTTATGTTATGTTTTGTGCTACGTTATGTTCTGTGTTATGTAATGTTATGTTTTGTGTTATGTTATGTTATGTGATGTTCTGTGTTATGTTATGTTTTGTGTTATGTTATGTTATGTTTTGTGTTATGTTATGTTTTGTGTTATGTTATGTTTTGTGTTAATTTATGTTATGTTTTGTGCTATGTTATGTTTTGTGTTGTGTTATGTTATATTTTGTTATGTTATGTTATGTTTTTTGTTATATTATGTTTTGTGTTATGTTATGTGTTGTGTTATGTTATGTTTTGTGTTGTGTTATATTATGTTTTATGTTATGTTATGTTTTGTGTTATGTTATGTTATGTTTTGTGTTATGTTATGTTATATTCTGTGTTATGTAATGTTATGTTTTGTGTTATGTTATGTTATGTGATGTTCTGTGTTATGTTATGTTATGTTTTGTGTTATGTTATGTTATGTTTTTGTTATGTTATGTTATGTTATGTTTTGTGTTATGTTATGTTTTGTGCTATGTTATGTTATGTTTTGTGTTATGTTATGTTATGTTTTTGTTATGTTATTTGTTGAGTTATGTTATGTGTTGTGTTATGTTTTGTGTTGTGTTATGTTATGTTATGTTATGTTTTGTGTTATGTTATGTAATGTTATGTTATGTTATGTTTTGTTTTATGTTATGTTATGTTTTGTGTTATGTTATGTTGTGTTATGTTCTGTGTTATGTTATGTTTTGTGTTATGTTATGTTATGTTTTGTGTTATGTTATGATTTGTGTTGTGTTATGTTTTGTGTTATGTTATGTTTTGTGTTCTGTTATGTTATGTTTTGTGTTATGTTATGTTTTGTGCTTTGTTATGTTATATTTTGAGTTGTGTTATGTTATGTTTTGTGTTATGTTATGTTTTGTGTTGTGTTATGTTTTGTGTTATGTTATGTTATGTTTTGTGTTGTTATGTTATGTTATGTTTTGTGTTATGTTATGTTCTGTGTTATGTTATGTTTTGTGTTATGTTATGTTATGTTTTGTGTTATGTTATGATTTGTGTTGTGTTATGTTATGTTTTGTGTTATGTTATGTTTTGTGTTCTGTTATGTTATGTTTTGTGTTATGTTATGTTTTGTGCTTTGTTATGTTATGTTTTGAGTTGTGTTATGTTATGTTTTGTGTTATGTTATGTTTTGTGTTGTGTTATGTTTTGTGTTATGTTATGTTATGTTTTGTGTCGTGTTAATTTTTGTGTTGTGTTGTGTTATGTTTTGTGTTATGTTGTGTTATGTTTTGTGTTGTGTTGTGTTACGTTTTCTGTTGTGTTATGTTATGTTTTGTGTTATGCTATGTTTTGTGTTATGTTATGTTAAGTTTTGTGTTATGTTATGTTATGTTTATGTTTTGTGTTATGTTATGTTATGTATTGTGTTATGTTATGTTCTGCTATGTTTTGTGTTGTGTTATGTTATGTTTTGTGTCATGTTAAGTTATGTTTTGTGTTGTGTTACGTTTTGTGTTATGTTATGTTATGTTTTGTGTTATGTTATGTTATGTTTTGTGTTATGTTATGTGTTATGTTATGTTATGTTTTGTGTTATGTTATGTTATGTTATGTTTTGTGTTGTGTTATGTTATGTTATGTTTTGTGTTATGTCATGTTTTGTGTTATGTTATGTTTTGTGTTATGTTATGTTATGTTTTGTGCTATGTTATGTTTTGTGTTGTGTTATGTTATGTTTTGTGTTATGTTACGTTATGTTATGTTTTTTGTTATGTTATGTTTTGTGTTATGTTATGTGTTGTGTTATGTTATGTTTTGTGTTGTGTTATGTTTTGTGTTATGTTATGTTATGTTATGTTTTGTGTCATGTTATGTTATGTGTTGTGTTATGTTATGTTTTGTGTTATGTTATGTTTTGTGTTATGTTATTTTTTGTGTTATGTTATGTTATGTTTTGTGCTACGTTATGTTTTGTGTTGTGTTATGTTATGTTTTGCGTTATGTTATATTATGTTTTGTGTTATGTTATGTGTTGTGTTATGTTATGTTTTGTGTTGTGTTATGTTATGTTTTGTGTTATGTTATGTTATGTTATGTTTGTGTTATGTTATGTTATGTTATGTTTTGTGTTATGCTATGTTATGTTATGTTATGTTCTGTGTTATGTAATGTTATGTTTTGTGTTATGTTATGTTATGTGATGTTCTGTGTTATGTTATGTTTTGTGTTATGTTATGTTATGTTTTGTGTTATGTTATGTTATGTTTTGTGTTATGTTATGTTTTGTGTTAATTTATGTTATGTTTCGTGCTATGTGATGTTTTGTGTTGTGTTATGTTATGTTTTGTTATGTTATGTTATGTTATGTTTTTTGTTATATTATGTTTTGTGTTATGTTATGTGTTGTGTTATGTTATGTTTTGTGTTGTGTTATATTATGTTTTGTGTTATGTTATGTTATGCTTTGTGTTATGTTATGTTATGTTTTGTGTTATGTTATGTTATGTTCTGTGTTATGTAATGTTATGTTTTGTGTTATGTTATGTTATGTGATGTTCTGTGTTATGTTATGTTATATTTTGTGTTATGTTATGTTATGTTTTTTGTTATGTTATGTTATGTTATGTTTTGTGTAATGTTATGTTATGTTTTGTGCTATGTTATGTTATGTTTTGTGTTAGGCTATGTTATGTTTTTTGTTATGTTATTTGTTGAGTTATGTTATGTGTTGTGTTATGTTTTGTGTTGTGTTATGTTATGTTATGTTATGTTATGTTTTGTGTTATGTTATGTTATGTTTTGTGTTGCGTTATGTTATGTTTTGTGTTATGCTATGTAATGTAATGTTATGTTATGTTTTGTGTTATGTTATGTTATGTTATGTTTTGTGTTATGTCATGTTATGTTCTGTGTTATGTTATGTTTTGTGTTATTTTATGTTATGTTTTGTGTTATGTTATGATTTGTGTTGTGTTATGTTATGTTTTGTGTTATGTTATCTTTTGTGTTCTGTTATGTTATGTTTTGTGTTATGTTATGTTTTGTGTTGTGTTATGTTTTGTGTTATGTTATGTTATGTTTTGTGTTGTGTTAATTTTTGTGATGTGTTGTGTTATGTTTTGTGTCATGTTGTGTTATGTTTTGTGTTGTGTTGTGTTACGTTTTCTGTTCTGTTATGTTATGTTTTGTGTTATGCTATGTTTTGTGTTATGTTACGTTATGTGATGTTCTGTGTTATGTTATGTTATGTTTTGTGTTATGTTATGTTATGTTTTTGTTATGTTATGTTATGTTTTGTGTTATGTTATGTTATGTTTTGTGCTATGTTATGTTATGTTTTGTGTTAGGTTATGTTATGTTTATTGTTATGTTATTTGTTGAGTTATGTTATGTGTTGTGTTATGTTTTGTGTTGTGTTAGGTTATGTTATGTTTTGTGTTATGTTATGTTATGTTTTGTGTTGTGTTATGTTATGTTTTGTGTTATGCTATGTAATGTAATGTTATGTTATGTTTTGTGTTATGTTATGTTATGTTATGCTTTGTGTTATGTTATGTTATGTTCTGTGTTATGTTATGTTTTGTGTTATGTTATGTTATGTTTTGTGTTATGTTATGATTTGTGTTGTGTTATGTTATGTTTTGTGTTACGTTATGTTTTGTGTTCTGTTATGTTATATTTTGTGTTATGTTATGTTTTGTGCTTTGTTATGTTATATTTTGAGTTGTGTTATGTTATGTTTTGTGTTATGTTATGTTTTGTGTTATGTTATGTTTTGTGTTATGTTATGTTTTGTGTTATGTTATGTTATGTTTTGTGTTGTGTTAATTTTTGTGTTGTGTTGTGTTATGTTTTGTGTTATGTTGTGTTATGTTTTGTGTTGTGTTGTGTTACGTTTTCTGTTGTGTTATATTATGTTTTGTGTTATGCTATGTTTTGTGTTATGTTATGTTAAGTTTTGTGTTATGTTATGTTATGTTTATGTTTTGTGTTATATTATGTTATGTATTGTGTTATGTTATGTTCTGCTATGTTTTGTGTTGTGTTATGTTGTTTTGTGTTATGTTAAGTTATGTTTTGTGTTGTGTTACGTTTTGTGTTATGTTATGTTATGTTATGTTTTGTGTTATGTTATGTTATGTTTTGTGTTATGTTATGTGTTATGTTATGTTATGTTATGTTATGTTATGTTATGTTTTGTGTTATGTTATGTTTTGTGTTGTGTTATGTTATGTTATGTTTTGTGTTATGTCATGTTTTGTGTTATGTTATGTTTTGTGTTATGTTATGTTATGTTTTGTGCTATGTTATGTTTTGTGTTGTGTTATGTTATGTTTTGTGTTATGTTATGTTTTGTGTTATGTTATGTATTATGTTATGTTTTATGTTATGTTATGTGTTATGTTATGTTTTGTGTTGTGTTATGTTAAGTTTTTTGTTATGTTATGTTTTGTGTTGTGTTATGTTCTGTGTTGTGTTATGTTATGTTTTGCGGTGTGTTATGTTATGTTTTCGGTGTGTTATGTTATGTTTTATGTTGTGTTATATTATGTTTTGTGTTGTGTTATGTTATGTTTTGTGTTGTGTTATAATTTGTGTTGTGTTGTGTTGTGTTATGTTCTGTTATGTTATGTTTTGTGTTGTCTTATGTTATGTTTTGTGTTGTGTTATGTTATGTTTTGTGTTATGTTATGTAATGTTATGTTATGTTACGTTATGTTATGTTATGTTTTTTGTTATGTTATGTTTTGTGTTATGTTATGTTATGTTATGTTCTGTGTTTTGTTATGTAATGTTTTGTGTTATGTTATGTAATGTTTTGTGTTATGTTATGCTTTGTGTTGTGTTATGTTATGTTTTGTGTTATGTTATGTTTTGTGTTGTGTTATGTTATGTTTTGTGTTATTTTATGTTTTGTGTTATGTTATGTTATGTTTTGAGTTGTGTTATGTTATGTTTTGTGTTTTGTTATGTTTTGTGTTGTGTTATGTTTTGTGTTATGTTATCTTATGTTTTGTGTTGTGTTGTTTTGTGTTGTGTTGTGTTATGTTTTGTGTTGTGTTGTGTTATGTTTTGTGTTGTGTTGTGTTATATTTTGTGTTGTGTTGTGTTACGTTTTCTGTTGTGTTATGTTATTTTTTGTGTTATGTTATGTTTTGTGTTATGTTATGTTAAGTTTTGTGTTATGTTATGTTATGTTAGGTTATGTTTTGTGTTATGTTATGTTATGTGTTGTGTTATGTTATGTTATGTTTTGTGTTGTGTTATGTTATGTTTTGTGTTATGTTAAGTTATGTTTTGTGTTGTGTAATGTTTTGTGTTATGTTATGTTATGTTTTGTGTTGTGTTTTGTGATATGTTATGTTATGTTATGTTTTGTGTTGTGTTATGTTATGTTATGTTTTGTGTTGTGTTATGTTATGTTTTGTGTTATGTAATGTTATGTTTTGTGTTATGTTATGTTATGTGATGTTCTGTGTTATGTTATGTTATGTTTTGTGTTATGTTATGTTATGTTTTTGTTATGTTATGTTATGTTATGTTTTGTGTTATGTTATGTTTTGTGCTATGTTATGTTATGTTTTGTGTTATGTTATGTTATGTTTTTGTTATGTTATTTGTTGAGTTATGTTATGTGTTGTGTTATGTTTTGTGTTGTGTTATGTTATGTTATGTTATGTTTTGTGTTATGTTATGTAATGTTATGTTATGTTATGTTTTGTTTTATGTTATGTTATGTTTTGTGTTATGTTATGTTGTGTTATGTTCTGTGTTATGTTATGTTTTGTGTTATGTTATGTTATGTTTTTGGTTATGTTATGATTTGTGTTGCGTTATGTTTTGTGTTATGTTATGTTTTGTGTTCTGTTATGTTATGTTTTGTGTTATGTTATGTTTTGTGCTTTGTTATGTTATATTTTGAGTTGTGTTATGTTATGTTTTGTGTTATGTTATGTTTTGTGTTGTGTTATGTTTTGTGTTATGTTATGTTATGTTTTGTGTTGTTATGTTATGTTATGTTTTGTGTTATGTTATGTTCTGTGTTATGTTATGTTTTGTGTTATGTTATGTTATGTTTTGTGTTATGTTATGATTTGTGTTGTGTTATGTTATGTTTTGTGTTATGTTATGTTTTGTGTTCTGTTATGTTATGTTTTGTGTTATGTTATGTTTTGTGCTTTGTTATGTTATGTTTTGAGTTGTGTTATGTTATGTTTTGTGTTATGTTATGTTTTGTGTTGTGTTATGTTTTGTGTTATGTTATGTTATGTTTTGTGTCGTGTTAATTTTTGTGTTGTGTTGTGTTATGTTTTGTGTTATGTTGTGTTATGTTTTGTGTTGTGTTGTGTTACGTTTTCTGTTGTGTTATGTTATGTTTTGTGTTATGCTATGTTTTGTGTTATGTTATGTTAAGTTTTGTGTTATGTTATGTTATGTTTATGTTTTGTGTTATGTTATGTTATGTATTGTGTTATGTTATGTTCTGCTATGTTTTGTGTTGTGTTATGTTATGTTTTGTGTCATGTTAAGTTATGTTTTGTGTTGTGTTACGTTTTGTGTTATGTTATGTTATGTTTTGTGTTATGTTATGTTATGTTTTGTGTTATGTTATGTGTTATGTTATGTTATGTTTTGTGTTATGTTATGTTATGTTATGTTTTGTGTTGTGTTATGTTATGTTATGTTTTGTGTTATGTCATGTTTTGTGTTATGTTATGTTTTGTGTTATGTTATGTTATGTTTTGTGCTATGTTATGTTTTGTGTTGTGTTATGTTATGTTTTGTGTTATGTTATGTTATGTTATGTTTTTTGTTATGTTATGTTTTGTGTTATGTTATGTGTTGTGTTATGTTATGTTTTGTGTTGTGTTATGTTTTGTGTTATGTTATGTTATGTTATGTTTTGTGTCATGTTATGTTATGTGTTGTGTTATGTTATGTTTTGTGTTATGTTATGTTTTGTGTTATGTTATTTTTTGTGTTATGTTATGTTATGTTTTGTGCTACGTTATGTTTTGTGTTGTGTTATGTTATGTTTTGCGTTATGTTATATTATGTTTTGTGTTATGTTATGTGTTGTGTTATGTTATGTTTTGTGTTGTGTTATGTTATGTTTTGTGTTATGTTATGTTATGTTATGTTTGTGTTATGTTATGTTATGTTATGTTTTGTGTTATGCTATGTTATGTTATGTTATGTTCTGTGTTATGTAATGTTATGTTTTGTGTTATGTTATGTTATGTGATGTTCTGTGTTATGTTATGTTTTGTGTTATGTTATGTTATGTTTTGTGTTATGTTATGTTATGTTTTGTGTTATGTTATGTTTTGTGTTAATTTATGTTATGTTTCGTGCTATGTGATGTTTTGTGTTGTGTTATGTTATGTTTTGTTATGTTATGTTATGTTATGTTTTTTGTTATATTATGTTTTGTGTTATGTTATGTGTTGTGTTATGTTATGTTTTGTGTTGTGTTATATTATGTTTTGTGTTATGTTATGTTATGCTTTGTGTTATGTTATGTTATGTTTTGTGTTATGTTATGTTATGTTCTGTGTTATGTAATGTTATGTTTTGTGTTATGTTATGTTATGTGATGTTCTGTGTTATGTTATGTTATGTTTTGTGTTATGTTATGTTATGTTTTTTGTTATGTTATGTTATGTTTTGTGTTATGTTATGTTATGTTTTGTGCTATGTTATGTTATGTTTTGTGTTAGGCTATGTTATGTTTTTTGTTATGTTATTTGTTGAGTTATGTTATGTGTTGTGTTATGTTTTGTGTTGTGTTATGTTATGTTATGTTATGTTTTGTGTTATGTTATGTTATGTTTTGTGTTGTGTTATGTTATGTTTTGTGTTATGCTATGTAATGTAATGTTATGTTATGTTTTGTGTTATGTTATGTTATGTTATGTTTTGTGTTATGTCATGTTATGTTCTGTGTTATGTTATGTTTTGTGTTATTTTATGTTATGTTTTGTGTTATGTTATGATTTGTGTTGTGTTATGTTATGTTTTGTGTTATGTTATCTTTTGTGTTCTGTTATGTTATGTTTTGTGTTATGTTATGTTTTGTGTTGTGTTATGTTTTGTGTTATGTTATGTTATGTTTTGTGTTGTGTTAATTTTTGTGATGTGTTGTGTTATGTTTTGTGTCATGTTGTGTTATGTTTTGTGTTGTGTTGTGTTACGTTTTCTGTTGTGTTATGTTATGTTTTGTGTTATGCTATGTTTTGTGTTATGTTACGTTATGTGATGTTCTGTGTTATGTTATGTTATGTTTTGTGTTATGTTATGTTATGTTTTTGTTATGTTATGTTATGTTTTGTGTTATGTTATGTTATGTTTTGTGCTATGTTATGTTATGTTTTGTGTTAGGTTATGTTATGTTTATTGTTATGTTATTTGTTGAGTTATGTTATGTGTTGTGTTATGTTTTGTGTTGTGTTAGGTTATGTTATGTTTTGTGTTATGTTATGTTATGTTTTGTGTTGTGTTATGTTATGTTTTGTGTTATGCTATGTAATGTAATGTTATGTTATGTTTTGTGTTATGTTATGTTATGTTATGCTTTGTGTTATGTTATGTTATGTTCTGTGTTATGTTATGTTTTGTGTTATGTTATGTTATGTTTTGTGTTATGTTATGATTTGTGTTGTGTTATGTTATGTTTTGTGTTACGTTATGTTTTGTGTTCTGTTATGTTATATTTTGTGTTATGTTATGTTTTGTGCTTTGTTATGTTATATTTTGAGTTGTGTTATGTTATGTTTTGTGTTATGTTATGTTTTGTGTTGTGTTATGTTTTGTGTTATGTTATGTTATGTTTTGTGTTGTGTTAATTTTTGTGTTGTGTTGTGTTATGTTTTGTGTTATGTTGTGTTATGTTTTGTGTTGTGTTGTGTTACGTTTTCTGTTGTGTTATATTATGTTTTGTGTTATGCTATGTTTTGTGTTATGTTATGTTAAGTTTTGTGTTATGTTATGTTATGTTTATGTTTTGTGTTATATTATGTTATGTATTGTGTTATGTTATGTTCTGCTATGTTTTGTGTTGTGTTATGTTGTTTTGTGTTATGTTAAGTTATGTTTTGTGTTGTGTTACGTTTTGTGTTATGTTATGTTATGTTATGTTTTGTGTTATGTTATGTTATGTTTTGTGTTATGTTATGTGTTATGTTATGTTATGTTATGTTATGTTTTGTGTTATGTTATGTTTTGTGTTGTGTTATGTTATGTTATGTTTTGTGTTATGTCATGTTTTGTGTTGTTATGTTTTGTGTTATGTTATGTTATGTTATGTTTTGTGCTATGTTATGTTTTGTGTTGTGTTATGTTATGTTTTGTGTTATGTTATGTTTTGTGTTATGTTATGTATTATGTTATGTTTTATGTTATGTTATGTGTTATGTTATGTTTTGTGTTGTGTTATGTTAAGTTTTTTGTTATGTTATGTTTTGTGTTGTGTTATGTTCTGTGTTGTGTTATGTTATGTTTTGCGGTGTGTTATGTTATGTTTTCGGTGTGTTATGTTATGTTTTATGTTGTGTTATATTATGTTTTGTGTTGTGTTATGTTATGTTTTGTGTTGTGTTATAATTTGTGTTGTGTTGTGTTGTGTTATGTTCTGTTATGTTATGTTTTGTGTTGTCTTATGTTATGTTTTGTGTTGTGTTATGTTATGTTTTGTGTTATGTTATGTAATGTTATGTTATGTTACGTTATGTTATGTTATGTTTTTTGTTATGTTATGTTTTGTGTTATGTTATGTTATGTTATGTTCTGTGTTTTGTTATGTAATGTTTTGTGTTATGTTATGCTTTGTGTTGTGTTATGTTATGTTTTGTGTTATGTTATGTTTTGTGTTGTGTTATGTTATGTTTTGTGTTATTTTATGTTTTGTGTTATGTTATGTTATGTTTTGAGTTGTGTTATGTTATGTTTTGTGTTTTGTTATGTTTTGTGTTGTGTTATGTTTTGTGTTATGTTATCTTATGTTTTGTGTTGTGTTGTTTTGTGTTGTGTTGTGTTATGTTTTGTGTTGTGTTGTGTTATGTTTTGTGTTGTGTTGTGTTATATTTTGTGTTGTGTTGTGTTACGTTTTCTGTTGTGTTATGTTATTTTTTGTGTTATGTTATGTTTTGTGTTATGTTATGTTAAGTTTTGTGTTATGTTATGTTATGTTAGGTTATGTTTTGTGTTATGTTATGTTATGTGTTGTGTTATGTTATGTTATGTTTTGTGTTGTGTTATGTTATGTTTTGTGTTATGTTAAGTTATGTTTTGTGTTGTGTAATGTTTTGTGTTATGTTATGTTATGTTTTGTGTTGTGTTTTGTGATATGTTATGTTATGTTATGTTTTGTGTTGTGTTATGTTATGTTATGTTTTGTGTTGTGTTATGTTATGTTTTGTGTTATGTTATGTTATGTTTTGTGTTTTGTTATGTTATGTTATGTTTTGTGTAGTGTTATGTTATGTTATGTTTTGTGTTATGTTATGTTTTGTGATATGTTATATTTTGTGTTGTGTTATGTTATGTGTTGTGTTATGTCATGTTTTGTGTTGCGTTATGTTATGTATTGTGTTATGGGATGCTTTGTGTTGTGATATGTTATGTTTTGTGTTGTGTTATGTTTTGTTTGGTGTTGTGTTATGTTATGATTTGTGTTGTGTTATGTTTTGTGTTGTGTTGTGTTGTGTTATGTTATGTTATGTTTTGTGTTATGTTATGTTTTCTGTTATGTTATGTGTTGTGTTATGTTATGTTTTGTGTTGTGTTACGTTTTGTTTTGTGTTATACTATGTTATGTTTTGTGTTATGTTTTGTGTTATGTTATGTTTTGTGTTATGTTATGTTATGTTTTGTGTTACGTTATGTTATGTTTTGTGTTGTGTTATGTTATGTCTAGTTTTGTGTTGTGTTTTGTTATGTTATGTTGTGTGTTATGTAATGTTTTTTGTTATGTTATGTTATGTTATTATTTAGGTTATGTTATGTTATGTTTTAGGTTATGTTATGTTATGTTTTTGGTTTATGTTATGTTATGTTATGTTTTGTGTTATGTTATGTTTTGTGCTATGTTATGTTATGTTTTGTGTTATGTTATGTTATGTTTTTTGTTATGTTATTTGTTGAGTTATGTTATGTGTTGTGTTATGTTTTGTGTTGTGTTATGTTATGTTATGTTTTGTGTTATGTTGTGTTATGTTTTGTGTTGTGTAATGTTATGTTTTGTGTTGTGTTATGTTATGTTTTGTGTTATGCTATGTAATGTAATGTTATGTTATGTTTTGTGTTATGTTATGTTATGTTATGTTTTGTGTTATGTTATGTTATGTTCTGTGATATGTTATGTTTTGTGTTATGTTATGTTATGTTTTGTGTTATGTTATGATTTGTGTTGTGTTATGTTATGTTTTGTGTTACGTTATGTTTTGTGTTCTGTTATGTTATGTTTTGTGTTATGTTATGTTTTGTGCTTTGTTATGTTATATTTTGAGTTGTGCTATGTTATGTTTTGTGTTATGTTATGTTTTGTGTTGTGTTATGTTTTGTGTTATGTTATGTTATGTTTTGTGTTGTGTTAATTTTTGTGTTGTGTTGTGTTATGTTTTGTGTTATGTTGTGTTATGTTTTGTGTTGTGTTGTGTTACGTTTTCTGTTGTGTTATATTATGTTTTGTGTTATGCTATGTTTTGTGTTATGTTATGTTAAGTTTTGTGTTATGTTATGTTATGTTTATGTTTTGTGTTATGTTATGTTATGTATTGTGTTATGTTATGTTCTGCTATGTTTTGTGTTGTGTTATGTTGTTTTGTGTTATGTTAAGTTATGTTTTGTGTTGTGTTACGTTTTGTGTTATGTTATGTTATGTTATGTTTTGTGTTATGTTATGTTATGTTTTGTGTTATGTTATGTGTTATGTTATGTTATGTTATGTTATGTTATGTTTTGTGTTATGTTATGTTTTGTGTTGTGTTATGTTATGTTATGTTTTGTGTTATGTCATGTTTTGTGTTATGTTATGTTTTGTGTTATGTTATGTTATGTTTTGTGCTATGTTATGTTTTGTGTTGTGTTATGTTATGTTTTGTGTTATGTTATGTTTTGTGTTATGTTATGTATTATGTTATGTTTTATGTTATGTTATGTGTTATGTTATGTTTTGTGTTGTGTTATGTTAAGTTTTTTGTTATGTTATGTTTTGTGTTGTGTTATGTTCTGTGTTGTGTTATGTTATGTTTTGCGGTGTGTTATGTTATGTTTTCGGTGTGTTATGTTATGTTTTATGTTGTGTTATATTATGTTTTGTGCTGTGTTATGTTATGTTTTGTGTTGTGTTATAATTTGTGTTGTGTTGTGTTGTGTTATGTTCTGTTATGTTATGTTTTGTGTTGTCTTATGTTATGTTTTGTGTTGTGTTATGTTATGTTTTGTGTTATGTTATGTAATGTTATGTTATGTTACGTTATGTTATGTTATGTTTTTTGTTATGTTATGTTTTGTGTTATGTTATGTTATGTTATGTTCTGTGTTTTATGTAATGTTTTGTGTTATGTTATGTAATGTTTTGTGTTATGTTATGCTTTGTGTTGTGTTATGTTATGTTTTGTGTTATGTTATGTTTTGTGTTGTGTTATGTTATGTTTTGTGTTATTTTATGTTTTGTGTTATGTTATGTTAATTTTTGAGTTGTGTTATGTTATGTTTTGTGTTTTGTTATGTTTTGTGTTGTGTTATGTTTTGTGTTATGTTATCTTATGTTTTGTGTTGTGTTGTTTTGTGTTGTGTTGTGTTATGTTTTGTGTTGTGTTGTGTTATGTTTTGTGTTGTGTTGTGTTATATTTTGTGTTGTGTTGTGTTACGTTTTCTGTTGTGTTATGTTATTTTTTGTGTTATGTTATGTTTTGTGTTATGTTATGTTAAGTTTTGTGTTATGTTATGTTATGTTAGGTTATGTTTTGTGTTATGTTATGTTATGTTTTGTGTTGTGTTATGTTATGTTTTGTGTTATGTTAAGTTATGTTTTGTGTTGTGTAATGTTTTGTGTTATGTTATGTTATGTTTTGTGTTGTGTTTTGTGATATGTTATGTTATGTTATGTTTTGTGTTGTGTTATGTTATGTTATGTTTTGTGTTGTGTTATGTTATGTTTTGTGTTATGTTATGTTATGTTTTGTGTTTTGTTATGTTATGTTATGTTTTGTGTAGTGTTATGTTATGTTATGTTTTGTGTTATGTTATGTTTTGTGATATGTTATGTTTTGTGTTGTGTTATGTTATGTGTTGTGTTATGTCATGTTTTGTGTTGCGTTATGTTATGTATTGTGTTATGGGATGCTTTGTGTTGTGATATGTTATGTTTTGTGTTGTGTTATGTTTTGTTTGGTGTTGTGTTATGTTATGATTTGTGTTGTGTTATGTTTTGTGTTGTGTTGTGTTGTGTTGTGTTATGTTATGTTATGTTTTGTGTTATGTTATGTTTTCTGTTATGTTATGTGTTGTGTTATGTTATGTTTTGTGTTGTGTTACGTTTTGTTTTGTGTTATACTATGTTATGTTTTGTGTTATGTTTTGTGTTATGTTATGTTTTGTGTTATGTTATGTTATGTTTTGTGTTACGTTATGTTATGTTTTGTGTTGTGTTATGTTATGTCTAGTTTTGTGTTGTGTTTTGTTATGTTATGTTGTGTGTTATGTAATGTTTTTTGTTATGTTATGTTATGTTATTATTTAGGTTATGTTATGTTATGTTTTAGGTTATGTTATGTTATGTTTTTGGTTTATGTTATGTTATGTTATGTTTTGTGTTATGTTATGTTTTGTGCTATGTTATGTTATGTTTTGTGTTATGTTATGTTATGTTTTTTGTTATGTTATTTGTTGAGTTATGTTATGTGTTGTGTTATGTTTTGTGTTGTGTTAAGTTATGTTATGTTTTGTGTTATGTTGTGTTATGTTTTGTGTTGTGTTATGTTATGTTTTGTGTTATGTTATGTAATGTTATGTTATGTTATGTTTTGTGTTATGTTATGTTATGTTTTGTGTTATGTTATGTTATGTTATGTTATGTTATGTTATGTTCTGGGTTATGTTATGTTTTGTGTTATGTTATGTTATGTTTTGTGTTATGTTATGATTTGTGTTGTGTTATGTTATGTTATGTGTTATGTTATGTTTTGTGTTCTGTTATGTTATGTTTTGTGTTATGTTATGCTTTGTGCTTTGTTATGTTATGTTTTGAGTAGTGTTATGTTATGTTTTGTGTTATGTTATATTTTGTGTTGTGTTATGTTTTGTGTTATGTTATGTTATGTTTTGTGTTGTGTTAACTTTTATGTTGTGTTGTGTTATGTTTTGTGTTGTGTTGTGTTATGTTTTGTGTTGTGTTGTGTTACGTTTTCTGTTGTGTTATGTTATGTTTTGTGTTATGCTATGTTTTTTGTTATGTTATGTTAAGTTTTCTGTTATGTTATGTTATGTTTATGTTTTGTGTTATGTTATGTTATGTGTTGTGTTATGTTATGTTCTGCTATGTTTTGTGTTGTGTTATGTTATGTTTTGTGTTATGTTAAGTTATGTTTTGTGTTGTGTTACGTTTTGTGTTATGTTATGTGTTATATTATGTTATGTTTTGTGTTATCTTATGTTATGTCTTGTGTTGTGTTATGTTGTGTTATGTTTTGTGATATGTTATGTTTTGTGTTATGTTATGTTATGTTTTGTGCTATGTTATGTTTTTGTTGTGTTATGTTATGTTTTGTGTTATGTTATGTTATGTTTTGTGTTATGTTATGATCTGTGTTGTGTTTTGTTATGTTTTGTGTTATGTTATGTTTTGTGTTATGTTATGTTTTGTGTTATGTTATGTTATGTTTTGTGTTGTGTTATGTTTTGTGTTGTGTTATGTTATGTTTTGTGTTATGTTATGTTTTGTGTTGTGTTATGTTGTGCTATGTTATGTTATGTTTTGTGTTATGTTATGTTTTGTGTTATGTTATGTTTTGTTTTGTGTTGTGTTATGTTATGTTATGTTTCGTGTTGTGTTATGTTTTGTGTTATGTTATGTTATGTTTTGTGTTGTGTTATGTTATGTTTTGTGTTATGTTATGTTTTGTGTTATGTTATGTTTGGTTTTATGTTGTGTTATGTTATGTTTTGTAATGTGTTATGTTATGTTATGTTTTGTGTTATGTTATGTTTTTTGTTATGATATGTTTTGTTTTATGTTATGTTATGTGTTATGCTATGTTTTGTGTTGTGTTATGTTATGTTATGTTATGTTTTGTGTTATGTTATGTTTTGTGTTGTGTTATGTTATGTTACGTTATGTTATGTTATGTGTTATGTTATGTTTTGTGTTATGTTATGTTTTGTGTTATGTTATGTTTTGTGATGTGTTGTGTTATGTTATGTTATGTTTTGTTTTATGTTATGATTTGTGTTGTGTTATGTTATGTTTTGTGTTATGTTATGTTTTGTGTTGTGTTATGTTTTGTGTTATGTTATGTTATGTTTTGTGTTGTGTTAATTTTTGTGTTGTGTTGTGTTATGTTTTGTGTTATGTTGTGTTATGTTTTGTGTTGTGTTGTGTTACGTTTTCTGTTGTGTTATATTATGTTTTGTGTTATGCTATGTTTTGTGTTATGTTATGTTAAGTTTTGTGTTATGTTATGTTATGTTTATGTTTTGTGTTATGTTATGTTATGTATTGTGTTATGTTATGTTCTGCTATGTTTTGTGTTGTGTTATGTTGTTTTGTGTTATGTTAAGTTATGTTTTGTGTTGTGTTACGTTTTGTGTTATGTTATGTTATGTTATGTTTTGTGTTATGTTATGTTATGTTTTGTGTTATGTTATGTGTTATGTTATGTTATGTTATGTTATGTTATGTTTTGTGTTATGTTATGTTTTGTGTTGTGTTATGTTATGTTATGTTTTGTGTTATGTCATGTTTTGTGTTATGTTATGTTTTGTGTTATGTTATGTTATGTTTTGTGCTATGTTATGTTTTGTGTTGTGTTATGTTATGTTTTGTGTTATGTTATGTTTTGTGTTATGTTATGTATTATGTTATGTTTTATGTTATGTTATGTGTTATGTTATGTTTTGTGTTGTGTTATGTTAAGTTTTTTGTTATGTTATGTTTTGTGTTGTGTTATGTTCTGTGTTGTGTTATGTTATGTTTTGCGGTGTGTTATGTTATGTTTTCGGTGTGTTATGTTATGTTTTATGTTGTGTTATATTATGTTTTGTGCTGTGTTATGTTATGTTTTGTGTTGTGTTATAATTTGTGTTGTGTTGTGTTGTGTTATGTTCTGTTATGTTATGTTTTGTGTTGTCTTATGTTATGTTTTGTGTTGTGTTATGTTATGTTTTGTGTTATGTTATGTAATGTTATGTTATGTTACGTTATGTTATGTTATGTTTTTTGTTATGTTATGTTTTGTGTTATGTTATGTTATGTTATGTTCTGTGTTTTATGTAATGTTTTGTGTTATGTTATGTAATGTTTTGTGTTAAGTTATGCTTTGTGTTGTGTTATGTTATGTTTTGTGTTATGTTATGTTTTGTGTTGTGTTATGTTATGTTTTGTGTTATTTTATGTTTTGTGTTATGTTATGTTAATTTTTGAGTTGTGTTATGTTATGTTTTGTGTTTTGTTATGTTTTGTGTTGTGTTATGTTTTGTGTTATGTTATCTTATGTTTTGTGTTGTGTTGTTTTGTGTTGTGTTGTGTTATGTTTTGTGTTGTGTTGTGTTATGTTTTGTGTTGTGTTGTGTTATATTTTGTGTTGTGTTGTGTTACGTTTTCTGTTGTGTTATGTTATTTTTTGTGTTATGTTATGTTTTGTGTTATGTTATGTTAAGTTTTGTGTTATGTTATGTTATGTTAGGTTATGTTTTGTGTTATGTTATGTTATGTTTTGTGTTGTGTTATGTTATGTTTTGTGTTATGTTAAGTTATGTTTTGTGTTGTGTAATGTTTTGTGTTATGTTATGTTATGTTTTGTGTTGTGTTTTGTGATATGTTATGTTATGTTATGTTTTGTGTTGTGTTATGTTATGTTATGTTTTGTGTTGTGTTATGTTATGTTTTGTGTTATGTTATGTTATGTTTTGTGTTTTGTTATGTTATGTTATGTTTTGTGTAGTGTTATGTTATGTTATGTTTTGTGTTATGTTATGTTTTGTGATATGTTATGTTTTGTGTTGTGTTATGTTATGTGTTGTGTTATGTCATGTTTTGTGTTGCGTTATGTTATGTATTGTGTTATGGGATGCTTTGTGTTGTGATATGTTATGTTTTGTGTTGTGTTATGTTTTGTTTGGTGTTGTGTTATGTTATGATTTGTGTTGTGTTATGTTTTGTGTTGTGTTGTGTTGTGTTGTGTTATGTTATGTTATGTTTTGTGTTATGTTATGTTTTCTGTTATGTTATGTGTTGTGTTATGTTATGTTTTGTGTTGTGTTACGTTTTGTTTTGTGTTATACTATGTTATGTTTTGTGTTATGTTTTGTGTTATGTTATGTTTTGTGTTATGTTATGTTATGTTTTGTGTTACGTTATGTTATGTTTTGTGTTGTGTTATGTTATGTCTAGTTTTGTGTTGTGTTTTGTTATGTTATGTTGTGTGTTATGTAATGTTTTTTGTTATGTTATGTTATGTTATTATTTAGGTTATGTTATGTTATGTTTTAGGTTATGTTATGTTATGTTTTTGGTTTATGTTATGTTATGTTATGTTTTGTGTTATGTTATGTTTTGTGCTATGTTATGTTATGTTTTGTGTTATGTTATGTTATGTTTTTTGTTATGTTATTTGTTGAGTTATGTTATGTGTTGTGTTATGTTTTGTGTTGTGTTAAGTTATGTTATGTTTTGTGTTATGTTGTGTTATGTTTTGTGTTGTGTTATGTTATGTTTTGTGTTATGTTATGTAATGTTATGTTATGTTATGTTTTGTGTTATGTTATGTTATGTTTTGTGTTATGTTATGTTATGTTATGTTATGTTATGTTATGTTATGTTCTGGGTTATGTTATGTTTTGTGTTATGTTATGTTATGTTTTGTGTTATGTTATGATTTGTGTTGTGTTATGTTATGTTATGTGTTATGTTATGTTTTGTGTTCTGTTATGTTATGTTTTGTGTTATGTTATGCTTTGTGCTTTGTTATGTTATGTTTTGAGTAGTGTTATGTTATGTTTTGTGTTATGTTATATTTTGTGTTGTGTTATGTTTTGTGTTATGTTATGTTATGTTTTGTGTTGTGTTAACTTTTATGTTGTGTTGTGTTATGTTTTGTGTTGTGTTGTGTTATGTTTTGTGTTGTGTTGTGTTACGTTTTCTGTTGTGTTATGTTATGTTTTGTGTTATGCTATGTTTTTTGTTATGTTATGTTAAGTTTTCTGTTATGTTATGTTATGTTTATGTTTTGTGTTATGTTATGTTATGTGTTGTGTTATGTTATGTTCTGCTATGTTTTGTGTTGTGTTATGTTATGTTTTGTGTTATGTTAAGTTATGTTTTGTGTTGTGTTACGTTTTGTGTTATGTTATGTGTTATATTATGTTATGTTTTGTGTTATCTTATGTTATGTCTTGTGTTGTGTTATGTTGTGTTATGTTTTGTGATATGTTATGTTTTGTGTTATGTTATGTTATGTTTTGTGCTATGTTATGTTTTTGTTGTGTTATGTTATGTTTTGTGTTATGTTATGTTATGTTTTGTGTTATGTTATGATCTGTGTTGTGTTTTGTTATGTTTTGTGTTATGTTATGTTTTGTGTTATGTTATGTTTTGTGTTATGTTATGTTATGTTTTGTGTTGTGTTATGTTTTGTGTTGTGTTATGTTATGTTTTGTGTTATGTTATGTTTTGTGTTGTGTTATGTTGTGCTATGTTATGTTATGTTTTGTGTTATGTTATGTTTTGTGTTATGTTATGTTTTGTTTTGTGTTGTGTTATGTTATGTTATGTTTCGTGTTGTGTTATGTTTTGTGTTATGTTATGTTATGTTTTGTGTTGTGTTATGTTATGTTTTGTGTTATGTTATGTTTTGTGTTATGTTATGTTTGGTTTTATGTTGTGTTATGTTATGTTTTGTAATGTGTTATGTTATGTTATGTTTTGTGTTATGTTATGTTTTTTGTTATGATATGTTTTGTTTTATGTTATGTTATGTGTTATGCTATGTTTTGTGTTGTGTTATGTTATGTTATGTTATGTTTTGTGTTATGTTATGTTTTGTGTTGTGTTATGTTATGTTACGTTATGTTATGTTATGTGTTATGTTATGTTTTGTGTTATGTTATGTTTTGTGTTATGTTATGTTTTGTGATGTGTTGTGTTATGTTATGTTATGTTTTGTTTTATGTTATGATTTGTGTTGTGTTATGTTATGTTTTGTGTTATGTTATGTTTGTGTAATGTTATGTTTTGTGTTATGTTATGTTTTGTGTTATGTTATGTTTTGTGTTATGTTATGTATTATGTTATGTTTTATGTTATGTTATGTTATGTTATGTTTTGTGTTGTGTTATGTTAAGTTTTGTGTTATGTTATGTTTTGTGTTATGTTATGTTCTGTGTTGTGTTATGTTATGTTTTGCGGTGTGTTATGTTATGTTTTCGGTGTGTTATGTTATGTTTTATGTTGTGTTATGTTATGTTTTGTGTTGTGTTATGTTATGTTTTGTGTTATGTTATGTTATGTTTTGTGTTATGTTATGTTATTTTTTGTGCTATGTTATGTTATGTTTTGTGTTATGTTATGTTTTGTGTTATGTTATGTTATATTTTGTGTTATGTTATGTTTTGTGTTATGTTATCTTATGTTTGTGTTATGTTATGTTATGTTTTGTGTTATGTTATGTCATGTTTTGTGTTGTGTTATGTTATTTTTGTGTTATGTTTTTATTTGTGTAGTGTTTTGTGTTGTGTTATCTTATGTTCTGTGTTGTGTTATGTTATGTTTTGTGTTATGTTATGTTTTGTGTTGTGTTATGTTATGTTATGTTTTGTGTTATGTTATGTTATGTTTTGTGTTATGTTATGTTTTGTGTTATGTTATGTTATGTTTTGTGTTGTGTTATGTTTTGTGTTATGTTATGTTATGTTTTGTGATATGTTATGTTTTGTGTTATGTTATGTTTTGTGTTATGTTATGTTATGTTTTGTGCTATGTTATGTTTTGTGTTGTGTTATGTTATGTTTTGTGTTATGTTATGTTATGTTTTGTGTTATGTTATGATTTGTGTTGTGTTATGTTATGTTTTGTGTTATGTTATGTTTTGTGTTATGTTATCTTTTGTGTTATGTTATGTTATGTTTTGTGTTGTGTTATGTTTTGTGTTGTGTTATGTTATGTTTTGTGTTATGTTATGTTTTGTGTTGTGTTATGTTGTGCTATGTTATGTTATGTTTTGTGTTATGTTATGTTTTGTGTTATGTTATGTTTTGTTTTGTGTTGTGTTATATAATGTTATGTTTCGTGTTGTGTTATGTTATGTGTTATGTTATGTTATGTTATGTTTTGTGTTGTGTTATGTTATGTTTTGTGTTATGTTATGTTTTGTGTTATGTTATGTTTGGTTTTATGTTGTGTTATGTTATGTTTTGTAATGTGTTATGTTATGTTATGTTTTGTGTTATGTTATGTTTTTTGTTATGATATGTTTTGTTTTATGTTATGTTATGTGTTATGCTATGTTTTGTGTTGTGTTATGTTATGTTATGTTATGTTTTGTGTTATGTTATGTTTTGTGTTGTGTTATGTTATGTTACGTTATGTTATGTTATGTGTTATGTTATGTTTTGTGTTATGTTATGTTTTGTGTTATGTTATGTTTTGTGATGTGTTGTGTTATGTTATGTTATGTTTTGTTTTATGTTATGATTTGTGTTGTGTTACGTTATGTTTTGTGTTATGTTATGTTTTGTGTAATGTTATGTTTTGTGTTATGTTATGTTTTGTGTTATGATATGTTTTGTGTTATGTTATGTATTATGTTATGTTTTATGTTATATTATGTTATGTTATGTTTTGTGTTGTGTTATGTTATGTTTTGTGTTCTGTTATGTTCTGTGTTGTGTTATGTTATGTTTTGCGGTGTGTTATGTTATGTTTTCGGTGTGTTATGTTATCTTTTATGTTGTGTTATGTTATGTTTTGTGTTGTGTTATGTTATGTTTTGTGTTATGTTATGTTATGTTTTGTGTTATGTTATGTTATTTTTTGTGCTATGTTATGTTATGTTTTGTCATATGTTATGTTTTGTGTTATGTTATGTTATATTTTGTGTTATGTTATGTTATGTTTTGTGTTATGTTATCTTATGTTTTGTGTTATGTTATGTTTTGTGTTATGTTATGTTATGTTTTGTGTTATGTTATGTTATGTTTTGTGTTGTGTTATGTTATTTTTGTGTTATGTTTTTATTTGTGTAGTGTTTTGTGTTGTGTTATCTTATGTTCTGTGTTGTGTTATGTTTTGTGTTATGTTATGTTTTGTGTTGTGTTATGTTATGTTATGTTTTGTGTTATGTTATGTTATGTTTTGTGTTATGTTATGTTTTGTGTTATGTTATGTTATGTTTTGTGTTGTGTTATGTTTTGTGTTGTGTTATGTTATGTTTTGTGTTATGTTATGTTTTGTGTTGTGTTATGTTATGTTATGTTACGTTATGTTATGTTGTGCTATGTTATGTTATGTTTTGTGTTATGTTATGTTTTGTGTTATGTTATGTTTTGTTTTGTGTTGTGTTATGTTATGTTATGTTTCGTGTTGTGTTATGTTTTGTGTTATGTTATGTTATGTTTTGTGTTGTGTTATGTTATGTTTTGTGTTATGTTATGTTTTGTGTTATGTTATGTTTGGTTTTATGTTGTGTTATGTTATGTTTTGTGTTGTGTTATGTTATGTTATGTTTTGTGTTATGTTATGTTTTTTGTTATGATATGTTTTGTTTTATGTTATGTTATGTGTTATGCTATGTTTTGTGTTGTGTTATGTTATGTTATGTTATGTTTTGTGTTATGTTATGTTTTGTGTTGTGTTATGTTATGTTACGTTATGTTATGTTATGTGTTATGTTATGTTTTGTGTTATGTTATGTTTTGTGTTATGTTATGTTTTGTGATGTGTTGTGTTATGTTATGTTATGTTTTGTGTTATGTTATGATTTGTGTTGTGTTATGTTATGTTTTGTGTTACGTTATGTTTTGTGTAATGTTATGTTTTGTGTTATGTTATGTTTTGTGTTATGTTATGTTTTGTGTTATGTTATGTATTATGTTATGTTTTATGTTATGTTATGTGTTATGTTATGTTTTGTGTTGTGTTATGTTAAGTTTTTTGTTATGTTATGTTTTGTGTTGTGTTATGTTCTGTGTTGTGTTATGTTATGTTTTGCGGTGTGTTATGTTATGTTTTCGGTGTGTTATGTTATGTTTTATGTTGTGTTATATTATGTTTTGTGTTGTGTTATGTTATGTTTTGTGTTGTGTTATAATTTGTGTTGTGTTGTGTTGTGTTATGTTCTGTTATGTTATGTTTTGTGTTGTCTTATGTTATGTTTTGTGTTGTGTTATGTTATGTTTTGTGTTATGTTATGTAATGTTATGTTATGTTACGTTATGTTATGTTATGTTTTTTGTTATGTTATGTTTTGTGTTATGTTATGTTATGTTATGTTCCGTGTTTTGTTATGTAATGTTTTGTGTTATGTTATGTAATGTTTTGTGTTATGTTATGCTTTGTGTTGTGTTATGTTATGTTTTGTGTTATGTTATGTTTTGTGTTGTGTTATGTTATGTTTTGTGTTATTTTATGTTTTGTGTTATGTTATGTTATGTTTTGAGTTGTGTTATGTTGTTTTGTGTTTTGTTATGTTTTGTGTTGTGTTATGTTTTGTGTTATGTTATCTTATGTTTTGTGTTGTATTGTTTTGTGTTGTGTTGTATTATGTTTTGTGTTGTTTTGTGTTATATTTTGTGTTGTGTTGTGTTACGTTTTCTGTTGTGTTATGTTATTTTTTGTGTTATGTTATGTTTTGTGTTATGTTATGTTAAGTTTTGTGTTATGTTATGTTATGTTAGGTTATGTTTTGTGTTATGTTATGTTATGTGTTGTGTTATGTTATGTTATGTTTTGTGTTGTGTTATGTTATGTTTTGTGTTATGTTAAGTTATGTTTTGTGTTGTGTTATGTTTTGTGTTATGTTATGTTATGTTTTGTGTTGTGTTTTGTGATATGTTATGTTATGTTATGTTATGTTTTGTGTTGTGTTATGTTATGTTATGTTTTGTGTTGTGTTATGTTATGTTTTGTGTTATGTTATGTTATGTTTTGTGTTTTGTTATGATATGTTATGTTTTGTGTAGTGTTATGTTATGTTATGTTTTGTGTTATGTTATGTTTTGTGATATGTTATGTTTTGTGTTGTGTTATGTTATGTGTTGTGTTATGTCATGTTTTGTGTTGCGTTATGTTATGTATTGTGTTATGTGATGCTTTGTGTTGTGATATGTTATGTTTTGTGTTGTGTTATGTTTTGTGTTGTGTTATGTTTTGTGTTATGTTATGTTATGTTTTGTGTTGTGTTAATTTTTGTGTTGTGTTGTGTTATGTTTTGTGTTATGTTGTGTTATGTTTTGTGTTGTGTTGTGTTACGTTTTCTGTTGTGTTATATTATGTTTTGTGTTATGCTATGTTTTGTGTTATGTTATGTTAAGTTTTGTGTTATGTTATGTTATGTTTATGTTTTGTGTTATGTTATGTTATGTATTGTGTTATGTTATGTTCTGCTATGTTTTGTGTTGTGTTATGTTATGTTTTGTGTTATGTTAAGTTATGTTTTGTGTTGTGTTACGTTTTGTGTTATGTTATGTTATGTTATGTTATGTTTTGTGTTATGTTATGTGTTATGTTATGTTATGTTATGTTTTGTGTTATGTTATGTTTTGTGTTGTGTTATGTTATGTTATGTTTTGTGTTATGTCATGTTTTGTGTTATGTTATGTTTTGTGTTATGTTATGTTATGTTTTGTGCTATGTTATGTTTTGTGTTGTGTTATGTTATGTTTTGTGTTATGTTATGTTTTGTGTTATGTTATGTATTATGTTATGTTTTATGTTATGTTATGTGTTATGTTATGTTTTGTGTTGTGTTATGTTAAGTTTTTTGTTATGTTATGTTTTGTGTTGTGTTATGTTCTGTGTTGTGTTATGTTATGTTTTGCGGTGTGTTATGTTATGTTTTCGGTGTGTTATGTTGTTTTATGTTGTGTTATATTATGTTTTGTGTTGTGTTATGTTATGTTTTGTGTTGTGTTATAATTTGTGTTGTGTTGTGTTGTGTTATGTTCTGTTATGTTATGTTTTGTGTTGTCTTATGTTATGTTTTGTGTTGTGTTATGTTATGTTTTGTGTTATGTTATGTAATGTTATGTTATGTTACGTTATGTTATGTTATGTTTTTTGTTATGTTATGTTTTGTGTTATGTTATGTTATGTTCTGTGTTTTGTTATGTAATGTTTTGTGTTATGTTATGTAATGTTTTGTGTTATGTTATGCTTTGTGTTGTGTTATGTTATGTTTTGTGTTATGTTATGTTTTGTGTTGTGTTATGTTATGTTTTGTGTTATTTTATGTTTTGTGTTATGTTATGTTATGTTTTGAGTTGTGTTATGTTATGTTTTGTGTTTTGTTATGTTTTGTGTTGTGTTATGTTTTGTGTTATGTTATCTTATGTTTTGTGTTGTGTTGTTTTGTGTTGTGTTGTGTTATGTTTTGTGTTGTGTTGTGTTATTTTTTGTGTTGTGTTGTGTTATATTTTGTGTTGTGTTGTGTTGTGTTACGTTTTCTGTTGTGTTATGTTATTTTTTGTGTTATGTTATGTTTTGTGTTATGTTATGTTAAGTTTTGTGTTATGTTATGTTATGTGTTGTGTTATGTTATGTTATGTGTTGTGTTATGTTATGTTATGTTTTGTGTTGTGTTATGTTATGTTTTGTGTTATGTTAAGTTATGTTTTGTGTTGTGTAATGTTTTGTGTTATGTTATGCTATGTTTTGTGTTGTGTTTTGTGATATGTTATGTTATGTTATGTTTTGTGTTGTGTTATGTTATGTTATGTTTTGTGTTGTGTTATGTTATGTTTTGTGTTATGTTATGTTATGTTTTGTGTTTTGTTATGTTATGTTATGTTTTGTGTAGTGTTATGTTATGTTATGTTTTGTGTTATGTTATGTTTTGTGATATGTTATGTTTTGTGTTGTGTTATGTTATGTGTTGTGTTATGTCATGTTTTGTGTTGCGTTATGTTATGTATTGTGTTATGGGATGCTTTGTGTTGTGATATGTTATGTTTTGTGTTGTGTTATGTTTTGTTTGGTGTTGTGTTATGTAATTATTTGTGTTGTGTTATGTTTTGTGTTGTGTTGTGTTGTGTTGTGTTATGTTATGTTATGTTTTGTGTTATGTTATGTTTTCTGTTATGTTATGTGTTGTGTTATGTTATGTTTTGTGTTGTGTTACGTTTTGTTTTGTGTTATACTATGTTATGTTTTGTGTTATGTTTTGTGTTATGTTATGTTTTGTGTTATGTTATGTTATGTTTTGTGTTACGTTATGTTATGTTTTGTGTTGTGTTATGTTATGTCTAGTTTTGTGTTGTGTTTTGTTATGTTATGTTGTGTGTTATGTAATGTTTTTTGTTATGTTATGTTATGTTATTATTTAGGTTATGTTATGTTATGTTTTAGGTTATGTTATGTTATGTTTTTGGTTTATGTTATGTTATGTTATGTTTTGTGTTATGTTATGTTTTGTGCTATGTTATGTTATGTTTTGTGTTATGTTATGTTATGTTTTTTGTTATGTTATTTGTTGAGTTATGTTATGTGTTTTGTTATGTTTTGTGTTGTGTTATGTTATGTTATGTTTTGTGTTATGTTGTGTTATGTTTTGTGTTGTGTTATGTTATGTTTTGTGTTATGTTATGTAATGTTATGTTATGTTATGTTTTGTGTTATGTTATGTTATGTTTTGTGTTATGTTATGTTATGTTATGTTATGTTATGTTATGTTATGTTATGTTATGTTCTGGGTTATGTTATGTTTTGTGTTATGTTATGTTATGTTCTGTGTTATGTTATGATTTGTGTTGTGTTATGTTATGTTATGTGTTATGTTATGTTTTGTGTTCTGTTCTGTTATGTTTTGTGTTATGTTATGTTTTGTGCTTTGTTATGTTATGTTTTGAGTAGTGTTATGTTATGTTTTGTGTTATGTTATGTTTTGTGTTGTGTTATGTTTTGTGTTATGTTATGTTATGTTTTGTGTTGTGTTAACTTTTATGTTGTGTTGTGTTATGTTTTGTGTTGTGTTGTGTTATGTTTTGTGTTGTGTTGTGTTACGTTTTCTGTTGTGTTATGTTATGTTTTGTGTTATGCTATGTTTTTTGTTATGTTATGTTAAGTTTTCTGTTGTGTTATGTTATGTTTATGTTTTGTGTTATGTTATGTTATGTGTTGTGTTATGTTATGTTCTGCTATGTTTTGTGTTGTGTTATGTTATGTTTTGTGTTATGTTAAGTTATGTTTTGTGTTGTGTTACGTTTTGTGTTATGTTATGTGTTATATTATGTTATGTTTTGTGTTATGTTATGTTATGTTTTGTGTTGTGTTATGTTGTGTTATGTTTTGTGATATGTTATGTTTTGTGTTATGTTATGTTATGTTTTGTGCTATGTTATGTTTTGTGTTGTGTTATGTTATGTTTTGTGTTATGTTATGTTATGTTTTGTGTTATGTTATGATCTGTGTTGTGTTATGTTATGTTTTGTGTTATGTTATGTTTTGTGTTATGTTATGTTTTGTGTTATGTTATGTTATGTTTTGTGTTGTGTTATGTTTTGTGTTGTGTTATGTTATGTTTTGTGTTATGTTATGTTTTGTGTTGTGTTATGTTGTGCTATAATATGTTATGTTTTGTGTTATGTTATGTTTTGTGTTATGTTATGTTTTGTTTTGTGTTGTGTTATGTTATGTTATGTTTCGTGTTGTGTTATGTTTTGTGTTATGTTATGTTATGTTTTGTGTTGTGTTATGTTATGTTTTGTGTTATGTTATGTTTTGTGTTATGTTATGTTTGGTTTTATGTTGTGTTATGTTATGTTTTGTAATGTGTTATGTTATGTTATGTTTTGTGTTATGTTATGTTTTTTGTTATGATATGTTTTGTTTTATGTTATGTTATGTGTTATGCTATGTTTTGTGTTGTGTTATGTTATGTTATGTTATGTTTTGTGTTATGTTATGTTTTGTGTTGTGTTATGTTATGTTACGTTATGTTATGTTATGTGTTATGTTATGTTTTGTGTTATGTTATGTTTTGTGTTATGTTATGTTTTGTGATGTGTTGTGTTATGTTATGTTATGTTTTGTTTTATGTTATGATTTGTGTTGTGTTATGTTATGTTTTGTGTTATGTTATGTTTGTGTAATGTTATGTTTTGTGTTATGTTATGTTTTGTGTTATGTTATGTTTTGTGTTATGTTATGTATTATGTTATGTTTTATGTTATGTTATGTTATGTTATGTTATGTTATGTTATGTTATGTTTTGTGTTGTCTTATGTTAAGTTTTGTGTTATGTTATGTTTTGTGTTATGTTATGTTCTGTGTTGTGTTATGTTATGTTTTGCGGTGTGTTATGTTATGTTTTCGGTGTGTTATGTTATGTTTTATGTTGTGTTATGTTATGTTTTGTGTTGTGTTATGTTATGTTTTGTGTTATGTTATGTTATGTTTTGTGTTATGTTATGTTATTTTTTGTGCTATGTTATGTTATGTTTTGTGTTATGTTATGTTTTGTGTTATGTTATGTTATATTTTGTGTTATGTTATGTTATGTTTTGTGTTATGTTATCTTATGTTTTGTGTTATGTTATGTTTTGTGTTATGTTATGTTATGTTTTGTGTTATGTTATGTTTTGTGTTGTGTTATGTTATTTTTGTGTTATGTTTTTATTTGTGTAGTGTTTTGTGTTGTGTTATCTTATGTTCTGTGTTGTGTTATGTTATGTTTTGTGTTATGTTATGTTTTGTGTTGTGTTATGTTATGTTATGTTTTGTGTTATGTTATGTTATGTTTTGTGTTATGTTATGTTTTGTGTTATGTTATGTTATGTTTTGTGTTGTGTTATGTTTTGTGTTATGTTATGTTATGTTTTGTGATATGTTATGTTTTGTGTTATGTTATGTTTTGTGTTATGTTATGTTATGTTTTGTGCTATGTTATGTTTTGTGTTGTATTATGTTATGTTTTGTGTTATGTTATGTTATGTTTTGTGTTATGTTATGATTTGTGTTGTGTTATGTTATGTTTTGTGTTATGTTATGTTTTGTGTTATGTTATGTTTTGTGTTATGTTATGTTATGTTTTGTGTTGTGTTATGTTTTGTGTTGTGTTATGTTATGTTTTGTGTTATGTTATGTTTTGTGTTGTGTTATGTTGTGCTATGTTATGTTATGTTTTGTGTTATGTTATGTTTTGTGTTATGTTATGTTTTGTTTTGTGTTGTGTTATATTATGTTATGTTTCGTGTTGTGTTATGTTTTGTGTTATGTTATGTTATGTTTTGTGTTGTGTTATGTTATGTTTTGTGTTATGTTATGTTTTGTGTTATGTTATGTTTGGTTTTATGTTGTGTTATGTTATGTTTTGTAATGTGTTATGTTATGTTATGTTTTGTGTTATGTTATGTTTTTTGTTATGATATGTTTTGTTTTATGTTATGTTATGTGTTATGCTATGTTTTGTGTTGTGTTATGTTATGTTATGTTATGTTTTGTGTTATGTTATGTTTTGTGTTGTGTTATGTTATGTTACGTTATGTTATGTTATGTGTTATGTTATGTTTTGTGTTATGTTATGTTTTGTGTTATGTTATGTTTTGTGATGTGTTGTGTTATGTTATGTTATGTTTTGTTTTATGTTATGATTTGTGTTGTGTTATGTTATGTTTTGTGTTATGTTATAGATAGATAGATAGATAGATAGATACTTTATTTCACTGCTTAGAGCATGGCCCGGTGGCAGCGCTGTCAATATAATATACAATTCTTTACAATATGATATACAATTCTTTACAATATAATATACAACTCCTTACAATATAATATACAATTCCTTACAACATATATACAATCCTTTCATGCACTATGGTAACTATACAGGATT
The DNA here is from genome assembly GCA_030765045.1 of Tenodera sinensis. Taxonomy (NCBI): domain Eukaryota; kingdom Metazoa; phylum Arthropoda; class Insecta; order Mantodea; family Mantidae; genus Tenodera; species Tenodera sinensis. Next base: position 36,968,456 of record CM060972.1, on the reverse strand, counting down.
TCTTTTTAACCTCTCTTTGAAATTATTTACATTTGGAGGCAAAGTCTCCAGTAACTCTGCAGTCAAATTGTTCCAGTCATTAATTGTTCTATTGGTAAAGGAAAATTTACCTATATCAGTTTTCTGTTCCCTATTTCTTATTTTTTTAGAGTGATCATTCCTTCCCCTATATGATGGTGTCAACAACCGCTTTGTTATATCTTTCCATGCAGGTTCCCCCTTATATGCTCTAAAAATTGCACATAGCCTTTCCCGTTTTCTACGTTTCTCCAATGATTCCCAGGAGGTAGCAGTGCCTGTAGGGTTTTCAAATCGCTTTCCTCTATCAACAAATTTAGCTGCTCGTTTTTGAACTCTCTCGAGTGCTTGTTTTTGACCAACCCGATATGGATCCCAGCATGCTGCGCTATATTCTAATATTGGTCGGACTAAGGATGTATAAGCTAAATTTCGCGATTTCCCATTGCTGCGTTTTAATATTCTCATTACAAAGTGCAATGCTTTGCAGGCTTTTCCAGTGACCGAGTTTACATGTTCCCCCCATTCCAATCTTTCATTTATTATTACACCTAGATATCTAGTGCTACTTACCCTGGGTATTCTCTTGTTATCTAATTTATACATCACATTTTCTTCTGTTCTTGTCCTTGAAAATATAATTGTTTTACATTTACTTGGATTTATCTCCATTTGATTGGATTGCGCCCAGAGTTGAATTTTGTTTAAATCTTCTTGTAAGTTATTAACGTCACCTTCGGTCTTGATATTTCTATAGATTATACAATCATCCGCAAATAGCCGAATTTGTGATGTTATCCCTTTCCATAAATCATTTACATATGCTAAGAAAAGCAACGACCCGATCACGCTACCCTGCGGGACACCTGAGGTTACTTCGGTAGGGGACGATAGTCTATTTCCCACCCGCACTCTTTGGGTTCGTCCGCTCAAGAATTCCCGAATCCAAATAATCACTCTGTTGTCTATTTGCATATTGCAAAGTTTTTCTATAAGTGGCCCATGAGGTACAAGGTCAAACGCTTTAGTAAAGTCAATAACTATTGCATGCACTTTACCGCCTGCATCGAGTGCATCAGCTACATCCTGACAAATAGCTACTAGTTGGCTCTCACAAGAGTGTCCATTCCGAAACCCATGTTGTCCTTCAAAGAGCCAGTGTGAATTATCCCATTCTTGTCTTAAGTATTGCCCTATAAGATGCTCGACTTGTTTACTTACTACTGATGTCAAGCTAACTGGCCTATAATTGGTCGCTGTGGTTCGATCCCCTGTTTTATAAATAGGAACGACTATAGCCTGCTTCCAATCCTGCGGTATACTTCCGTTATTTACCGTTATTTCGAATAGCCTCAGCATATATGGCACGATTGCCTCCCCTCCAATTTTAAGAAAGTCACCCGAAATGCCGTCCGGACCGACTGATTTATATTTCCCTAATTTGAATAATCTTTTTCGAATGTCGCTTGGTTTCACGATCATAGGGGGCCCCTCCGTTCTTTTAATACTGGCATTGCTCTTTACTTGGAACACTGAAGCGAATTGCCGATTAAATACTTCCGCTTTTAACAAAGAGTCGGTAACTTGTACATTTCCATTTTTTATTCCCGGAATCTCCTCCTTATTACCCCTGCGCCTTCTCACGAATTTAAAAAACTGCTGCCAGTTATTTCTGTTAGACGAGAGAATATTTTTTAAAAAATTTTCTTCAGCGGTAATCTTCTCTAATAAAAGTTTATTTGACAAGACATGGAATTTATTTGCGTGATAAGTATTAATTTTACGTGACCCATATGCTCTCCTAACTTGTTTCTTTAGTCGTTTTACTGTTTTGTTGTAATATTCTGGGTCAGGGTTTTTTGTGAGTGTTTTACGGGGTATAAATTTATCTGTCGCTTCCACAACGATTTTTTTAAAATTTTGCCATATTTTTTCAACAGAACTTCCAGTTTGGGACCACAAGGAATATCTATATTTTAGGAATTGTTGCAGCCTTGGAATGTCTCCTTTATAATATTGGTAAATGTGTTTCTTTTCCCCTGTATGGCATTGGGCTCGAATCCCTTCTACTTTAACCACTGCGCAGTTATGGTCACTTATACCAGGAAAAACTTCACACTCTAGCACTGCTTCCTCCGGCTTCACCAGGAAAACGTCTAGAACCACCCCCTCCCTAGTTGCGGTTTTTACAGTTTGAACAAAGCCACCTTCCCAAATTAGGTCATTTACAATAGCCTGCGATTCCCCTCCCCTCACTTCACCCTCCCAGTTAACTTTTGGAAGATTTAGGTCACCCCCTATGATTACCTGCTCGCTGGCCTCACTTTCAAGAACCCGTTTTGCAAGTGATTTTAATGAGCCCAAGTCGTCACTTGGTGGCCTATATATACCAACTATCCGCCATTTATTTTTCATATAATTTCCTGAAATTTCTACTTCTAAGATTTCGTATACCTCATCCCGCCACACTTCTGCCGCATTGTGTATGTTTTTGACACAAATAAATATCCCACCCCCTCTACCGTTTCTATCTCTTCTTATTACCGTGAGGTTGTTTCTAAATATTTCTGCGTTTCTGATATCCGGCTGTAGCCAAGATTCGGTACCTATTACTACGTCTGGATCATATATGTCTATTAAGTTTGAGAATTCTAATTTTTTGTTTAAGATGCTTCGACAATTTACCTGCAAAATCACTAGAGACTTACCTTTGCTATTTGATGTTTTGCCGATACTCTCGCCGTCCCACAGTCAGTTTTGTGTAATGTTATGTTTTGTGTTATGTTATGTTTTGTGTTATGTTATGTTTTGTGTTATGTTATGTATTATGTTATGTTTTATGTTATGTTATGTTATGTTATGTTTTGTGTTGTGTTATGTTAAGTTTTGTGTTATGTTATGTTTTGTGTTCTGTTATGTTCTGTGTTGTGTTATGTTATGTTTTGCGGTGTGTTATGTTATGTTTTCGGTGTGTTATGTTATGTTTTATGTTGTGTTATGTTATGTTTTGTGTTGTGTTATGTTATGTTTTGTGTTATGTTATGTTATGTTTTGTGTTATGCTATGTTATTTTTTGTGCTATGTTATGTTATGTTTTGTCATATGTTATGTTTTGTGTTATGTTATGTTATATTTTGTGTTATGTTATGTTATGTTTTGTGTTATGTTATCTTATGTTTTGTGTTATGTTATGTTTTGTGTTATGTTATGTTATGTTTTGTGTTATGTTATGTTATGTTTTGTGTTGTGTTATGTTATTTTTGTGTTATGTTTTTATTTGTGTAGTGTTTTGTGTTGTGTTATCTTATGTTCTGTGTTGTGTTATGTTATGTTTTGTGTTATGTTATGTTTTGTGTTGTGTTATGTTATGTTATGTTTTGTGTTATGTTATGTTATGTTTTGTGTTATGTTATGTTTTGTGTTATGTTATGTTATGTTTTGTGTTGTGTTATGTTTTGTGTTGTGTTATGTTATGTTTTGTGTTATGTTATGTTTTGTGTTGTGTTATGTTATGTTATGTTATGTTACGTTATGTTATGTTGTGCTATGTTATGTTATGTTTTGTGTTATGTTATGTTTTGTGTTATGTTATGTTTTGTTTTGTGTTGTGTTATGTTATGTTATGTTTCGTGTTGTGTTATGTTTTGTGTTATGTTATGTTATGTTTTGTGTTGTGTTATGTTATGTTTTGTGTTATGTTATGTTTTGTGTTATGTTATGTTTGGTTTTATGTTGTGTTATGTTATGTTTTGTGTTGTGTTATGTTATGTTATGTTTTGTGTTATGTTATGTTTTTTGTTATGATATGTTTTGTTTTATGTTATGTTATGTGTTATGCTATGTTTTGTGTTGTGTTATGTTATGTTATGTTATGTTTTGTGTTATGTTATGTTTTGTGTTGTGTTATGTTATGTTACGTTATGTTATGTTATGTGTTATGTTATGTTTTGTGTTATGTTATGTTTTGTGTTATGTTATGTTTTGTGATGTGTTGTGTTATGTTATGTTATGTTTTGTGTTATGTTATGATTTGTGTTGTGTTATGTTATGTTTTGTGTTACGTTATGTTTTGTGTAATGTTATGTTTTGTGTTATGTTATGTTTTGTGTTATGTTATGTTTTGTGTTATGTTATGTATTATGTTATGTTTTATGTTATGTTATGTGTTATGTTATGTTTTGTGTTGTGTTATGTTAAGTTTTTTGTTATGTTATGTTTTGTGTTGTGTTATGTTCTGTGTTATGTTATGTTATGTTTTGCGGTGTGTTATGTTATGTTTTCGGTGTGTTATGTTATGTTTTATGTTGTGTTATATTATGTTTTGTGTTGTGTTATGTTATGTTTTGTGTTGTGTTATAATTTGTGTTGTGTTGTGTTGTGTTATGTTCTGTTATGTTATGTTTTGTGTTGTCTTATGTTATGTTTTGTGTTGTGTTATGTTATGTTTTGTGTTATGTTATGTAATGTTATGTTATGTTACGTTATGTTATGTTATGTTTTTTGTTATGTTATGTTTTGTGTTATGTTATGTTATGTTATGTTCTGTGTTTTGTTATGTAATGTTTTGTGTTATGTTATGTAATGTTTTGTGTTATGTTATGCTTTGTGTTATGTTATGTTATGTTTTGTGTTATGTTATGTTTTCTGTTGTGTTATGTTATGTTTTGTGTTATTTTATGTTTTGTGTTATGTTATGTTATGTTTTGAGTTGTGTTATGTTATGTTTTGTGTTTTGTTATGTTTTGTGTTGTGTTATGTTTTGTGTTATGTTATCTTATGTTTTGTGTTGTATTGTTTTGTGTTGTGTTGTATTATGTTTTGTGTTGTGTTGTGTTATATTTTGTGTTGTGTTGTGTTACGCTTTCTGTTGTGTTATGTTATTTTTTGTGTTATGTTATGTTTTGTGTTATGTTATGTTAAGTTTTGTGTTATGTTATGTTATGTTATGTTAGGTTATGTTTTGTGTTATGTTATGTTATGTGTTGTGTTATGTTATGTTATGTTTTGTGTTGTGTTATGTTATGTTTTGTGTTATGTTAAGTTATGTTTTGTGTTGTGTTATGTTTTGTGTTATGTTATGTTATGTTTTGTGTTGTGTTTTGTGATATGTTATGTTATGTTATGTTTTGTGTTGTGTTATGTTATGTTATGTTTTGTGTTGTGTTATGTTATGTTTTGTGTTATGTTATGTTATGTTTTGTGTTTTGTTATGATATGTTATGTTTTGTGTAGTGTTATGTTATGTTATGTTTTGTGTTATGTTATGTTTTGTGATATGTTATGTTTTGTGTTGTGTTATGTTATGTGTTGTGTTATGTCATGTTTTGTGTTGCGTTATGTTATGTATTGTGTTATGTGATGCTTTGTGTTGAGATATGTTATGTTTTGTGTTGTGTTATGTTTTGTTTGGTGTTGTGTTATGTTATGATTTGTGTTGTGTTATGTTTTGTGTTGTGTTGTGTTGTGTTATGTTATGTTATGTTTTGTGTTATGTTATGTTTTCTGTTATGTTATGTGTTGTGTTATGTTATGTTTTGTGTTGTGTTACGTTTTGTTTTGTGTTATACTATGTTATGTTTTGTGTTATGTTTTGTGTTATGTTATGTTTTGTGTTATGTTATGTTATGTTTTGTATTACGTTATGTTATGTTTTGTGTTGTGTTATGTTATGTCATGTTTTGTGTTGTGTTTTGTTATGTTATGTTGTGTGTTATGTTATGTTTTTTGTTATGTTATGTTATGTTATTATTTAGGTTATGTTATGTTATGTTTTAGGTTATGTTATGTTATGTTTTAGGTTATGTTATGTTATGTTATGTTTTGTGTTATGTTATGTTTTGTGCTATGTTATGTTATGTTTTGTGTTATGTTATGTTATGTTTTTTGTTATGTTATTTGTTGAGTTATGTTATGTGTTGTGTTATGTTTTGTGTTGTGTTATGTTATGTTATGTTATGTTTTGTGTTATGTTGTGTTATGTTTTGTGTTGTGTTATGTTATGTTTTGTGTTATGTTATGTAATGTTATGTTATGTTATGTTTTGTGTTATGTTATGTTATGTTTTGTGTTATGTTATGTTATGTTATGTTATGTTATGTTCTGGGTTATGTTATGTTTTGTGTTATGTTATGTTATGTTTTGTGTTATGTTATGATTTGTGTTGTGTTATGTTATGTTATGTGTTATGTTATGTTTTGTGTTCTGTTATGTTATGTTTTGTGTTATGTTATGTTTTGTGCCTTGTTATGTTATGTTTTGAGTAGTGTTATGTTGTGTTTTGTGTTATGTTATGTTTTGTGTTGTGTTATGTTTTGTGTTATGTTATGTTATGTTTTGTGTTGTGTTAACTTTTATGTTGTGTTGTGTTATGTTTTGTGTTGTGTTGTGTTACGTTTTCTGTTGTGTTATGTTATGTTTTGTGTTATGCTATGTTTTTTGTTATGTTATGTTAAGTTTTCTGTTATGTTATGTTATGTTTATGTTTTGTGTTATGTTATGTTATGTGTTGTGTTATGTTATGTTCTGCTATGTTTTGTGTTGTGTTATGTTATGTTTTGTGTTATGTTAAGTTATGTTTTGTGTTGTGTTATGTTATGTTATGTTTTGTGATATGTTATGTTTTGTGTTATGTTATGTTTTGTGTTATGTTATGTTATGTTTTGTGCTATGTTATGTTTTGTGTTGTGTTATGTTATGTTTTGTGTTATGTTATGTTATGTTTTGTGTTATGTTATGATTTGTGTTGTGTTATGTTATGTTTTGTGTTATGTTATGTTTTGTGTTATGTTATGTTTTGTGTTATGTTATGTTATTTTTTGTGTTGTGTTACGTTTTGTGTTGTGTTATGTTATGTTTTGTGTTATGTTATGTTTTGTGTTGTGTTATGTTGTGCTATGTTATGTTATGTTTTGTGTTATGTTATGTTTTGTGTTATGTTTTGTTTTGTGTTGTGTTATGTTATGTTATGTTTCGTGTTGTGTTATGTTTTGTGTTATGTTATGTTATGTTTTGTGTTGTGTTATGTTATGTTTTGTGTTATGTTATGTTTGGTTTTATGTTGTGTTATGTTATGTTTTGTAATGTGTTATGTTATGTTATGTTTTGTGTTATGTTATGTTTTTTGTTATGATATGTTTTGTTTTATGTTATGTTATGTGTTATGCTATGTTTTGTGTTGTGTTATGTTATGTTATGTTATGTTTTGTGTTATGTTATGTTTTGTGTTGTGTTATGTTATGTCACGTTATGTTATGTAATGTGTTATGTTATGTTTTGTGTTATGTTATGTTTTGTGTTATGTTATGTTTTGTGATGTGTTGTGTTATGTTATGTTATGTTTTGTTTTATGTTATGATTTGTGTTGTGTTATGTTATGTTTTGTGTTATGTTATGTTTTGTGTAATGTTATGTTTTGTGTTATGTTATGTTTTGTGCTATGTTATGTTTTGTGTCATGTTATGTATTATGTTATGTTTTATGTTATGTTATGTTATGTTATGTTATGTTATGTTTTGTGTTGTGTAATGTTAAGTTATGTGTTATGTTATGTTTTGTGTTGTGTTACGTTCTGTGTTGTGTTATGTTATGTTTTGCGGTGTGTTATGTTATGTTTTCGGTGTGTTATGTTATGCTTTATGTTGTGTTATGTTATGTTTTGTGTTGTGTTATGTTATGTTTTGTGTTGTGTTATAATTTGTGTTGTGTTGTGTTGTGTTATGTTCTGTTATGTTATGTTTTGTGTTGTCTTATGTTATGTTTTGTGTTGTGTTATGTTATGTTTTGTGTTATGCTATGTAATATTATGTTATGTTATGTTATGTTATGTTTTGTGTTATGTTATGTTTTGTGTTATGTTATGTTATGTTATGTTCTGTGTTATGTTATGTAATGTTTTGTGTTATGTTATGTAATGTTTTGTGTTATGTTATGTTATGTTTTGAGTTGTGTTATGTTATGTTTTGTGTTATGTTATGTTTTGTGTTGTGTTATGTTTTGTGTTATGTTATGTTATGTTATGTTTTGTGTTGTGTTGTTTTGTGTTGTGTTGTGTTATGTTTTGTGTTGTGTTGTGTTATATTTTGTGTTGTGTTGTGTTACGTTTTCTGTTGTGTTATGTTATTCTTTGTGTAATGTTATGTTAAGTTTTGTGTTATGTTATGTTATGTTATGTTAGGTTATGTTTTGTGTTATGTTATGTTATGTGTTGTGTTATGTTATGTTATGTTTTGTGTTGTGTTATGTTATGTTTTGTGTTATGTTAAGTTATGTTTTGTGTTGTGTTATGTTTTGTGTTATGTTATGTTATGTTGTGTTTTGTGTTGTGTTTTGTGATATGTTATGTTATGTTTTGTGTTGTGTTATGTTATGTTATGTTTTGTGTTGTGTTATGTTATGTTATGTTTTGTTTTGTTTTATGTTATGTTATGTTTGTGTTTTGTTATGTTATGTTATGTTTTGTGTTGTGTTATGTCTTGTGTTATGTTATGTTTTGTGTAGTGTTATGTTATGTTTTCTGTTATGTTATGTTTTGTGATATGTTATGTTTTGTGTTGTCTTATGTTATGTGTTGTGTTATGTTATGTTTTGTGTTGCGTTATGTTATGTATTGTGTTATGTGATGCTTTGTGTAGTGATATGTTATGTTTTGTGTTGTGTTATGTTTTGTTTGGTGTTGTGTTATGTTATGATTAATGTTGTGTTATGTTTTGTGTTGTGTTGTGTTGTGTTATGTTATGTTATGTTTTGTGTTATGTTATGTTTTGTGTTATGTTATGTTTTGTGTTGTGTTGCGTTTTGTTTTGTGTTATACTATGTTATGTTTTGAGTTATGTTTTGTGTTATGTTATATTTTGTGTTATGCTATGTTATATTTATGTTACGTTATGTTATGTTTTGTGTTGTGTTATGTTATGTGATGTTTTGTGTTGTGTTTTGTTATGTTATGTTGTGTGTTATGTTATGTTTTTTGTTATGTTATGTTATGTTATGTTATTATTTAGGTTATGTTATGTTTTAGGTTATGTTATGTTATGTTTTAGGTTATGTTATGTTATGTTATGTTATGTTTTGTGTTATGCTATGTTTTGTGCTATGTTATGTTATGTTTTGTGTTATGTTATGTTATGTTTTTTGTTATGTTATTTGTTGAGTTATGTTATGTGTTGTGTTATGTTTTGTGTTGTGTTATGTTATGTAATGTTATGTTATGTTATGTTTTGTGTTATGTTGTGTTACGTTTTGTGTTGTGTTATGTTATGTTTTGTGTTATGTTATGTAATGTTATGTTATGATTTGTGTTATGTTATGTCATGTTTTGTGTTATGTTATGTTATGTTCTGTGTTATGTTATGTTTTGTGTTATGTTATGTTATGTTTTGTGTTATGTTATGATTTGTGTTGTGTTATGTTATGTTTTGTGTTATGTTATATTTTGTGTTCTGTTATGTTATGTTTTGTGTTATGTTATGTTTTGTGCTTTGTTATGTTATGTTTTGAGTAGTGTTATGTTATGTTTTGTGTTATGTTATGTTTAGTGTTATGTTATGTTATGTTTTGTGTTGTGTTGTGTTATGTTTTGTGTTGTGTTGTGTTATGTATTGTGTTGTGTTGTGTTACGTTTTCTGTTGTGTTATGTTATGTTTTGTGTTAGGCTATGTTTTGTGTTATGTTATGTTAAGTTTTCTGTTATGTTATGTTATGTTTATGTTTTGTGTTATGTTATGTGTTATGTTATGTTATGTTTTGTGTTATGTTATGTTTTGTGTTGTATTATGTTATTTTATGTTTTGTGATATGTTATGTTTTGTGTTATGTTATGTTTTGTGTTATGTTATGGTATGTTATGTTTTGTGCTATGTTATGTTTTGTGTTGTGTTATGTTATGTTTTGTGTTATGTTATGTTTTGTGTTATGTTATGTTATGTTTTGTGTTATGTTATGATTTGTGTTGTGTTATGTTATGTTTTGTGTTATGTTATGTTTTGTGTTATGTTATGTTTTGTGTTATGTTATGTTATGTTTTGTGTTGTGTTATGTTTTGTGTTGTGTTATGTTATGTTTTGTGTTATGTGATGTTTTGTGTTGTGTTATGTTATGTTATGTTATGTTACGTTATGTTATGTTATCTTTTGTGTTATGTTGTGCTATGTTATGTTATGTTTTGTGTTATGTTATGTTTTGTGTTATGTTATGTTTTGTTTTGTGTTGTGTTATGTTATGTTATGTTTCGTGTTGTGTTATGTTTTGTGTTATGTTATGTTTTGTGTTGTGTTATGTTATGTTTTGTGTTATGTTATGTCTTGTGTTATGTTATGTTTGGTATTATGTTGTGTTATGTTATGTTATGTGTTGTGTTATGTTATGTTTTGTGTTATGTTATGTTTTGTGTTGTGTTGTGTTATGTTATGTTATGTTATGTTTTGTGTTATGTTATGATTTGTGTTGTGTTATGTTATGTTTTGTGTTATGTTTTGTGTTATGTTATGTTTTGTGTTGTGTTATGTTATGTTACGTTATGTTATATTATGTTATGTGTTATGTTATGTTTTGTGTTATTTTAAGTTTTGTGTTATGTTATGTTTCGTGTTATGTTATGTTTTGTGTTATGTTATGTTTTGTGTTATGTTATGTTATGTTTTGTGTTATGTTATGTTTTGTGTTGTGTTATGTTATGTTATGTTTTGTGTTATGTTATGTTTTGTGTTGTGTTATGTTATGTTATGTTTTGTGTTATGTTATGTTTTGTGTTGTGTTGTGTTATGTTATGTTATGTTATGTTTTGTGTTATGTTATGATTTGTGTTGTGTTATGTTATGTTTTGTGTTATGTTATGTTTTGTGTAATGTTGTGTTTTGTGTTATGTTATGTTTTGTGTTATGTTATGTTTTGTGTTATGTTGTGTATTATGTTATGTTTTATGTTATGTTATGTGTTATGTTATGTTTTGTGTTGTGTTATGTTAAGTTTTGTGTTATGTTATGTTTTGTGTTGTGTTATGTTCTGTGTTGTGTTATGTTATGTTTTGCGGTGTGTTATGTTATGTTTTCGGTGTGTTATGTTATGTTTTATGTTGTGTTATGTTATGTTTTGTGTTGTGTTATGTTATGTTTTGTGTTGTGTTGTGTTGTGTTATGTTCTGTTATGTTACGTTTTATGTTGTCTTATGTTATGTTTTGTGTTGTGTTATGTTATGTTTTGTGTTATGTTATGTAATGTTATGTTACGTTATGCTATGTTATGTTATGTTATGTTTTGTGTCATGTTATGTTTTGTGTTATGTTATGCTTTGTTTTGTGTTATGTTATGTTTTGTGTTATGTTATGTTTTGTGTTGTGTTATGTTATGTTTTGTGTTATTTTATGTTTTGTGTTATGTTATGTTTTGAGTTGTGTTATGTTATGTTTTGTGTTGTGTTATGTTTTGTGTTATGTTATGTTATGTTTTGTGTTGTGTTGTTTTGTGTTGTGTTGTGTTATGTTTTGTGTTGTGTTGTGTTATATTTTGTGTTGTGTTGTGTTACGTTTTCTGTTGTGTTATGTTATTTTTTGTGTTATGTTATGTTTTGTGTTATGTTGTGTTAAGTTTTGTGTTATGTTATGTTATGTTAGGTTATGTTTTGTGTTATGTTATGTTATGTGTTGTGTTATGTTATGTTATGTTTTGTGTTGTGTTATGTTATGTTTTGTGTTATGTTAAGTTATGTTTTGTGTTGTGTTATGTTTTGTGTTATGTTATGTTATGTTATGTTATGTTATGTTATGTTTTGTGTTGTGTTTTGTGATATGTTATGTTATGTTATGTTATGTTATGTTATGTTATGTTATGTTTTGTGTTGTGTTATGTTATGTTACGTTTCGTGTTGTGTTATGTTATGTTATGTTTTGTGTTATGTTATGTTATGTTTTGTGTTTTGTTATGTTATGTTTCGTGTTGTGTTATGTTATGTTTTGTGTTATGTTATGTTATGTTTTGTGTTTTGTTATGTTATGTTATGTTTTGTGTTGTGTTATGTTATGTTATGTCTTGTGTTATGTTATGTTTTGTGTAGTGTTATGTTATGTTATGATTTGTGTTATGTTATGTTTTGTGATATGTTATGTTTTGTGTTGTGTTATGTCATGTGTTGTGTTATGTTATGTTTTGTGTTGCGTTATGTTATGTATTGTGTTATGTGATGCTTTGTGTTGTGATATGTTATGTTTTGTGTTGTGTTATGTTTTGTTTGGTGTTGTGTTATGTTATGATTTGTGTTGTGTTATGTTTTGTGTTGTGTTGTGTTGTGTTATGTTATGTTATGTTTTGTGTTATGTTATGTTTTGTGTTATGTTATGTGTTGTGTTATGTTGTGTTTTGTGTTGTGTTACGTTTTGTTTTGTGTTATACTATGTTATGTTTTGTGTTATGTTTTGTGTTATGTTATGTTTTGTGTTATGTTATGTTATGTTTTGTGTTACGTTATGTTATGCTTTGTGTTGTGTTATGTTATGTCATGTTTTGTGTTGTGTTTTGTTATGTTATGTTCTGTGTTATGTTATGTTTTGTGTTATGTAATGTTATGTTTTGTGTTATGTTATGATTTGTGTTGTGTTATGTTATGTTTTGTGTTATGTTATGTTTTGTGTTCTGTTATGTTATGTTTTGTGTTATGTTATGTTTTGTGCTTTGTTATGTTATGTTTTGAGTAGTGTTATGTTATGTTTTGTGTTGTGTTATGTTTTGTGTTATGTTATGTTATGTTTTGTGTTGTGTTATGTTATGTTTTGTGTTATGTTAAGTTATGTTTTTTGTTGTGTTACGTTTTGTGTTATGTTATGTTATGTTTTGTGTTATGCTATGTTACGTTTTGGGTTATGTTATGTGTTATGTTATGTTATGTTTTGTGTTATGTTATGTTATGTTTTGTGTTGTGTTATGTTATGTTATGTTTTGTGATATGTTATGTTTTGTGTTATGTTATGTTTTGTGTTATGTTATGTTATGTTTTTTGCTATGTTATGTTTTGTGTTGTGTTATGTTATGTTTTGTGTTATGTTATGTTATGTTATGTTTTTTGTTATGTTATGTTTTGTGTTATGTTATGTGATGTGTTATGTTATGTTTTGTGTTGTGTTATGTTATGTTTTGTGTTATGTTATGTTATGTTCTGTGTTATGTAATGTTATGTTTTGTGTTATGTTATGTGATGTTCTGTGTTATGTTATGTTATGTTTTGTGTTATGTTATGTTATGTTATGTTTTGTGCTATGTTATGTTTTGTGTTGTGTTATGTTATGTTTTGTGTTATGTTATGTTATGTTATGTTTTTTGTTATGTTATGTTTTGTGTTATGTTATGTGTTGTGTTATGTTATGTTTTGTGTTGTGTTATGTTATGTTTTGTGTTATGTTATGTTATGTTATGTTTTGTGTTATGTTATGTTATGTTTTGTGTTATGTTAAGTTATGTTCTGTGTTATGTAATGTTATGTTTTGTGTTATGTTATGTTATGTGGTGTTCTGTGTTATGTTATGTTATGTTTTGTGTTATGTTATGTTATGTTATTTTTTGTGCTATGTTATGTTATGTTATGTTATGTTTTGAGTTATGTTATGTTATGTTTTGTGTTATGTTATGTTTTGTGTTATGTTATGTTTTGTGTTATGTTATGTGTTGTGTTATGTTATGTTTTGTGTTGTGTTACGTTTTGTTTTGTGTTATACTATGTTATGTTTTGTGTTATGTTATGTTATGTTTTGTGTTATGTTATGTTTTGTGTTATGTTATGTTATGTTTTGTGTTATGTTATGTTTTGTGTTGTGTTATGTTATGTCATGTTTTGTGTTGTGTTTTGTTATGTTATGCTTTGTGTTGTGTTATGTTATGTTATGTTACGTTTTAGGTTATTTTATGTTGTGTTTTAGGTTATGTTATGTTATGTTATGTTTTAGGTAATGTTATGTTATGTTATGTTTTGTGTTATGTCATGTTTTTTTCTATGTTATGTTATGTTTTGTGTTATGTTATGTTTTTTGTTATGTTATTTGTTGAGTTATGTTATGTGTTGTGTTATGTTTTGTGTTGTGTTATGTTATGTTATGTTATGTTTAGTGTTATGTTATGTTTTGTGTTGTGTTATGTTTTGTTTTGTGTTATGTTATGTAATGTTATGTTATGTTATGTTTTGTGTTATGTTATGTTATGTTTTGTGTTATGTTATGTTATGTTATGTTCTGTGTTATGTTATGTTTTGTGTTATGTTATGTTATGTTTTGTGTTATGTTATGATTGGTGTTGTGTTATGTTATGTTTTGTGCTTTGTTATGTTATGTTTTGAGTAGTGTTATGTTATGTTTTGTGTTGTGTTATGTTTTGTGTTATGTTATGTAATGTTTTGTGTTGTGTTAACTTTTGTGTTGTGTTGTGTTATGTTTTGTGTTGTGCTGTGTTATGTTTTGTGTTGTGTTGTGTTACGTTTTCTGTTGTGTTATGTTATGTTTTGTGTTATGCTATGTTTTGTGTTATGTTATGTTAAGTTTTCTGTTATGTTATGTTATGTTATGTTTATGTTTTGTGTTATGTTATGTTATGTGTTGTGTTATGTTATGTTCTGCTATGTTTTGTGTTGTGTTATGTTATGTTTTGTGTTATGTTAAGTTATGTTTTGTGTTGTGTTACGTTTTGTGTTATGTTATGTTATGTTTTGTGTTATGCTATGTTATGTTTTGTGTTATGTTATGTGTTGTGTTATGTTTTGTGTTGTGTAATGTTATGTTATGTTTTGTGATATGTTATGTTACGTTTATGTGTTGTGTTATGTTTTGTGTTGTGTTGTGTTACGTTTTCTGTTGTGTTATGTTATGTTTTGTGCTATGTTATGTTTAGTTTTGAGTTATGTTATGTTATGTTTATGTTTTGTGTTATGTTATGTTATGTGTTGTGTTATGTTATGTTCTGCTATGTTTTGTGTTGTGTTATGTTATGTTTTGTGATTTGTTAAGTTATGTTTTCTGTTGTGTTACGTTATGTTATGTTATGTTATGTTTTGTGTTATGTTATGTTATGTTTTGTGTTGTGTTATGTTATGTTATGTTTTGTGATATGTTATGTTTTGTGTTATGTTATGTTTTGTGTTATGTTATGTTATGTTTTGTGCTATGTTATGTTTTGTGTTGTGTTATGTTATGTTTTGTGTTATGTTATGTTATGTTATGTTTTTTGTTATGTTATGTTTTGTGTTATGTTATGTGTTGTGTTATGTTATGTTTTGTGTTGTGTTATGTTATGTTTTGTGTTATGTTATGTTATGTTTTGTGTTATGTTATGTTATGTTTCGTGTTATGTTATGTTATGTTCTGTGTTATGTAATGTTATGTTTTGTGTTATGTTATGTGATGTAATGTGTTATGTTATGTTATGTTTTGTGTTATGTTATGTTATGCTTTGTGCTATGTTATGTTTTGTGTTGTGTTATGTTATGTTTTGTGTTATGTTATGTTATGTTATGTTTTTTGTTATGTTATGTTTTGCGTTATGTTATGTGTTGCGTTATGTTATGTTTTGTGTTGTGTTATGTTATGTTTTGTGTTATGTTATGTTATGTTATGTTTTGTGTTATGTTATGTTATGCTTTGTGTTATGTTATGTTATGTTCTGTGTTATGTAATGTTATGTTTTGTGTTATGTTATGTTATGTGATGTTCTGTGTTATGTTATGTTATGTTTTGTGTTATGTTATGTTATGTTATTTTTTGTGCTATGTTATGTTATGTTATGTTATGTTTTGTGTTATGTTATGTTTTGAGTTATGTTATGTTTTGTGTTATGTTATGTTTTGTGTTATGTTATGTTTTGTGTTATGTTATGTGTTGTGTTATGTTATGTTTTGTGTTGTGTTACGTTTTGTTTTGTGTTATACTATGTTATGTTTTGTGTTATGTTATGTTATGTTTTGTGTTATGTTATGTTTTGTGTTATGTTATGTTATGTTTTGTGTTATGTTATGTTATGTTTTGTGTTGTGTTATGTTATGTCATGTTTTGTGTTGTGTTTTGTTATGTTATGTTTTGTGTTGTGTTATGTTATCTTATGTTACGTTTTAGGTTATGTTATGTTGTGTTTTAGGTTATGTTATGTTATGTTATGTTTTCGGTTATGTTATGTTATGTTATGTTTTGTGTTATGTTATGTTTTTTTCTGTTATGTTATGTTTTGTGTTATGTTATGTTATGTTTTTTGTTATGTTATTTGTTGAGTTATGTTATGTATTGTGTTATGTTTTGTGTTGTGTTATGTTATGTTATTTTATGTTATGTTTTGTGTTATGTTATGTTTTGTGTTGTGTTATGTTATGTTTTGTGTTATGTTATGTAATGTTATGTTATGTTATGTTTTGTGTTATGTTATGTTATGTTTTGTGTTATGTTATGTTATGTTATGTTCTGTGTTATGTTTTGTGTTATGTTATGTTATGTTTTGTGTTATGTTATGATTTGTGTTGTGTTATGTTATGTTTTGTGTTATGTTATGTTTTGTGTTCTGTTATGCTATGTTTTGTGTTATGTTATGTTTTGTGCTTTGTTATGTTATGTTTTGAGTTGTGTTATGTTATGTTTTTTGTGTTATGTTATGTTTTGTGTTGGGTTATGTTTTGTGTTATGTTATGTTATGTATTGTGTTGTGTTATGTTTTTTGTTATGTTATGTAATGTTATGTTATGTTATGTTTTGTGTTATGTTATGTTATGTTTTGTGTTATGTTATGTTATGTTTTGTGTTGTGTTTTGTGTTGTGTTATGTTTTGTGTTGTGTTATTTTATGTTTTGTGTTGCGTTATGTTTTGTGTTGTGTTTTGTGTTGTGTTATGTTTTGTGTTATGTTATGTTATGTTTTGTGTTATGTTATGTTATGTTATGTGCTGTGTTTTGTGTTGTGTTATGTTTTGTGTTGTGTTGTGTTGTGTTATGTTATGTTTTGTGTTATGTTATGTTTTGTGTTATGTTATGTGTTGTGTTATGTTATGTTTTGTGTTGTGTTGTGTTATGTTTTGTGTTGTATTGTGTTATGTTTTGTGTTGTGTTATGTTATGTTTTGTGATATGTTTTGTGTTATGTTATGTTTTGTGTTATGTTATGTTATTTTATGTTTTGTGTTATGTTATGTTTTGTGTTGTGTTATGTTATGTCATGTTTTGTGTTCTGTTTTGTTATGTGATATTTTGTGTTATGTTATGTTTTGTGTTATGTTATGTTATGTTTTAGCTTATGTTATGTTATGTTTTAGGTTATGTTATGTTATGTTTTAGGTTATGTTATGTTATGTTATGTTATGTGTTATGTTATGTTATGTGTTATGTTATTTGTTGTGTTATGTTATGTGTTGTGTTATGTTTTGTGTTGTGTAATGTTATGTTATGTTCTGTGTTATGTTATGTTATGTTTATGTGTTGTGTTATGTTTTGTGTTGTGTTGTGTTACGTTTTCTGTTGTGTTATGTTATGTTTTGTGCTATGTTATGTTAAGTTTTGAGTTATGTTATGTTATGTTTATGTTTTGTGTTATGTTATGTTATGTGTTGTGTTATGTTATGTTCTGCTATGTTTTGTGTTGTGTTATGTTATGTTTTGTGATTTGTTAAGTTATGTTTTCTGTTGTGTTACGTTTTGTGTTATGTTATGTTATGTTTTGTGTTATGTTATGTTATGTTTTGTGTTATGTTATAAGTTATGTTATGTTATTTTATGTTATGTTATGTTTTGTGTTATGTTATGTTATGTGTTGTGTTATGTTATGTTTTGTGTTATGTTATGTTTTGTGTTATGTTATTTTTTGTGTTATGTTATGTTATGTTTTGTGCTACGTTATGTTTTGTGTTGTGTTATGTTATGTTTTGCGTTATGTTATGTTATGTTTTGTGTTATGTTATGTGTTGTGTTATGTTATGTTTTGTGTTGTGTTATGTTATGTTTTGTGTTATGTTATGTTATGTTTTGTGTTATGTTATGTTATGTTTCGTGTTATGTTATGTTATGTTCTGTGTTATGTAATGTTATGTTTTGTGTTATGTTATGTGATGTAATGTGTTATGTTATGTTATGTTTTGTGTTATGTTATGTTATGCTTTGTGCTATGTTATGTTTTGTGTTGTGTTATGTTATGTTTTGTGTTATGTTATGTTATGTTATGTTTTTTGTTATGTTATGTTTTGCGTTATGTTATGTGTTGCGTTATGTTATGTTTTGTGTTGTGTTATGTTATGTTTTGTGTTATGTTATGTTATGTTATGTTTTGTGTTATGTTATGTTATGCTTTGTGTTATGTTATGTTATGTTCTGTGTTATGTAATGTTATGTTTTGTGTTATGTTATGTGATGTTCTGTGTTATGTTATGTTATGTTTTGTGTTATGTTATGTTATGTTATTTTTTGTGCTATGTTATGTTATGTTATGTTATGTTTTGTGTTATGTTATGTTTTGAGTTATGTTATGTTTTGTGTTATGTTATGTTTTGTGTTATGTTATGTTTTGTGTTATGTTATGTGTTGTGTTATGTTATGTTTTGTGTTGTGTTACGTTTTGTTTTGTGTTATACTATGTTATGTTTTGTGTTATGTTATGTTATGTTTTGTGTTATGTTATGTTTTGTGTTATGTTATGTTATGTTTTGTGTTATGTTATGTTATGTTTTGTGTTGTGTTATGTTATGTCATGTTTTGTGTTGTGTTTTGTTATGTTATGTTTTGTGTTGTGTTATGTTATCTTATGTTACGTTTTAGGTTATGTTATGTTGTGTTCTAGGTTATGTTATGTTATGTTATGTTTTCGGTTATGTTATGTTATGTTATGTTTTGTGTTATGTTATGTTTTTTTCTATGTTATGTTATGTTTTGTGTTATGTTATGTTATGTTTTTTGTTGAGTTATGTTATGTATTGTGTTATGTTTTGTGTTGTGTTATGTTATGTTATTTTATGTTATGTTTTGTGTTATGTTATGTTTTGTGTTGTGTTATGTTATGTTTTGTGTTATGTTATGTAATGTTATGTTATGTTATGTTATGTTTTGTGTTATGTTATGTTATGTTTTGTGTTATGTTATGTTATGTTATGTTCTGTGTTATATTTTGTGTTATGTTATGTTATGTTTTGTGTTATGTTATGATTTGTGTTGTGTTATGTTATGTTTTGTGTTATGTTATGTTTTGTGTTGTGTTATGTTCTGTGTTGTGTTATGTTATGTTTTGCGGTGTGTTATGTTATGTTTTCGGTGTGTTATGTTATGTTTTATGTTGTGTTATGTTATGTTTTGTGTTGTGTTATGTTATGTTTTGTGTTGTGTTGTGTTGTGTTATGTTCTGTTATGTTACGTTTTATGTTGTCTTATGTTATGTTTTGTGTTGTGTTATGTTATGTTTTGTGTTATGTTATGTAATGTTATGTTACGTTATGCTATGTTATGTTATGTTATGTTTTGTGTCATGTTATGTTTTGTGTTATGTTATGCTTTGTTTTGTGTTATGTTATGTTTTGTGTTATGTTATGTTTTGTGTTGTGTTATGTTATGTTTTGTGTTATTTTATGTTTTGTGTTATGTTATGTTTTGAGTTGTGTTATGTTATGTTTTGTGTTATGTTATGTTTTGTGTTGTGTTATGTTTTGTGTTATGTTATGTTATGTTTTGTGTTGTGTTGTTTTGTGTTGTGTTGTGTTATGTTTTGTGTTGTGTTGTGTTATATTTTGTGTTGTGTTGTGTTACGTTTTCTGTTGTGTTATGTTATTTTTTGTGTTATGTTATGTTTTGTGTTATGTTGTGTTAAGTTTTGTGTTATGTTATGTTATGTTAGGTTATGTTTTGTGTTATGTTATGTTATGTGTTGTGTTATGTTACGTTATGTTTTGTGTTGTGTTATGTTATGTTTTGTGTTATGTTAAGTTATGTTTTGTGTTGTGTTATGTTTTGTGTTATGTTATGTTATGTTATGTTATGTTATGTTATGTTTTGTGTTGTGTTTTGTGATATGTTATGTTATGTTATGTTATGTTATGTTATGTTATGTTATGTTATGTTTTGTGTTGTGTTATGTTATGTTACGTTTCGTGTTGTGTTATGTTATGTTATGTTTTGTGTTATGTTATGTTATGTTTTGTGTTTTGTTATGTTATGTTTCGTGTTGTGTTATGTTATGTTTTTTGTTATGTTATGTTATGTTTTGTGTTTTGTTATGTTATGTTATGTTTTGTGTTGTGTTATGTTATGTTATGTCTTGTGTTATGTTATGTTTTGTGTAGTGTTATGTTATGTTATGATTTGTGTTATGTTATGTTTTGTGATATGTTATGTTTTGTGTTGTGTTATGTTATGTGTTGTGTTATGTTATGTTTTGTGTTGCGTTATGTTATGTATTGTGTTATGTGATGCTTTGTGTTGTGATATGTTATGTTTTGTGTTGTGTTATGTTTTGTTTGGTGTTGTGTTATGTTATGATTTGTGTTGTGTTATGTTTTGTGTTGTGTTGTGTTGTGTTATGTTATGTTATGTTTTGTGTTATGTTATGTTTTGTGTTATGTTATGTGTTGTGTTATGTTGTGTTTTGTGTTGTGTTACGTTTTGTTTTGTGTTATACTATGTTATGTTTTGTGTTATGTTTTGTGTTATGTTATGTTTTGTGTTATGTTATGTTATGTTTTGTGTTACGTTATGTTATGCTTTGTGTTGTGTTATGTTATGTCATGTTTTGTGTTGTGTTTTGTTATGTTATGTTCTGTGTTATGTTATGTTTTGTGTTATGTAATGTTATGTTTTGTGTTATGTTATGATTTGTGTTGTGTTATGTTATGTTTTGTGTTATGTTATGTTTTGTGTTCTGTTATGTTATGTTTTGTGTTATGTTATGTTTTGTGCTTTGTTATGTTATGTTTTGAGTAGTGTTATGTTATGTTTTGTGTTGTGTTATGTTTTGTGTTATGTTATGTTATGTTTTGTGTTGTGTTATGTTATGTTTTGTGTTATGTTAAATTATGTTTTTTGTTGTGTTACGTTTTGTGTTATGTTATGTTATGTTTTGTGTTATGCTATGTTACGTTTTGGGTTATGTTATGTGTTATGTTATGTTATGTTTTGTGTTATGTTATGTTATGTTTTGTGTTGTGTTATGTTATGTTATGTTTTGTGATATGTTATGTTTTGTGTTATGTTATGTTTTGTGTTATGTTATGTTATGTTTTTTGCTATGTTATGTTTTGTGTTGTGTTATGTTATGTTTTGTGTTATGTTATGTTATGTTTTTTGTTATGTTATGTTTTGTGTTATGTTATGTGTTGTGTTATGTTATGTTTTGTGTTGTGTTATGTTATGTTTTGTGTTATGTTATGTTATGTTATGTTCTGTGTTATGTAATGTTATGTTTTGTGTTATGTTATGTGATGTTCTGTGTTATGTTATGTTATGTTTTGTGTTATGTTATGTTATGTTATGTTTTGTGCTATGTTATGTTTTGTGTTGTGTTATGTTATGTTTTGTGTTATGTTATGTTATGTTATGTTTTTTGTTATGTTATGTTTTGTGTTATGTTATGTGTTGTGTTATGTTATGTTTTGTGTTGTGTTATGTTATGTTTTGTGTTATGTTATGTTATGTTATGTTTTGTGTTATGTTATGTTATGTTTTGTGTTATGTTAAGTTATGTTCTGTGTTATGTAATGTTATGTTTTGTGTTATGTTATGTTATGTGGTGTTCTGTGTTATGTTATGTTATGTTTTGTGTTATGTTATGTTATGTTATTTTTTGTGCTATGTTATGTTATGTTATGTTATGTTTTGAGTTATGTTATGTTATGTTTTGTGTTATGTTATGTTTTGTGTTATGTTATGTTTTGTGTTATGTTATGTGTTGTGTTATGTTATGTTTTGTGTTGTGTTACGTTTTGTTTTGTGTTATACTATGTTATGTTTTGTGTTATGTTATGTTATGTTTTGTGTTATGTTATGTTTTGTGTTATGTTATGTTATGTTTTGTGTTATGTTATGTTTTGTGTTGTGTTATGTTATGTCATGTTTTGTGTTGTGTTTTGTTATGTTATGCTTTGTGTTGTGTTATGTTATGTTATGTTACGTTTTAGGTTATTTTATGTTGTGTTTTAGGTTATGTTATGTTATGTTATGTTTTAGGTAATGTTATGTTATGTTATGTTTTGTGTTATGTCATGTTTTTTTCTATGTTATGTTATGTTTTGTGTTATGTTATGTTTTTTGTTATGTTATTTGTTGAGTTATGTTATGTGTTGTGTTATGTTTTGTGTTGTGTTATGTTATGTTATGTTATGTTTAGTGTTATGTTATGTTTTGTGTTGTGTTATGTTTTGTTTTGTGTTATGTTATGTAATGTTATGTTATGTTTTGTGTTATGTTATGTTATGTTTTGTGTTATGTTATGTTATGTTATGTTATGTTATGTTCTGTGTTATGTTATGTTTTGTGTTATGTTATGTTATGTTTTGTGTTATGTTATGATTGGTGTTGTGTTATGTTATGTTTTGTGCTTTGTTATGTTATGTTTTGAGTAGTGTTATGTTATGTTTTGTGTTGTGTTATGTTTTGTGTTATGTTATGTAATGTTTTGTGTTGTGTTAACTTTTGTGTTGTGTTGTGTTATGTTTTGTGTTGTGCTGTGTTATGTTTTGTGTTGTGTTGTGTTACGTTTTCTGTTGTGTTATGTTATGTTTTGTGTTATGCTATGTTTTGTGTTATGTTATGTTAAGTTTTCTGTTATGTTATGTTATGTTATGTTTATGTTTTGTGTTATGTTATGTTATGTGTTGTGTTATGTTATGTTCTGCTATGTTTTGTGTTGTGTTATGTTATGTTTTGTGTTATGTTAAGTTATGTTTTGTGTTGTGTTACGTTTTGTGTTATGTTATGTTATGTTTTGTGTTATGCTATGTTATGTTTTGTGTTATGTTATGTGTTGTGTTATGTTTTGTGTTGTGTAATGTTATGTTATGTTTTGTGTTATGTTATGTTATGTTTATGTGTTGTGTTATGTTTTGTGTTGTGTTGTGTTACGTTTTCTGTTGTGTTATGTTATGTTTTGTGCTATGTTATGTTAAGTTTTGAGTTATGTTATGTTATGTTTATGTTTTGTGTTATGTTATGTTATGTGTTGTGTTATGTTATGTTCTGCTATGTTTTGTGTTGTGTTATGTTATGTTTTGTGATTTGTTAAGTTATGTTTTCTGTTGTGTTACGTTATGTTATGTTATGTTATGTTTTGTGTTATGTTATGTTATGTTTTGTGTTGTGTTATGTTATGTTATGTTTTGTGATATGTTATGTTTTGTGTTATGTTATGTTTTGTGTTATGTTATGTTATGTTTTGTGCTATGTTATGTTTTGTGTTGTGTTATGTTATGTTTTGTGTTATGTTATGTTATGTTATGTTTTTTGTTATGTTATGTTTTGTGTTATGTTATGTGTTGTGTTATGTTATGTTTTGTGTTGTGTTATGTTATGTTTTGTGTTATGTTATGTTATGTTTTGTGTTATGTTATGTTATGTTTCGTGTTATGTTATGTTATGTTCTGTGTTATGTAATGTTATGTTTTGTGTTATGTTATGTGATGTAATGTGTTATGTTATGTTATGTTTTGTGTTATGTTATGTTTTGTGTTATGTTATGTTATGTTATGTTTTTGTTATGTTATGTTTTGCGTTATGTTATGTGTTGCGTTATGTTATGTTTGGTGTTGTGTTATGTTATGTTTTGTGTTATGTTATGTTATGTTATGTTTTGTGTTATGTTATGTTATGCTTTGTGTTATGTTGTGTTATGTTCTGTGTTATGTAATGTTATGTTTTGTGTTATGTTATGTTATGTGATGTTCTGTGTTATGTTATGTTATGTTTTGTGTTATGTTATGTTATGTTATTTTTTGTGCTATGTTATGTTATGTTATGTTATGTTTTGTGTTATGTTATGTTTTGAGTTATGTTATGTTTTGTGTTATGTTATGTTTTGTGTTATGTTATGTTTTGTGTTATGTTATGTGTTGTGTTATGTTATGTTTTGTGTTGTGTTACGTTTTGTTTTGTGTTATACTATGTTATGTTTTGTGTTATGTTATGTTATGTTTTGTGTTATGTTATGTTTTGTGTTATGTTATGTTATGTTTTGTGTTATGTTATGTTATGTTTTGTGTTGTGTTATGTTATGTCATGTTTTGTGTTGTGTTTTGTTATGTTATGTTTTGTGTTGTGTTATGTTATCTTATGTTACGTTTTAGGTTATGTTATGTTGTGTTTTAGGTTATGTTATGTTATGTTATGTTTTCGGTTATGTTATGTTATGTTATGTTTTGTGTTATGTTATGTTTTTTTCTATGTTATGTTATGTTTTGTGTTATGTTATGTTATGTTTTTTGTTATGTTATTTGTTGAGTTATGTTATGTATTGTGTTATGTTTTGTGTTGTGTTATGTTATGTTATTTTACGTTATGTTTTGTGTTATGTTATGTTTTGTGTTGTGTTATGTTATGTTTTGTGTTATGTTATGTAATGTTATGTTATGTTATGTTTTGTGTTATGTTATGTTATGTTTTGTGTTATGTTATGTTATGTTATGTTCTGTGTTATGTTTTGTGTTATGTTATGTTATGTTTTGTGTTATGTTATGATTTGTGTTGTGTTATGTTATGTTTTGTGTTATGTTATGTTTTGTGTTCTGTTATGCTATGTTTTGTGTTATGTTATGTTTTGTGCTTTGTTATGTTATGTTTTGAGTTGTGTTATGTTATGTTTTTGTGTTATGTTATGTTTTGTGTTGGGTTATGTTTTGTGTTATGTTATGTTATGTATTGTGTTGTGTTATGTTTTTTGTTATGTTATGTAATGTTATGTTATGTTATGTTTTGTGTTATGTTATG
Source organism: Tenodera sinensis (assembly GCA_030765045.1). NCBI lineage: Eukaryota > Metazoa > Arthropoda > Insecta > Mantodea > Mantidae > Tenodera > Tenodera sinensis. The sequence goes on along the minus strand of CM060972.1, from coordinate 36,943,550 downwards.
TTATGTTTTGTGTTATGTTATGTTATGTTTTGTGTTGTGTTTTGTGTTGTGTTATGTTTTGTGTTGTGTTATTTTATGTTTTGTGTTGCGTTATGTTTTGTGTTGTGTTTTGTGTTGTGTTATGTTTTGTGTTATGTTATGTTATGTTTTGTGTTATGTTATGTTATGTTATGTGCTGTGTTTTGTGTTGTGTTATGTTTTGTGTTGTGTTGTGTTGTGTTATGTTATGTTTTGTGTTATGTTATGTTTTGTGTTATGTTATGTGTTGTGTTATGTTATGTTTTGTGTTGTGTTGTGTTATGTTTTGTGTTGTATTGTGTTATGTTTTGTGTTGTGTTATGTTATGTTTTGTGATATGTTTTGTGTTATGTTATGTTTTGTGTTATGTTATGTTATTTTATGTTTTGTGTTATGTTATGTTTTGTGTTGTGTTATGTTATGTCATGTTTTGTGTTCTGTTTTGTTATGTGATATTTTGTGTTATGTTATGTTTTGTGTTATGTTATGTTATGTTTTAGGTTATGTTATGTTATGTTTTAGGTTATGTTATGTTATGTTTTAGGTTATGTTATGTTATGTTATGTTATGTGTTATGTTATGTTATGTGTTATGTTATTTGTTGTGTTATGTTATGTGTTGTGTTATGTTTTGTGTTGTGTAATGTTATGTTATGTTCTGTGTTATGTTATGTTATGTTTATGTGTTGTGTTATGTTTTGTGTTGTGTTGTGTTACGTTTTCTGTTGTGTTATGTTATGTTTTGTGCTATGTTATGTTAAGTTTTGAGTTATGTTATGTTATGTTTATGTTTTGTGTTATGTTATGTTATGTGTTGTGTTATGTTATGTTCTGCTATGTTTTGTGTTGTGTTATGTTATGTTTTGTGATTTGTTAAGTTATGTTTTCTGTTGTGTTACGTTTTGTGTTATGTTATGTTATGTTTTTTGTTATGTTATGTTATGTTTTGTGTTATGTTATAAGTTATGTTATGTTATTTTATGTTATGTTATGTTTTGTGTTATGTTATGTTATGTTATGTGTTGTGTTATGTTATGTTTTGTGTTATGTTATGTTTTGTGTTATGTTATTTTTTGTGTTATGTTATGTTATGTTTTGTGCTACGTTATGTTTTGTGTTGTGTTATGTTATGTTTTGCGTTATGTTATGTTATGTTTTGTGTTATGTTATGTGTTGTGTTATGTTATGTTTTGTGTTGTGTTATGTTATGTTTTGTGTTATGTTATGTTATGTTTTGTGTTATGTTATGTTATGTTTCGTGTTATGTTATGTTATGTTCTGTGTTATGTAATGTTATGTTTTGTGTTATGTTATGTGATGTAATGTGTTATGTTATGTTATGTTTTGTGTTATGTTATGTTATGCTTTGTGCTATGTTATGTTTTGTGTTGTGTTATGTTATGTTTTGTGTTATGTTATGTTATGTTATGTTTTTTGTTATGTTATGTTTTGCGTTATGTTATGTGTTGCGTTATGTTATGTTTTGTGTTGTGTTATGTTATGTTTTGTGTTATGTTATGTTATGTTATGTTTTGTGTTATGTTATGTTATGCTTTGTGTTATGTTATGTTATGTTCTGTGTTATGTAATGTTATGTTTTGTGTTATGTTATGTTATGTGATGTTCTGTGTTATGTTATGTTATGTTTTGTGTTATGTTATGTTATGTTATTTTTTGTGCTATGTTATGTTATGTTATGTTATGTTTTGTGTTATGTTATGTTTTGAGTTATGTTATGTTTTGTGTTATGTTATGTTTTGTGTTATGTTATGTTTTGTGTTATGTTATGTGTTGTGTTATGTTATGTTTTGTGTTGTGTTACGTTTTGTTTTGTGTTATACTATGTTATGTTTTGTGTTATGTTATGTTATGTTTTGTGTTATGTTATGTTTTGTGTTATGTTATGTTATGTTTTGTGTTATGTTATGTTATGTTTTGTGTTGTGTTATGTTATGTCATGTTTTGTGTTGTGTTTTGTTATAATATGTTTTGTGTTGTGTTATGTTATCTTATGTTACGTTTTAGGTTATGTTATGTTGTGTTCTAGGTTATGTTATGTTATGTTATGTTTTCGGTTATGTTATGTTATGTTATGTTTTGTGTTATGTTATGTTTTTTTCTATGTTATGTTATGTTTTGTGTTATGTTATGTTATGTTTTTTGTTGAGTTATGTTATGTATTGTGTTATGTTTTGTGTTGTGTTATGTTATGTTATTTTATGTTATGTTTTGTGTTATGTTATGTTTTGTGTTGTGTTATGTTATGTTTTGTGTTATGTTATGTAATGTTATGTTATGTTATGTTTTGTGTTATGTTATGTTATGTTTTGTGTTATGTTATGTTATGTTATGTTCTGTGTTATGTTTTGTGTTATGTTATGTTATGTTTTGTGTTATGTTATGATTTGTGTTGTGTTATGTTATGTTTTGTGTTATGTTATGTTTTGTGTTCTGTTATGCTATGTTTTGTGTTATGTTATGTTATGTTTTGTGTTGTGTTTTGTGTTGTGTTATGTTTTGTGTTGTGTTATTTTATGTTTTGTGTTGCGTTATGTTTTGTGTTGTGTTTTGTGTTGTGTTATGTTTTGTGTTATGTTATGTTTTGTGTTATGTTATGTTATGTTATGTGCTGTGTTTTGTGTTGTGTTATGTTTTGTGTTGTGTTGTGTTGTGTTATGTTATGTTTTGTGTTATGTTATGTTTTGTGTTATGTTATGTGTTGTGTTATGTTATGTTTTGTGTTGTGTTGTGTTATGTTTTGTGTTGTATTGTGTTATGTTTTGTGTTGTGTTATGTTATGTTTTGTGATATGTTTTGTGTTATGTTATGTTTTGTGTTATGTTATGTTATTTTATGTTTTGTGTTATGTTATGTTTTGTGTTGTGTTATGTTATGTCATGTTTTGTGTTCTGTTTTGTTATGTGATATTTTGTGTTATGTTATGTTTTGTGTTATGTTATGTTATGTTTTAGGTTATGTTATGTTATGTTTTAGGTTATGTTATGTTATGTTATGTTATGTGTTATGTTATGTTATGTGTTATGTTATTTGTTGTGTTATGTTATGTGTTGTGTTATGTTTTGTGTTGTGTAATGTTATGTTATGTTCTGTGTTATGTTATGTTATGTTTATGTGTTGTGTTATGTTTTGTGTTGTGTTGTGTTACGTTTTCTGTTGTGTTATGTTATGTTTTGTGCTATGTTATGTTAAGTTTTGAGTTATGTTATGTTATGTTTATGTTTTGTGTTATGTTATGTTATGTGTTGTGTTATGTTATGTTCTGCTATGTTTTGTGTTGTGTTATGTTATGTTTTGTGATTTGTTAAGTTATGTTTTCTGTTGTGTTACGTTTTGTGTTATGTTATGTTATGTTTTGTGTTATGTTATGTTATGTTTTGTGTTATGTTATAAGTTATGTTATGTTATTTTATGTTATGTTATGTTTTGTGTTATGTTATGTTATGTTATGTGTTGTGTTATGTTATGTTTTGTGTTATGTTATGTTTTGTGTTATGTTATTTTTTGTGTTATGTTATGTTATGTTTTGTGCTACGTTATGTTTTGTGTTGTGTTATGTTATGTTTTGCGTTATGTTATGTTATGTTTTGTGTTATGTTATGTGTTGTGTTATGTTATGTTTTGTGTTGTGTTATGTTATGTTTTGTGTTATGTTATGTTATGTTTTGTGTTATGTTATGTTATGTTTCGTGTTATGTTATGTTATGTTCTGTGTTATGTAATGTTATGTTTTGTGTTATGTTATGTGATGTAATGTGTTATGTTATGTTATGTTTTGTGTTATGTTATGTTATGCTTTGTGCTATGTTATGTTTTGTGTTGTGTTATGTTATGTTTTGTGTTATGTTATGTTATGTTATGTTTTTTGTTATGTTATGTTTTGCGTTATGTTATGTGTTGCGTTATGTTATGTTTTGTGTTGTGTTATGTTATGTTTTGTGTTATGTTATGTTATGTTATGTTTTGTGTTATGTTATGTTATGCTTTGTGTTATGTTATGTTATGTTCTGTGTTATGTAATGTTATGTTTTGTGTTATGTTATGTTATGTGATGTTCTGTGTTATGTTATGTTATGTTTTGTGTTATGTTATGTTATGTTATTTTTTGTGCTATGTTATGTTATGTTATGTTATGTTTTGTGTTATGTTATGTTTTGAGTTATGTTATGTTTTGTGTTATGTTATGTTTTGTGTTATGTTATGTTTTGTGTTATGTTATGTGTTGTGTTATGTTATGTTTTGTGTTGTGTTACGTTTTGTTTTGTGTTATACTATGTTATGTTTTGTGTTATGTTATGTTATGTTTTGTGTTATGTTATGTTTTGTGTTATGTTATGTTATGTTTTGTGTTATGTTATGTTATGTTTTGTGTTGTGTTATGTTATGTCATGTTTTGTGTTGTGTTTTGTTATGTTATGTTTTGTGTTGTGTTATGTTATCTTATGTTACGTTTTAGGTTATGTTATGTTGTGTTCTAGGTTATGTTATGTTATGTTATGTTTTCGGTTATGTTATGTTATGTTATGTTTTGTGTTATGTTATGTTTTTTTCTATGTTATGTTATGTTTTGTGTTATGTTATGTTATGTTTTTTGTTGAGTTATGTTATGTATTGTGTTATGTTTTGTGTTGTGTTATGTTATGTTATTTTATGTTATGTTTTGTGTTATGTTATGTTTTGTGTTGTGTTATGTTATGTTTTGTGTTATGTTATGTAATGTTATGTTATGTTATGTTTTGTGTTATGTTATGTTATGTTTTGTGTTATGTTATGTTATGTTATGTTCTGTGTTATGTTTTGTGTTATGTTATGTTATGTTTTGTGTTATGTTATGATTTGTGTTGTGTTATGTTATGTTTTGTGTTATGTTATGTTTTGTGTTCTGTTATGCTATGTTTTGTGTTATGTTATGTTTTGTGCTTTGTTATGTTATGTTTTGAGTTGTGTTATGTTATGTTTTTTGTGTTATGTTATGTTTTGTGTTGGGTTATGTTTTGTGTTATGTTATGTTATGTATTGTGTTGTGTTATGTTTTTTGTTATGTTATGTAATGTTATGTTATGTTATGTTTTGTGTTATGTTATGTTATGTTTTGTGTTATGTTATGTTATGTTTTGTGTTGTGTTTTGTGTTGTGTTATGTTTTGTGTTGTGTTATTTTATGTTTTGTGTTGCGTTATGTTTTGTGTTGTGTTTTGTGTTGTGTTATGTTTTGTGTTATGTTATGTTTTGTGTTATGTTATGTTATGTTATGTTATGTGCTGTGTTTTGTGTTGTGTTATGTTTTGTGTTGTGTTGTGTTGTGTTATGTTATGTTTTGTGTTATGTTATGTTTTGTGTTATGTTATGTGTTGTGTTATGTTATGTTTTGTGTTGTGTTGTGTTATGTTTTGTGTTGTATTGTGTTATGTTTTGTGTTGTGTTATGTTATGTTTTGTGATATGTTTTGTGTTATGTTATGTTTTGTGTTATGATATGTTATTTTATGTTTTGTGTTATGTTATGTTTTGTGTTGTGTTATGTTATGTCATGTTTTGTGTTCTGTTTTGTTATGTGATGTTTTGTGTTATGTTATGTTTTGTGTTATGTTATGTTATGTTTAAGTTATGTTATGTTATGTTTTAGGTTATGTTATGTTATGTTTTAGGTTATGTTATGTTATGTTATGTTATGTGTTATGTTATGTTATGTGTTATGTTATTTGTTGTGTTATGTTATGTGTTGTGTTATGTTTTGTGTTGTGTAATGTTATGTTATGTTCTGTGTTATGTTATGTTATGTTTATGTGTTGTGTTATGTTTTGTGTTGTGTTGTGTTACGTTTTCTGTTGTGTTATGTTATGTTTTGTGCTATGTTATGTTAAGTTTTGAGTTATGTTATGTTATGTTTATGTTTTGTGTTATGTTATGTTATGTGTTGTGTTATGTTATGTTCTGCTATGTTTTGTGTTGCGTTATGTTATGTTTTGTGATTTGTTAAGTTATGTTTTCTGTTGTGTTACGTTTTGTGTTATGTTATGTTATGTTTTGTGTTATGTTATGTTATGTTTTGTGTTATGTTATAAGTTATGTTATGTTATTTTATGTTATGTTATGTTTTGTGTTATGTTATGTTATGTTATGTGTTGTGTTATGTTATGTTTTGTGTTATGTTATGTTTTGTGTTATGTTATTTTTTGTGTTATGTTATGTTATGTTTTGTGCTACGTTATGTTTTGTGTTGTGTTATGTTATGTTTTGCGTTATGTTATGTTATGTTTTGTGTTATGTTATGTGTTGTGTTATGTTATGTTTTGTGTTGTGTTATGCTATGTTTTGTGTTATGTTATGTTATGTTATGTTTTGTGTTATGTTATGTTATGTTATATTATGTTTTGTGTTATGTTATGTTATGTTGTTCTGTGTTATGTAATGTTATGTTTTTTGTTATGTTATGTTATGTGATGTTCTGTGTTATGTTATGTTTTGTGTTATGTTATGTTATGTTTTGTGTTATGTTATGTTTTGTGTTATGTTATGTTTTGTGTTAATTTATGTTATGTTTTGTGCTATGTTATGTTTTGTGTTGTGTTATGTTATATTTTGTTATGTTATGTTATGTTTTTTGTTATATTATGTTTTGTGCTATGTTATGTGTTGTGTTATGTTATGTTTTGTGTTGTGTTATATTATGTTTTATGTTATGTTATGTTATGTTTTGTGTTATGTTATGTTATGTTTTGTGTTATGTTATGTTATGTTCTGTGTTATGTAATGTTATGTTTTGTGTTATGTTATCTTATGTGATGTTCTGTGTTATGTTATGTTATGTTTTGTGTTAAGTTATGTTATGTTTTTGTTATGTTATGTTATGTTATGTTTTGTGTTATGTTATGTTATGTTTTGTGCTATGTTATGTTATGT
>CM060972.1:36889114-36931614 GCA_030765045.1 Tenodera sinensis | reverse complement strand
TGTTTTGTTATGTTATGTTATGTTTTGTGTTATGTTATGTTATGTTCTGTATTATGTTATGTTTTGTGTTATGTTATGTTATGTTTTGTGTTATGTTATGATTTGTGTTGTGTTATGTTATGTTTTGTGTTATGTTATGTTTTGTGTTCTGTTATGTTATGTTTTGTGTTATGTTATGTTTTGTGCTTTGTTATGTTATATTTTGAGTTGTGTTATGTTATGTTTTGTGTTATGTTATGTTTTGTGTTGTGTTATGTTTTGTGTTATGTTATGTTATGTTTTGTGTTGTGTTAATTTTTGTGTTGTGTTGTGTTATGTTTTGTGTTATGTTGTGTTATGTTTTGTGTTGTGTTGTGTTACGTTTTCTGTTGTGTTATGTTATGTTTTGTGTTATGCTATGTTTTGTGTTATGTTATGCTAAGTTTTGTGTTATGTTATGTTATGTTTATGTTTTGTGTTATGTTATGTTATGTATTGTGTTATGTTATGTTCTGCTATGTTTTGTGTTGTGTTATGTTATGTGTTGTGTTATGTTAAGTTATGTTTTGTGTTGTGTTACGTTTTGTGTTATGTTATGTTATGTTTTGTGTTATGTTATGTTATGTTTTGTGTTATGTTATGTTATGTTTTGTGTTATGTCATGTTTTGTGTTATGTTATGTTTTGTGTTATGTTATGTTATGTTTTGTGCTATGTTATGTTTTGTGTTGTATTATGTTATGTTTTGTGTTATGTTATGTTTTGTGTTATGTTATGTATTATGTTATGTTTTATGTTATGTTATGTGTTATGTTATGTTTTGTGTTGTGTTATGTTAAGTTTTTTGTTATGTTATGTTTTGTGTTGTGTTATGTTCTGTGTTGTGTTATGTTATGTTTTGCGGTGTGTTATGTTATGTTTTCGGTGTGTTATGTTATGTTTTATGTTGTGTTATATTATGTTTTGTGTTGTGTTATGTTATGTTTTGTGTTATGTTATGTTTAGTTATGTTTTTTGTTATGTTATGTTTTGTGTTATGTTATGTGTTGTGTTATGTTATGTTTTGTGTTGTGTTATGTTTTGTGTTATGTTATGTTGTTATGTTTTGTGTCATGTTATGTTATGTGTTGTGTTATGTTATGTTTTGTGTTATGTTATGTTTTGTGTTATGTTATTTTTTGTGTTATGTTATGTTATGTTTTGTGCTACGTTATGTTTTGTGTTGTGTTATGTTATGTTTTGCGTTATGTTATATTATGTTTTGTGTTATGTTATGTGTTGCGTTATGTTATGTTTTCTGTTGTGTTATGTTATGTTTTGTGTTATGTTATGTTATGTTATGTTTGTGTTATGTTATGTTATGTTATGTTTTGTGTTATGTTATGTTATGTTATGTTATGTTCTGTGTTATGTAATGTTATGTTTTGTGTTATGTTATGTTATGTGATGTTCTGTGTTATGTTATGTTTTGTGTTATGTTATGTTTTGTGTTAATTTATGTTATGATTCGTGCTATGTGATGTTTTGTGTTGTGTTATGTTATGTTTTGTTATGTTATGTTATGTTTTTTGTTATATTATGTTTTGTGTTATGTTATGTGTTGTGTTATGTTATGTTTTGTGTTGTGTTATATTATGTTTTGTGTTATGTTATGTTATCTTTTGTGTTATGTTATGTTATGTTTTGTGTTATGTTATGTTATGTTCTGTGTTATGTAACGTTATGTTTTGTGTTATGTTATGTTATGTGATGTTCTGTGTTATGTTATGTTATGTTTTGTGTTATGTTATGTTATGTTTTTTGTTATGTTATGTTATGTTATGTTATGTTTTGTGTTATGTTATGTTATGTTTTGTGCTATGTTATGTTATGTTTTGTGTTAGGTTATGTTATGTTTTTTGTTATGTTATTTGTTGAGTTATGTTATGTGTTCTGTTATGTTTTGTGTTGTGTTATGTTATGTTATGTTATGTTTTGTGTTATGTTATGTTATGTTTTGTGTTGTGTTATGTTATGTTTTGTGTTATGCTATGTAATGTAATGTTATGTTATGTTTTGTGTTATGTTATGTTATGTTTTGTGTTATGTCATGTTATGTTCTGTGTTATGTTATGTTTTGTGTTATGTTATGTTATGTTTTGTGTTATGTTATGATTTGTGTTGTGTTATGTTATGTTTTGTGTTATGTTATGTTTTGTGTTCTGTTATGTTATGTTTTGTGTTATGTTATGTTTTGTGCTTTGTTATGTGATATTTTGAGTTGTGTTATGTTATGTTTTGTGTTATGTTATGTTTTGTGTTGTGTTATGTTTTGTGTTATGTTATGTTATGTTTTGTGTTGTGTTAATTTTTGTGTTGTGTTGTGTTATGTTTTGTGTTATGTTGTGTTATGTTTTGTGTTGTGTTGTGTTACGTTTTCTGTTGTGTTATGTTATGTTTTGTGTTATGCTATGTTTTGTGTTATGTTATGTTATGTGATGTTCTGTGTTATGTTATGTTATGTTTTGTGTTATGTTATGTTATGATTTTGTTATGTTATGTTATGTTATGTTTTGTGTTATGTTATGTTATGTTTTGTGCTATCTGATGTTATGTTTTGTGTTAGGTTATGTTATGTTTTTTGTTATGTTATTTGTTGAGTTATGTTATGTGTTGTGTTATGTTTTGTGTTGTGTTATGTTATGTTATGTTTTGTGTTATGTTATGTTTTGTGTTGTGTTATGTTATGTTTTGTGTTATGCTATGTAATGTAATGTTATGTTATGTTTTGTGTTTTGTTATGTTATGTTATGTTTTGTGTTATGTTATGTTATGTTCTGTATTATGTTATGTTTTGTGTTATGTTATGTTATGTTTTGTGTTATGTTATGATTTGTGTTGTGTTATGTTATGTTTTGTGTTATGTTATGTTTTGTGTTCTGTTATGTTATGTTTTGTGTTATGTTATGTTTTGTGCTTTGTTATGTTATATTTTGAGTTGTGTTATGTTATGTTTTGTGTTATGTTATGTTTTGAGTTGTGTTATGTTATGTTTTGTGTTATGTTATGTTTTGTGTTGTGTTATGTTTTGTGTTATGTTATGTTATGTTTTGTGTCGTGTTAATTTTTGTGTTGTGTTGTGTTATGTTTTGTGTTATGTTGTGTTATGTTTTGTGTTGTGTTGTGTTACGTTTTCTGTTGTGTTATGTTATGTTTTGTGTTATGCTATGTTTTGTGTTATGTTATGCTAAGTTTTGTGTTATGTTATGTTATGTTTATGTTTTGTGTTATGTTATGTTATGTATTGTGTTATGTTATGTTCTGCTATGTTTTGTGTTGTGTTATGTTATGTGTTGTGTTATGTTAAGTTATGTTTTGTGTTGTGTTACGTTTTGTGTTATGTTATGTTATGTTTTGTGTTATGTTATGTTATGTTTTGTGTTATGTTATGTTATGTTTTGTGTTATGTCATGTTTTGTGTTATGTTATGTTTTGTGTTATGTTATGTTATGTTTTGTGCTATGTTATGTTTTGTGTTGTATTATGTTATGTTTTGTGTTATGTTATGTTTTGTGTTATGTTATGTATTATGTTATGTTTTATGTTATGTTATGTGTTATGTTATGTTTTGTGTTGTGTTATGTTAAGTTTTTTGTTATGTTATGTTTTGTGTTGTGTTATGTTCTGTGTTGTGTTATGTTATGTTTTGCGGTGTGTTATGTTATGTTTTCGGTGTGTTATGTTATGTTTTATGTTGTGCTATGTTATGTTTTGTGTTGTGTTATGTTATGTTTTGTGTTATGTTATGTTTAGTTATGTTTTTTGTTATGTTATGTTTTGTGTTATGTTATGTGTTGTGTTATGTTATGTTTTGTGTTGTGTTATGTTTTGTGTTATGTTATGTTGTTATGTTTTGTGTCATGTTATGTTATGTGTTGTGTTATGTTATGTTTTGTGTTATGTTATGTTTTGTGTTATGTTATTTTTTGTGTTATGTTATGTTATGTTTTGTGCTACGTTATGTTTTGTGTTGTGTTATGTTATGTTTTGCGTTATGTTATATTATGTTTTGTGTTATGTTATGTGTTGCGTTATGTTATGTTTTCTGTTGTGTTATGTTATGTTTTGTGTTATGTTATGTTATGTTATGTTTGTGTTATGTTATGTTATGTTATGTTTTGTGTTATGTTATGTTATGTTATGTTATGTTCTGTGTTATGTAATGTTATGTTTTGTGTTATGTTATGTTATGTGATGTTCTGTGTTATGTTATGTTTTGTGTTATGTTATGTTTTGTGTTAATTTATGTTATGATTCGTGCTATGTGATGTTTTGTGTTGTGTTATGTTATGTTTTGTTATGTTATGTTATGTTTTTTGTTATATTATGTTTTGTGTTATGTTATGTGTTGTGTTATGTTATGTTTTGTGTTGTGTTATATTATGTTTTGTGTTATGTTATGTTATCTTTTGTGTTATGTTATGTTATGTTTTGTGTTATGTTATGTTATGTTCTGTGTTATGTAACGTTATGTTTTGTGTTATGTTATGTTATGTGATGTTCTGTGTTATGTTATGTTATGTTTTGTGTTATGTTATGTTATGTTTTTTGTTATGTTATGTTATGTTATGTTATGTTTTGTGTTATGTTATGTTATGTTTTGTGCTATGTTATGTTATGTTTTGTGTTAGGTTATGTTATGTTTTTTGTTATGTTATTTGTTGAGTTATGTTATGTGTTGTGTTATGTTTTGTGTTGTGTTATGTTATGTTATGTTATGTTTTGTGTTATGTTATGTTATGTTTTGTGTTGTGTTATGTTATGTTTTGTGTTATGCTATGTAATGTAATGTTATGTTATGTTTTGTGTTATGTTATGTTATGTTTTGTGTTATGTCATGTTATGTTCTGTGTTATGTTATGTTTTGTGTTATGTTATGTTATGTTTTGTGTTATGTTACGATTTGTGTTGTGTTATGTTATGTTTTGTGTTATGTTATGTTTTGTGTTCTGTTATGTTATGTTTTGTGTTATGTTATGTTTTGTGCTTTGTTATGTGATATTTTGAGTTGTGTTATGTTATGTTTTGTGTTATGTTATGTTTTGTGTTGTGTTATGTTTTGTGTTATGTTATGTTATGTTTTGTGTTGTGTTAATTTTTGTGTTGTGTTGTGTTATGTTTTGTGTTATGTTGTGTTATGTTTTGTGTTGTGTTGTGTTACGTTTTCTGTTGTGTTATGTTATGTTTTGTGTTATGCTATGTTTTGTGTTATGTTATGTTATGTGATGTTCTGTGTTATGTTATGTTATGTTTTGTGTTATGTTATGTTATGTTTTTTGTTATGTTATGTTATGTTATGTTTTGTGTTATGTTATGTTATGTTTTGTGCTATCTGATGTTATGTTTTGTGTTAGGTTATGTTATGTTTTTTGTTATGTTATTTGTTGAGTTATGTTATGTGTTGTGTTATGTTTTGTGTTGTGTTATGTTATGTTATGTTTTGTGTTATGTTATGTTTTGTGTTGTGTTATGTTATGTTTTGTGTTATGCTATGTAATGTAATGTTATGTTATGTTTTGTGTTTTGTTATGTTATGTTATGTTTTGTGTTATGTTATGTTATGTTCTGTATTATGTTATGTTTTGTGTTATGTTATGTTATGTTTTGTGTTATGTTATGATTTGTGTTGTGTTATGTTATGTTTTGTGTTATGTTATGTTTTGTGTTCTGTTATGTTATGTTTTGTGTTATGTTATGTTTTGTGTTGTGTTATGTTTTGTGTTATGTTATGTTATGTTTTGTGTTGTGTTAATTTTTGTGTTGTGTTGTGTTATGTTTTGTGTTATGTTGTGTTATGTTTTGTGTTGTGTTGTGTTACGTTTTCTGTTGTGTTATGTTATGTTTTGTGTTATGCTATGTTTTGTGTTATGTTATGCTAAGTTTTGTGTTATGTTATGTTATGTTTATGTTTTGTGTTATGTTATGTTATGTATTGTGTTATGTTATGTTCTGCTATGTTTTGTGTTGTGTTATGTTATGTGTTGTGTTATGTTAAGTTATGTTTTGTGTTGTGTTACGTTTTGTGTTATGTTATGTTATGTTTTGTGTTATGTTATGTTATGTTTTGTGTTATGTTATGTTATGTTTTGTGTTATGTCATGTTTTGTGTTATGTTATGTTTCGTGTTATGTTATGTTATGTTTTGTGCTATGTTATGTTTTGTGTTGTATTATGTTATGTTTTGTGTTATGTTATGTTTTGTGTTATGTTATGTATTATGTTATGTTTTATGTTATGTTATGTGTTATGTTATGTTTTGTGTTGTGTTATGTTAAGTTTTTTGTTATGTTATGTTTTGTGTTGTGTTATGTTCTGTGTTGTGTTATGTTATGTTTTGCGGTGTGTTATGTTATGTTTTCGGTGTGTTATGTTATGTTTTATGTTGTGTTATATTATGTTTTGTGTTGTGTTATGTTATGTTTTGTGTTGTGTTATAATTTGTGTTGTGTTGTGTTGTGTTATGTTCTGTTATGTTATGTTTTGTGTTGTCTTATGTTAAGTTTTGTGTTGTGTTATGTTATGTTTTGTGTTATGTTATGTAATGTTATGTTATGTTACGTAATGTTATGTTATGTTTTTTGTTATGTTATGTTTTGTGTTATGTTATGTTATGTTATGTTCTGTGTTTTGTTATGTAATGTTTTGTGTTATGTTATGTAATGTTTTGTGTTATGTTATGCTTTGTGTTGTGTTATGTTATGTTTTGTGTTATGTTATGTTTTGTGTTGTGTTATGTTATGTTTTGTGTTATTTTATGTTTTGTGTTATGTTATGTTATGTTTTGAGTTGTGTTATGTTATGTTTTGTGTTTTGTTATGTTTTGTGTTGTGTTATGTTTTGTGTTATGTTATCTTATGTTTTGTGTTGTGTTGTTTTGTGTTGTGTTGTGTTATGTTTTGTGTTGTGTTGTGTTATATTTTGTGTTGTGTTGTGTTACGTTTTCTGTTGTGTTATGTTATTTTTTGTGTTATGTTATGTTTTGTGTTATGTTATGTTAAGTTTTGTGTTATGTTATGTTATGTTAGGTTATGTTTTGTGTTATGTTATGTTATGTGTTGTGTTATGTTATGTTATGTTTTGTGTTGTGTTATGTTATGTTTTGTGTTATGTTAAGTTATGTTTTGTGTTGTGTTATGTTTTGTGTTATGTTATGTTATGTTTTGTGTTGTGTTTTGTGATATGTTATGTTATGTTATGTTTTGTGTAGTGTTATGTTATGTTATGTTTTGTGTTATGTTATGTTTTGTGATATGTTATGTTTTGTGTTGTGTTATGTTATGTGTTGTGTTATGTCATGTTTTGTGTTGCGTTATGTTATGTATGGTGTTATGGGATGCTTTGTGTTGTGATATGTTATGTTTTGTGTTGTGTTATGTTTTGTTTGGTGTTGTGTTTTGTTATGTTTTGTGTTGTGTTATGTTTTGTGTTGTGTTTTGTTGTGTTATGTTATGTTATGTTTTGTGTTATGTTATGTTTTATGTTATGTTATGTGTTGTGTTATGTTATGTTTTGTGTTGTGTTACGTTTTGTTTTGTGTTATACTATGTTATGTTTTGTGTTATGTTTTGTGTTATGTTATGTTATGTTATGTTTTGTGTTACGTTATGTTATGTTTTGTGTTGTGTTATGTTATGTCATGTTTTGTGTTGTGTTTTGTTATGTTATGTTGTGTGTTATGTTTTTTGTTATGTTATGTTATGTTATTATTTAGGTTACGTTATGTTATGTTTTAGGTTATGTTATGTTATGTTTTAGGTTATGTTATGTTATGTTTTGTGTTATGTTATGCTTTGTGCTATGTTATGTTATGTTTTGTGTTATGTTAAGTTATGTTTTGTGTTGTGTTACGTTTTGTGTTATGTTATGTTATGTTATGTTATGTTATGTTATGTTATGTTATGTTATGTTATGTTATGTTATGTTATGTTATGTTATGTTATGTTATGTTATGTTATGTTTTGTGTTATGTTATGTTATGTTTTTCCGTTATGTTATGTGTTATGTTATGTTATGTTATGTTTTGTGTTATGTTATGTTTTGTGTTGTGTTATGTTATGTTATGTTTTGTGTTATGTCATGTTTTGTGTTATGTTATGTTTTGTGTTATGTTATGTTATGTTTTGTGCTATGTTATGTTTTGTGTTGTGTTATGTTATGTTTTGTGTTATGTTATGTTTTGTGTTATGTTATGTATTATGTTATGTTTTATGTTATGTTATGTGTTATGTTATGTTTTGTGTTGTGTTATGTTAAGTTTTTTGTTATGTTATGTTTTGTGTTGTGTTATGTTCTGTGTTGTGTTATGTTATGTTTTGCGGTGTGTTATGTTATGTTTTCGGTGTGTTATGTTATGTTTTATGTTGTGTTATATTATGTTTTGTGTTGTGTTATGTTATGTTTTGTGTTGTGTTATAATTTGTGTTGTGTTGTGTTGTGTTATGTTCTGTTATGTTATGTTTTGTGTTATCTTATGTTATGTTTTGTGTTGTGTTATGTTATGTTTTGTGTTATGTTATGTAATGTTATGTTATGTTACGTTATGTTATGTTATGTTTTTTGTTATGTTATGTTTTGTGTTATGTTACGTTATGTTATGTTCTGTGTTTTGTTATGTAATGTTTCGTGTTATGTTATGTAATGTTTTGTGTTATGTTATGCTTTGTGTTGTGTTATGTTATGTTTTGTGTTATGTTATGTTTTGTGTTGTGTTATGTTATGTTTTGTGTTATTTTATGTTTTGTGTTATGTTATGTTATGTTTTGAGTTGTGTTATGTTATGTTTTGTGTTTTGTTATGTTTTGTGTTGTGTTATGTTTTGTGTTATGTTATCTTATGTTTTGTGTTGTGTGGTTTTGTGTTGTGTTGTGTTATGTTTTGTGTTGTGTTGTGTTATATTTTGTGTTGTGTTGTGTTACGTTTTCTGTTGTGTTATGTTATTTTTTGTGTTATGTTATGTTTTGTGTTATGTTATGTTAAGTTTTGTGTTATGTTATGTTATGTTAGGTTATGTTTTGTGTTATGTTATGTTATGTGTTGTGTTATGTTATGTTATGTTTTGTGTTGTGTTATGTTATGTTTTGTGTTATGTTAAGTTATGTTTTGTGTTGTGTTATGTTTTGTGTTATGTTATGTTATGTTTTGTGTTGTGTTTTGTGATATGTTATGTTATGTTATGTTTTGTGTTGTGTTATGTTATGTTTTGTTATATGTTATGTTATGTTATATTTTCTGTTATGTTATGTTATGTTATGTTATGTTATGTTTTGTGTTATGTTATGTTATGTTCTGTGTTATGTAATGTTATGTTTTGTGTTATGTTATGTTATGTGATGTTCTGTGTTATGTTATGTTATGTTTTGTGTTATGTTATGTTATGTTATGTTTTGTGTTATGTTATGTTATGTTTTGTGTTATGTTATGTTATGTTTTGTGCTATGTTATGTTATGTTTTGTGTTATGTTATGTTATGTTTTTTGTTATGTTATTTGTTGAGCTATGTTATGTGTTGTGTTATGTTCTGTGTTGTGTTATGTTATGTTATGTTATGTTTTGTGTTATGTTATGTTATGTTTTGTGTTGTGTTATGTTTTGTGTTATGTTATGTAATGTTATGTTATGTTATGTTTGGTGTTGTTATGTTATGTTATGTTTTGTGTTATGTTATGTTATGTTCTGTGTTATGTTATCTTTTGTGTTATGTTATGTTATGTTTTGTGTTATGTTATGTTTTGTGTTCTGTTATGTTATGTTTTGTGTTATGTTATGTTTTGTGCTTTGTTATGTTATGTTTTGAGTTGTGTTATGTTATGTTTTGTGTTATGTTATGTTTTGTGTTGTGTTATGTTTTGTGTCATGTTATGTTTTGTGTTGTGTTAATTTTTGTGTTGTGTTGTGTTATGTTTTGTGTTGTGTTGTGTTGTGTTATGTGTTGTGTTGTGTTGTGTTACGTTCTCTGTTGTGTTATGTTATGTTTTGTGTTATGTTATGTTATGTTCTGTGTTATGTTATCTTTTGTGTTATGTTATGTTATGTTTTGTGTTGTGTTTTGTGTTCTGTTATGTTATGTTTTGTGCTATGTTATGTTTTGTGCTTTGTTATGTTATGTTATGTTTTTTGTTATGTTATGTTTTGTGTTATGCTATGTGTTGTGTTATGTTTTGTGTTATGTTATGTTATGTTATGTTATGTTATGTTATGTTTTGTGTTATGTTATGTTATGTTCTGTGTTATGTAATGTTATGTTTTGTGTTATGTTATGTTATGTGATGTTCTGTGTTATGTTATGTTATGTTTTGTGTTATGTTATGTTATGTTTTGTGTTAAGTTATGATTTGTGTTATGTTATGTTTTGTGTTATTTTATGTTATGTTTTGTGCTATGTTATGTTTTGTGTTGTGTTATGTTATGTTTTGTGTTATGTTATGTTATGTTATGTTTTTTGTTATGTTATGTTTTGTGTTATGTTATGTGTTGTGTTAGGTTATGTTTTGTGTTGTGTTATGTTATGTTATATGTTATGTTATGTTATGTTTTCTGTTATGTTATGTTATGTTATGTTTTGTGTTATGTTATGTTATGTTATGTTCTGTGTTATGTTATGTTATGTTTTGTGTTATGTTATGTTATGTTTTGTGTTATGTTATGTTATGTTTTGTGTTATGTTATGTTATGTTTTGTGCTATGTTATGTTATGTTTTGTGTTATGTTATGTTATGTTTTTTGTTATGTTATTTGTTGAGTTATGTTATGTGTTGTGTTATGTTTTGTGTTATGTTATGTTATGTTATGTTATGTTTTGTGTTATGTTATGTTATGTTTTGTGTTGTGTTATGTTTTGTGTTATGTTATGTAATGTTATGTTATGTTATGTTTTGTGTTGTTATGTTGTGTTATGTTTTGTGTTATGTTATGTTATGGTATGTTATGTTCTGTGTTATGTTATGTTTTGTGTTATATTATGTCATGTTTTGTGTTATGTTATGTTTTGTGTTCTGTTATGTTATGTTTTGTGTTATGTTATGTGTTATGTTATGTTTTGTGTTGTGTTAATTTTTGTGTTGTGTTGTGTTATGTTTTGTGTTGTGTTGTGTTATGTTTTGTGTTGTGTTGTGTTACGTTTTCTGTTTTGTTATATTATGTTTTGTGTTATGCTATGTTTTGTGTTATGTTATGTTATGTTTTGTGTTGTGTTTTGTGTTGTGTTATGTCTTGTGTTGTGTTATTTTATGTTTTGTGTTGCGTTATGTTTTGTGTTGTGTTATGTTTTGTGTTGTGTTATGTTTTGTGTTATGTTATGTTTTGTGTTATGTTATGTTATGTTTTGTGTTGTGTTTTGTGTTGTGTTATGTTTTGTGTTGTGTTGTGTTGTGTTATATTATGTTTTGTGTTATGTTATGTTTTGTGTTATGTTATGTGTTGTGTTATGTTATGTTTTGTGTTGTTTTGTGTTATGTTTTGTGTTGTATTGTGTTATGTTTTGTGTTGTGTTATGTTATGTTTTGTGTTATGTTTTGTGTTATGTTATGTTATGTTTTGTGTTATGTTATGTTATGTATTTGTTATGTTATGTTTTGTGTTATGTTATGTGTTGTGTTATGTTATATTTTGTGTTGTGTTATGTTATGTTTTGTTATATGTTATGTTATGTTATGTTTTCTGTTATGTTATGTTATGTTTTGTGTTATGTTATGTTATGTTATGTTCTGTGTTATGTAATGTTATGTTTTGTGTTATGTTATGTTATGTGATGTTCTGTGTTATGTTATGTTATGTTTTGTGTTATGTTATGTTATGTTATGTGTTGTGTTATGTTATGTTTTGTGTTATGTTATGTTATGTTTTGTGTTATGTTATGTTTTGTGTTATGTAATGTTGT
Organism: Tenodera sinensis; assembly: GCA_030765045.1. Taxonomy (NCBI): domain Eukaryota; kingdom Metazoa; phylum Arthropoda; class Insecta; order Mantodea; family Mantidae; genus Tenodera; species Tenodera sinensis. Next base: position 36,919,722 of record CM060972.1, on the reverse strand, counting down.
GTGTTGTGTTATGTTATGTTTTGTGTTATGTTATGTTATGTTTTGTGTTATGTTGTGTTTTGTGTTATGTTATGTTTTGTGTTATGTTATGTTTTGTAATATGTTATGTTTTGTGTTATGTTATGTTTTGTGTTGTGCTATGTTACGTTACGTTATGTTATGTTTTGTGCTATGTTATGTTATGTTTTGTGTTACGTTATGTTATGTTTTTTGTTATGTTATTTGATGAGTTATGTTATGTGTTGTGTTATGTTTTGTGTTGTGTTATGTTATGTTATGTTATGTTATGTTATGTTTTGTGTTATGTTATGTTATGTTTTGTGTTGTGTTATGTTATGTTTTGTGTTATGTTATGTAATATTTTGTTATGTTATGTTTTGTGTTGTTATGTTATGTTACGTTTTGTGTTATGTTATGTTATGTTATGTTCTGTGTTATGTTATGTTTTGTGTTATGTTATATTATGTTTTGTGTTATGTTATGTTTTGTGCTTTGTTATGTTATGTTTTGAGTTGTGTTATGTTATGTTTTGTGTTATGTTATGTTTTGTGTTGTGTTATGTTTTGTGTTATGTTATGTTATGTTTTGTGTTGTGTTAATTTTTGTGTTGTGTTGTGTTATGTTTTGTGTTGTGTTGTGTTTTGTTTTGTGGTGTGTTGTGTTACGTTTTCTGTTGTGTTATGTTATGTTTTGTGTTATGCTATGTTTTGTGTTATGTTATGTTATGTTTTGTGTTGTGTTATGTTTTGTGTTGTGTTATTTTATGTTTTGTGTTGCGTTATGTTTTGTGTTGTGTTGTGTTGTGTTATGTTATGTTTTGTGTTATGTTATGTTTTGTAATATGTTATGTGTTGTGTTATGTTATATTTTGTGTTGTGTTGTGTTATGTTTTGTGTTGTATTGTGTTATGTTTTGTGTTGTGTTATGTTATGTTTTGTGTTATGTTTTGTGTTATGTTATGTTTTGTGTTATGTTATGTTGTGTTTTGTGTTATGTTATGTTTTGTGTTGTGTTATGTTATGTCATGTTTTGTGTTGTGTTTTGTTATGTTATGTTGTGTGTTATGTTATGTTTTGTGTTGTGTTATGTTTTGTGTTATGTTATGTTTTAGGTTATGTTATGTTATGTTTTAGGTTATGTTATGTTATGTTTTAGGTTATGTTATGTTATGTTATGTGTTATGTTATGTTATGTGTTATGTTATTTGTTGTGTTATGTTATGTGTTGTGTTATGTTTTGTGTTGTGTAATGTTATGTTATGTTTTGTGTTATGTTATGTTATGTTTTGTGATATGTTATGTTTTGTGTTGTGTTATGTTATGTGTTGTGTTATGTTATGCTTTGTGTTGCGTTATGTTATGTATTGTGCTATGTTATGCTTTGTGTTGTGATATGTTATATTTTGTGTTGTGTTATGTTTTGTTTTGTGTTGTGTTATGTTATGTTTTGTGTTATGTTATGATTTGTGTTATGTTATGTTTTGTGTTGTGTTTTGTGTTTTGTTGTGTTATGTTTTGTGTTGTGTTGTGTAATGTTATGTTGTTATGTTTTGTGTTGTGTTATGTTATGTTTTGTGTTAAGTTATGTTTTGTGTTATGTTATGTCATGTTTTGTGTTGTGTTTTTTTATGTCATGTTTTGTGTTTTGTTATGTTATGTCATGTTTTGTGTTGTGTTTTGTTATGTTATGTTTTGTGTTATGTTATGTTTTGTGTTATGTTATGTTATGTTATGTTATGTTTTAGGTTATGTTATGTTATGTTTTAGGTTATGTTATGTTATTTTTTGTGTAATGTTATGTTTTGTTATATGTTATGCAATGTTTTGTGTTATGTTATTTTTTGTGTTATGTTATTTGTTGTGTTATGTTATGTGTTGTGTTGTGTTATGTTATGTTTTGTGTTATGTTATGTTATGTTTTGTGTTATGTTATGTTATGTTATGTTATGTTTTGTCTTATGTTATGTTATGTTTTGTGTTATGTTATGTTTTGTGTTATGTAATGTTGTGTGTTGTGTTATGTTATGTTTTGTGTTATGTTAAGTTATGTTATGTTTTGTGTTATGTTGTGTTTTGTGTTATGTTATGTTTTGTGTTATGTTATGTTTTGTGTTATGTTATGTTTTGTGTTATGTTATGTTTTGTGTTGTGTTATGTTACGTTACGTTATGTTATGTTATGTGTTATGTTATGTTTTGTGTTATGTTATGTTTTGTGTTATGTTATGTTTTGTGTTATGTTATGTTTTGTGTTATGTTATGTTTTGTGTTATGTTATGTTATGTTTTGTGTTATGTTATGTTTTGTGTTGTGTTATGTTATGTTATGTTCTGTGTTATGTTATGTTTTGTGTTATGTTATGTTTTGTGTTATGTTATAATTTGTGTTGTGTTATGTTATGTTTTGTGTTATGTTATGTTTTGTGCTTTGTTATGTTATGTTTTGAGTTGTGTTATGTTATGTTTTGTGTTATGTTATGTTTTGTGTTGTGTTATGTTTTGTGTTATGTTATGTTATGTTTTGTGTCGTGTTAATTTTTGTGCTGTGTTGTGTTATGTTTTGTGTTGTGTTGTGTTATGTTTTGTGTTGTGTTGTGTTACGTTTTCTGTTGTGTTATGTTATGTTTTGTGTTATGCTATGTTTTGTGTTATGTTATGTTATGTTTTGTGTTGTGTTTTGTGTTGTGTTATGTTTTGTGTTGTGTTATTTTATGTTTTGTGTTGCGTTATGTTTTGTGATGTGTTATGTTTTGTGTTGTGTTATGTTTTGTGTTATGTTATGTTTTGTGTTATGTTATGTTATATTTTGTGTTGTGTTTTGTGTTGTGTTATGTTTTGTGTTGTGCTGTGTTGTGTTATGTTATGTTTTGTGTTATGTTATGTTTTGTGTTATGTTATGTTTTGTGTTATGTTATGTTTTGTTTTGTGTTGTGTTATGTTATGTTTTGTGTTATGTTATGATTTGTGTTATGTTATGTTTTGTGTTGTGTTTTGTGTTTTGTTGTGTTATGTTTTGTGTTGTGTTGTGTAATGTTATGTTATGTTATGTTTTGTGTTGTGTTATGTTATGTGTTGTGTTATGTTATGTTTTGTGTTATGTTATGTCATGTTTTGTGTTGTGTTTTTTTATGTCATGTTTTGTGTTATGTTATGTTATGTCATGTTTTGTGTTGTGTTTTGTTATGTTACCTTTTGTGTTATGTTATGTTTTGTGTTATGTTATGTTATGTTATGTTTTAGGTTATGTTATGTTATGTTTTAGGTTATGTTATGTTATGTTTTGTGTTATGTTATGTTTTGTTATATGTTATGCTATGTTTTGTGTTATGTTATTTTTTGTGTTATGTTATTTGTTGTGTTATGTTATGTGTTGTGTTGTGTTATGTTATGTTTTGTGTTATGTTATGTTATGTTTTGTGTTATGTTATGTTATGTTATGTTATGTTTTGTGTTATGTTATGTTATGTTTTGTGTTATGTTATGTTATGTTTTGTGTTATGTTATGTTTTGTGTTATGTAATGTTGTGTGTTGTGTTACGTTATGTTTTGTGTTATGTTATGTTATGTTTTGTGTTATGTTGTGTTTTGTGTTATGTTATGTTTTGTGTTATGTTATGTTTTGTAATATGTTATGTTTTGTGTTATGTTATGTTTTGTGTTGTGTTATGTTACGTTACGTTATGTTATGTTTTGTGTTATATTATGTTTTGTGTTATGTTATGTTTTGTGTTATGTTATGTTTTGTGTTATGTTATGTTATGTTTTGTCTGATGTTATGTTTTCTGTTGTGTTGTGTTATGTTATGTTTTGTGTTATGTTATGTTTTGTGTGCTGTTATGTTATGTTATGTTATGTTTTGTGTTATGTTATGTTTTGTGTTGTGTTGTGTTATGTTATGTTATGTTTAGTGTTATGTTATGATTTGTGTTGTGTTATGTTATGTTTTGAGTTATGTTATGTTTTGTGTAATGTTATGTTTTGTGTTATGTTATGTTTTGTGTTATGTTATGTATTATGTTATGTTTTATGTTATGTTATGTGTTATGATATGTTTTGTGTTGTGTTATGTTATGTTTTGTGTTATGTTATGTTTTGTGTTGTGTTATGTTTTGAGTTGTGTTATGTTATGTTTTGCGGTGTGTGATGTTATGTTTTCGGTGTGTTATGTTATGTTTTGTGTTGTTATGTTATGTTATGTTTTGTGTTATGTTATGTTATGTTCTGTGTTATGTTATGTTTTGTGTTATGTTATGTTATGTTTTGTGTTATGTTATGATTTGTGTTGTGTTATGTTATGTTTTGTGTTATGTTATGTTTTGTGTTCTGTTATGTTATGTTTTGTGTTATGTTATGTTTTGTGCTTTGTTATGTTATGTTTTGAGTTGTGTTATCTTATGTTTTGTGTTGTTATGTTTTGTGTTGTGTTATGTTTTGTGTTATGTTATGTTATGTTTTGTGTTGTGTTAATTTTTGTGTTGTGTTTTGTGTTCTGTTATGTTTTGTGTTGTGTTATGTTATGTTTTGTGTTGCGTTATGTTTTGTGTTGTGTTATGTTTTGTGTTGTGTTATGTTTTGTGTTATGTTATGTTATGTTTTGTGTTATGTTAAGTTATGTTTTGTGTTGTGTTTTGTGTTGTGTTATGTTTTGTGTTGTGCTGTGTTGTGTTATGTTATGTTTTGTGTTATGTTATGTTTTGTGTTATGTTATGTGTTGTGTTATGTTATGTTTTGTGTTGTGTTGTGTTGTGTTATGTTTTGTGTTGTATTGTGTTATGTTTTGTGTTATGTTAAGTTTTGTGTTATGTTATGTTATGTTTTAGGTTATGTTATGTTTTAGGTTATGTTATGTTTTAGGTTATGTTATGTGTTATGTTATGTTATGTGTTATGTTATTTGTTGTGTTATGTTATGTCTTGTGTTATGTTTTGTGTTGTGTAATGTTATGTTATGTTTTGTGTTATGTTATGTTATGTTTTGTGTTATGTTATGTTATGTTTTGTGATATGTTGTGTGTTGGGTTGTGTTATGCTATGTGTTGTGTTATGTTATGTTTTGTGTTGCGTTATGTTAAGTATTGTGTTATGTTATGCTTTGTGTTGTGATATGTTATGTTTTGTGTTGTGTTATGTTTTCTTTTGTGTTGTGTTATGTTATGTTTTGTGTAATGTTATGATTTGTGTTATGTTATGTTTTGTGTTGTGTTTTGTGTTGTGTTGTGTTATGTTTTGTGTTGTGTTGTGTTGTGTTGTGTAATGTTATGTTATGTTATGTTTTGTGTTGTGTTATATTTTGTGTTATGTTATGTCATGTTTTGTGTTGTGTTTTTTATGTCATGTTTTGTGTTATGTTATGTCATGTTTTGTGCTGTGTTTTGTTATGTTATGTTTTGTGTTATGTTATGTTTTGTGTTATGTTATGTTATGTTTTAGGTTATGTTATGTTATGTTTTAGGTTATGTTATGTTATCTTTTGTGTTATGTTATGTTTTGTGTTATGTTATGTTATGTTATGTCATGTTTTGTGTTATGTTATGTCATGTTTTGTGCTGTGTTTTGTTATGTTATGTTTTGTGTTATGTTATGTTTTGTGTTATGTTATGTTATGTTTTAGGTTATGTTATGTTATGTTTTAGGTTATGTTATGTTATCTTTTGTGTTATGTTATGTTTTGTGTTATGTTATGTTATGTTATGTTATGTTTTGTGTTATGTTATGTTTTGTGTTATGTTATGTTTTGTGTTATGTTATGTTTTGTGTTATGTAATGTTTTGTGTTGTGTTATGTTATGTTTTGTGTTATGTTATGTTATGTTGTGTTTTGTGTTATGTTATGTTATGTTTTGTGTTATGTTATGTTTTGTGTTATGTTATGTTATGTTTTGTGTTGTGTTATGATATGTTTTGTTTTATGTGATGTTATGTGTTATGGTATGTTTTGTGTTATGTTCTGCTTTGTGTTGTGTTATGTTATGTTTTGTGTTACGTTATGTAATGTTTTGTGTTATGTTATGTTTTGTGTTATGTTATGTTATGTTTTGTGTTATGTTATGTTTTGTGTTATGTTGTGTTATGTTATGTTATGTTTTGTGTGATGTTATGTTTTGTGTTATGTTATGTTATGTTTTGTTTTGTGTTATGTTATGTTATGTTTTGTGTTGTGTTATGTTATGTTATGTTTTGTGTTATGTTATGTTTTGTGTTATGTTATGTTTTGTGCTATGTTATGTTTTGTGTTGTCTTATGTTATGTTTTGTGTTATGTTATGTTATGTTTTGTGTTATGCTATGTTATGTTATGTTATGTTTTGTGTTATGTTATGTTACGATATGTTATGTTATGTTTTGTGTTATGTTATGTTATGTTTTGTGTTATGTTATGTTTTGTGTTATGTTATGTTATGTTATGTTTTGTGTTATGTTATGTTTTGTGTTATGTTATGTTATGTTATGTTTTGTGTTATGTTATGTTTTGTGTTGTGTTATGTTTTGTGTTGTGTTATGTTATGTTTTGCGGTGTGTTATGTTATGTTTTGTGTTGTGTTATGTTATGTTTTGTGTTGTGTTATGTTATGTTTTGTGTTGTGTTATAATTTGTTTTGTGTTGTGTTATGTTATGTTATGTTTTGTGTTGTGTAATGTTATGTTTTGTGTTGTGTTATGTAATGTTTTGTGTTATGTTATGTAATGTTATGTTATGTTATGTTATGTTTTGTGTTATGTTATGTTATGTTATGTTATGTTATGTTATGTTATGTTTTGTTTTATGTTATGTTATGTGTTATGTTATGTTATGTTTTGTGTTATGTTATGTTTTGTGTTATGTTATGCTTTGTGTTGTGTTATGTTATGTTTTGTGTTATGTTATGTTTTGTGTTGTGTTATGTTATGGATTGTGTTATGTTATATTTTGTGCTTGGTTATGTTATGTTTTGAGTTGTGTTATGTTATGTTTTGTGTTATGTTATGTTTTGTGTTGCGTTATGTTTTGTGTTATGTTATGTTATGGTTTGTGTTGTGTTATGTTTTGTGTTGTGTTGTGTTATGTTTTGTGTTGTGTTGTGTTATGCTTTGTGTTGTGTTGTGTTACGTTTTCTGTTGTGTTATGTTATGTTTTGTGTTATATTATGTCTTGTGTTATGTTATGTTAAGTGTTGTGCTATGTTATGTTATGTTTATGTTTTGTGTTATGTTATGTTATGTTATGTGTTGTGTTATGTTATGTTTTGTGTTATGTTAGGTTATGTTATGTTTTTTGTTATGTTATGTTTTGTGTTATGTTATGTGTTGTGTTATGTTATGTTTTGTGTTGTGTTGTGTTATGTTTTGTGTTATGTTATGTTATGTTTTGTGTTATGTTATGCTATGTTTTGTGTTATGTTATGTTATGTTATGTTCTGTGTTATGTAATGTTATGTTTTGTGTTATGTTATGTTTTGTGTTATGTTATGTTATGTTTTGTGTTATGTTATGTTATGTTATGTTATGTTATGTTTTGTGTTATGTTATGCTATGTTATGTTATGTTATGTTATGTTATGTTATGTTATGTTATGTTTTGTGTTATGTTATGTTTTATGCTATGTTATGTTATGTTTTGTGTTATGTTATGTTTTTGTTATGTTATTTGTTGAGTTATATTATGTGTTGTGTTATGTTTTGTGTTATTTTATGTTATGTTATGTTATGTTTTGTGTTATGTTATGTTATGTTTTGTGTTGTGTTATGTTGTGTTTTGTGTTATGTTATGTAATGTTATGTTATGTTTTGTGTTATGTTATGTTACGATATGTTATGTTATGTTTTGTGTTATGTTATGTTATGTTTTGTGTTATGTTATGTTTTGTGTTATGTTATGTTTTGTGTTATGTTATGTTATGTTATGTTTTGTGTTATGTTATGTTTTGTGTTATGTTATGTTATGTTATGTTTTGTGTTATGTTATGTTTTGTGTTATGTTATGTTTTGTGTTATGTTATGTTCTGTGATAAGTTATGTTTTGTGTTATGTTATGCTTTGTGTTATGTAATGCTTTGTGTTATGTTATGTTTTGTGTTGTGTTATGTTATGTTTGGTGTTATGTTGTGTTATGTTATGTTATGTTTTGTATTATGTTATGTTTTGTGTCATGTTATGTTTTGTGTTATGTTATGTTATGTATTGTGTTGTGTTGTGTTATGTTATGTTTTGTGTTATGTTATGTTTTGCGTTATGTTACGTTTTGTGTTAAGTTAAGTTATGTTTTGTGCTATGTTATGTTTTGTGTTGTGTTATGTTATGTTTTGTGTTATGTTATGTTATGTTTTTTGTTATGATATGTTTTGTGTTATGTTATCTGTTGTGTTATGTTATGTTTTGTGTTGTGTTATGTTATGCTTTGTGTTATGTTATGTTATGTTTTGTGTTATGTTATGTTATTTTTTGTGTTATGTTATGTTATGTTCTGTGTTATGTAATGTTATGTTTTTTGTTATGTTATGTTATGTGATTTTCTGTGTTATGTTATGTTATGTTATGTTATGTTTTGTGTTATGTTATGTTATGTTATGTTTTGTGTTATGTTATGTTATGATACGATTTGTGTTATGTTATGTTATGTTATTTTTTGTGCTATGTTATGTTATGCTATGTTTTGTGTTATGTTATGTTATGTTATGTGTTATGTTATGTTTTGTTTTATGATATGTTATGTTATGTTTTGTGTTATGTTATGTTTTGTGTTATGTTGTGTTATGTTATCTTATGTTTTGTGTTATGTTATGTTTTGTGTTGTGTTGTGTTATGTTATTTTTTGTGTTGTGTTATGTTATGTTATGTTTTGTGTTGTGTTATGTTATGATTTGTGTTGTTTTGTTTTGTGTTATGTTTTGTGTTGTGTTATCTTATGTTTTGTGTTGTGTTATGTTATGTTTTGTGTTATGTTATGTTTTGTGTTGTGTTATGTTATGTTTTATGTTATGTTATGTTTTGTGTTATGTTATGTTTTGAGTTATGTTATGTTATGTTTTGTGTTGAGTTATGTTTTGTGTTGTGTTTGTTATGTTTTGTGTTATGTTATGTTTTGTGTTTTGGTATGTTATGTAATGTTACGTTATGTTATGTTTTGTGTTATGTTGTGTTACGTTATGTTATGTTTTGTGTTATGTTATGTTATGTTTTGTTTTGTGTTGTGTTATGTCTTGTAATGTTTTGTGTTGTGTTATGTTATGTTTTGTGTAATGTTATGTTATGTTTTGTGTTGTGTTATGTTATGTTTTGTGTTATGTTATGTTTTGTGTTATGTAATGTTTTGTGTTATGTTATGTTTCGTTTTATGTTGTGTTATGTTATGTTATGTTTTGTGTTATGTTATGTTTTGTGTTGTGTTATGTTATGTTATGATATAATTTGTGTTATGTTATGTTATGTTTTTTGTTATGATATGTTTTGTTTTATGTTATGTTATGTGTTATGCTATGTTTTGTGTTGTGTTATGTTATGTTATGTTTTGTGTTATGTTATGTTTTGTGTTGTGTTATGTTATGTTACGTTATGTTATGTGTTATGTTATGCTGTGTGTTGTGTTATGTTATGTTTTGTGTTACGTTATGTAATGTTTTGTGTTATGTTATGTTTTGTGGTATGTTATGTTATGTTTTGTGTTATGTTATGTTTTGTGTTATGTTGTGTTATGTTATGTTATGTTTAGTGTTATGTTATGTTTTGTGTTCTGTTATGTTTTGTGTTATGTTGTGTTATGTTATGTTATGTTTTGTGTTGTGTTATGTTATGTTTTGTGTTGTGTTATGTTTTGTGTTGTGTTATGTTATGTTTTGTGTTATGTTATGTTATGTTTTTTGTTATGATATGTTTTGTTTTATGTTATGTTATTTGTTATGCTATGTTTTGTGTTGTGTTATGTTATGTTATGTTTTGTGTTATGTTATGCTTTGTGTTGTGTTATGTTATGTTTTGTGTTACGTTATGTAATGTTTTGTGTTATGTTATGCTTTGTGTTATGTTATGTTATGTTTTGTGTTATGTTATGTTTTGTGTTATGTTGTGTTATGTTATGTTATGTTTAGTGTTATGTTATGTTTTGTGTTGTGTTATGTTTTGTGTTATGTTGTGTTATGTTATGTTATGTTTTGTGTTGTGTTATGTTATGTTTTGTGTTGTGTTATGTTTTGTGTTGTGTTATGTTATGTTTTGTGTTATGTTATGTTATGTTTTGTGTTATGTTTTGTGTTATGTTATGTTATGCTATGTGTTATGTTATCTTTTGTGTTGTGTTATGTTATGTTTTGTGTTATGTTATGTTATGTTTTGTGTTATGTTATGTTTTGTGTTGTTTTATGTTTTGTGTTGTGTTATGTTTTGTGTTGTGTTATGTTTTGTTATGTTTTGTGTTATGTTATGTTTTGTGTTATGTTATGTTTTGTGTTATGTTATGTTTTGTGTTGTGTTATGTTATGTTATGTTTTGTGTTATATTATGTTTTGTGTTGTGTTATGTTATATTATGTTTTGTGTTATGTTATGTTTTGTGTTATGTTATGTTATGTTTTGTGTTATGTTATGATTTGTGTTGTGTTATGTTATGTTTTGTGTTATGTTTTGTGTTATGTTATGTATTATCTTATGTTTTATGTTATGTTATGTGTTATGTTATGTTTTGTGTTGTGTTATGTTATGTTTTGTGTTATGTTATGTTTTGTGTTGTGTTACGTTTTGTGTTGTGTTATGTTATGTTTTGCGGTGTGTTATGTTATGTTTTGTGTTGTGTTATGTTATGTTTTGTGTTGTGTTATGTTATGTTTTGTGTTGTGTTATAATTTGTGTTGTGTTGTGTTATGTTATGTTATGTTTTGTGTTGTGTAATGCTATGTTTTGTGTTGTGTTATGTAATGTTTTGTGTTATGTTATGTAATGTTATGTTATGTTATGTTTTGTGTTATGTTATGTTATGTTATGTTATGTTATGTTATGTTATGTTATGTTATGTTATGTTATGTTTTGTTTTATGTTATGTTATGTGTTATGTTATGTTATGTTTTGTGTTATGTTATGTTTTGTGTTGTGTTATGTTATGTTATGTTTTGTGTTATATTATGTTATGTTTTGTGTTATGTTATGTTATGTTTTGTGTTATGTTATGATTTGTGTTGTGTTATGTTATGTTTTGTGTTATGTTATGTTTTGTGTTATGTTATGTTTTGTGTTATGTTGTGTTATGTTATGTTATGTTTTGTGTTGTGTTATGTTATGTTTTGTGTTGTGTTATGTTTTGTGTTGTGTTATGTTATGTTTTGTGTTATGTTATGTTATGTTTTGTGTTATGTTTTGTGTTATGTTATGTTTTGCTATGTGTTATGTTATGTTTTGTGTTGTGTTATGTTATGTTTTGTGTTATGTTATGTTATGTTTTGTGTTATGTTATGTTTTGTGTTGTTTTATGTTTTGTGTTGTGTTATGTTTTGTGTTGTGTTATGTTTAGTTATGTTTTGTGTTATGTTATGTTTTGTGTTATGTTATGTTATGTTTTGTGTTATGTTATGTTTTGTGTTGTGTTATGTTATGTTATGTTTTGTGTTATATTATGTTTTGTGTTGTGTTATGTTATGTTATGTTTTGTGTTATGTTATGTTTTGTGTTATGTTATGTTATGTTTTGTGTTATGTTATGATTTGTGTTGTGTTATGTTATGTTTTGTGTTATATTATGTTTTGTGTTATGTTATGTTTTGTGTTATGTTATGTTTTGTGTTATGTTTTGTGGTATGTTATGTATTATGTTATGTTTTATGTTATGTTAAGTGTTATGTTATGTTTTGTGTTGTGTTATGTTATGTTTTGTGTTATGTTATGTTTTGTGTTGTGTTATGTTTTGTGTTGTGTTATGTTATGTTTTGCGGTGTGTTATGTTATGTTTTGTGTTGTGTTATGTTATGTTTTGTGTTGTGTTATGTTATGTTTTGTGTTGTGTTATAATTTGTGTTGTGTTGTGTTATGTTATGTTATGTTTTGTGTTGTGTAATGTTATGTTTTGTGTTGTGTTATGTAATGTTTTGTGTTATGTTATGTAATGTTATGTTATGTTATGTTATGTTTTGTGTTATGTTATGTTATGTTATGTTATGTTTTGTTTTATGTTATGTTATGTGTTATGTTATGTTATGTTTTGTGTTATGTTATGTTTTGTGTTATGTTATGCTTTGTGTTGTGTTATGTTATGTTTTGTGTTATGTTATGTTTTGTGTTGTGTTATGTTATGTATTGTGTTATGTTATATTTTGTGCTTGGTTATGTTATGTTTTGAGTTGTGTTATGTTATGTTTTGTGTTATGTTATGTTTTGTGTTGCGTTATGTTTTGTGTTATGTTATGTTATGGTTTGTGTTGTGTTATGTTTTGTGTTGTGTTGTGTTATGTTTTGTGTTGTGTTGTGTTATGCTTTGTGTTGTGTTGTGTTACGTTTTCTGTTGTGTTATGTTATGTTTTGTGTTATATTATGTCTTGTGTTATGTTATGTTAAGTGTTGTGCTATGTTATGTTATGTTTATGTTTTGTGTTATGTTATGTTATGTTATGTGTTGTGTTATGTTATGTTTTGTGTTATGTTAGGTTATGTTATGTTTTTTGTTATGTTATGTTTTGTGTTATGTTATGTGTTGTGTTATGTTATGTTTTGTGTTGTGTTGTGTTATGTTTTGTGTTATGTTATGTTATGTTTTGTGTTATGTTATGCTATGTTTTGTGTTATGTTATGTTATGTTATGTTCTGTGTTATGTAATGTTATGTTTTGTGTTATGTTATGTTATGTTATGTGATGTTCTGTGTTATGTTATGTTTTGTGTTATGTTATGTTATGTTATGTTATGTTATGTTTTGTGTTATGTTATGTTATGTTATGTTATGTTATGTTATGTTATGTTATGTTATGTTATGTTATGTTATGTTTTGAGTTATGTTATGTTATGTTTTATGCTATGTTATGTTATGTTTTGTGTTATGTTATGTTTTTGTTATGTTATTTGTTGAGTTATGTTATGTGTTGTGTTATGTTTTGTGTTATGTTATGTTATGTTATGTTATGTTTTGTGTTATGTTATGTTTTGTGTTGTGTTATGTTGTGTTTTGTGTTATGTTATGTAATGTTATGTTATGTTATGTTTTGTGTTGTTATGTTATGTTATGTTTTGTGTTATGTTATGTTATGTTCTGTGTTATGTTATGTTTTGTGTTATGTTATGTTATGTTTTGTGTTATGTTATGATTTGTGTTGTGTTATGTTATGTTTTGTGTTATGTTATGTTTTGTGTTCTGATATGTTATGTTTTGTGTTATGTTATGTTTTGTGCTTTGTTATGTTATGTTTTGAGTTGTGTTATGTTATGTTTTGTGTTATGTTATGTTTTGTGTTGTGTTATGTTTTGTGCTATGTTATGTTATGTTTTGTGTTGTGTTATGTTTTGTGTTGTGTTGTGTTACGTTTTCTGTTGTGTTATGTTATGTTTTGTGGTATGCTATGTTTTGTGTTGTGTTATGTTATGTTATGTTTTGTGTTGTGTTTTGTGTTGTGTTATGTTTTGTGTTGTGTTATTTTATGTTTTGTGTTGCGTTATGTTTTGTGGTTGTTATGTTTTGTGTTGTGTTATGTTTTGTGTTGTGTTGTGTTGTGTTATGTTATGTTATGTTTTGTGTTATGTTTTGTGTTGTGTTGTGTTTTGTGTTGTGTTATGTTTTGTGTTGTGTTGTGTTGTGTTATGTTATGTTTTGTGTTATGTTATGTTTTGTGTTATGTTATGTGTTGTGTTATGTTATGTTTTGTGTTTGTTGTGTTATGTTTTGTGTTGTATTGTGTTATGTTTTGTGTTGTGTTATGTTATGTTTTGTGTTATGTTTTGTGTTATGTTATGTTTTGTGTTATGTTATGTTATGTTATGTTTTGTGTTATGTTATGTTTTGTGTTGTGTTATGTTATGTCATGTTTTGTGTTGTGTTTTGTTATGTTATGTTTTGTGTTATGTTATGTTTTGTGTTATGTTATGTTATGTTTTAGGTTATGTTATGTTATGTTTTAGGTTATGTTATGTTTTAGGTTATGTTATGTTATGTTATGTGTTATGTTATGTTATGTGTTATGTTATTTGTTGTGTTATGTTATGTGTTGTGTTATGTTTTGTGTTGTGTAATGTTATGTTATGTTTTGTGTTATGTTATGTTATGTTTTGTGATATGTTATGTTTTGTGTTGTGTTATGTTATGTGTTGTGTTATGTTATGTTTTGTGTTGCGTTATGTTATGTATTGTGTTATGTTATGCTTTGTGTTGTGATATGTTATGTTTTGTGTTGTGTAATGTTTTGTTTTGTGTTGTGTTATGTTATGTTTTCTGTTATGTTATGATTTGTGTTTATGATTATGTTTTAGGTTATGTTACGTTAAGTTTTAGGTTATGTTATGTTATGTTTTGTGTTATGTTATGTTTTGTTATATGTTATGCTATGTTTTGTGTTATGTTATTTTTTGTGTTATGTTATTTGTTGTGTTATGTTATGTGTTGTGTTGTGTTATGTTATGTTTTGTGTTATGTTATGTTATGTTTTGTGTTATGTTATGTTATGTTTTGTGTTATGTTATGTTATGTTTTGTGTTATGTTATGTTTTGTGTTATGTAATGTTTTGTGTTGTGTTATGTTATGTTTTTTGTTATGTTATGTTATGTTTTGTGTTATGTTATGTTTTGTGTTATGTTATGTTTTGTGTTATGTTATGTTTTGTGTTATGTTATGTTTTGTGTTGTGTTATGTTATGTTACGTTATGTTATGTTATGTGTTATGTTATGTTTTGTGTTATTTTATGTTTTGTGTTATGTTATGTTTTGTGTTATGTTATGTTTTGTGTTATGTTATGTTTTGTGTTATGTTATGTTATGTTTTGTGTTATGTTATGTTTTGTGTTGTGTTATGTTATGTTATGTTTTGTGTTATGTTATGTTTTGTGTTGTGTTATGTTATGTTATGTTATGTTTTGTGTTATGTTATGTTTTGTGTTGTGTTGTGTTATGTTATATTATCTTATGTTATGTTTTGTGTTATGTTATGATTTGTGTTGTGTTATGTTATGTTTTGTGTAATGTTATGTTTTGTGTTATGTTATGTTTTGTGTTATGTTATGTTTTGTCTCATGTTATGTATTGTTATGTTTTATGTTATGTTATGTGTTATGATATGTTTTGTGTTGTGTTATGTTATGTTTTGTGTTATGTTATGTTATGTTTTGCGGTGTGTGATGTTATGTTTTCGGTGTGTTATGTTATGTTTTATGTTGTGTTATGTTATGTTTTGTGTTGTGTTATGTTATGTTTTGTGTTGTGTTGTGTTATTTTATGTTATGTTATGTGTTGTGTTATGTTATGTTTTGTGTTATGTTATGTGTTGTGTTATGTTATGTTTTGTGTTATGTTATGTAATGTTATGTTATGTTATGTTTTGTGTTATGTTATGTTATGTTTTGTGTTATGTTATGTTATGTTTTGTGTTATGTTATGTTTTGTGTTATGTTATGCTTTGTGTTGTGTTGTTATGTTTTGTGTTACGTTATGTAATGTTTTGTGTTATGTTATGTTTTGTGTTATGTTATGTTATGTTTTGTGTTATGTTATGTTTTGTGTTATGTTGTGTTATGTTATGTTATGTTTTGTGTGATGTTATGTTTTGTGTTATGTTATGTTATGTTATGTTTTGTGTTATGTTATGTTATGTTTTGTGTTGTGTTATGTTATGTTATGTTTTGTGTTATGCTATGTTATGTTATGTTATGTTTTGTGTTATGTTATGTTATGATATGTTATGTTATGTTTTGTGTTATGTTATGTTATGTTATGTTTTGTGTTATGTTATGTTATGTTATGTTTTGTGTTATGTTATGTTTTGTGTTATGTTATGTTTTGTGTTATGTTATGTTATGTTTTGTGTTATGTTATGTTATGTTTTGTGTTATGTTATGTTTTGTGTTATGTTATGTTTTGTGTTAAGTTATGTTTTGTGTTATGTTATGCTTTGTGTTACGTAATGCTTTGTGTTATGTTATGTTTTATGTTGTGTTATGTTATGTTTTGTGTTATGTTGTGTTATGTTATGTTATGTTTTGTGTTATGTTATGATTTGTGTTATGTTATGCTATGTTTTGTGTTGTGTTATGTTATGTTTTGTGTTATGTTATGTTTTGCGTTATTTTATGTTTTGTGTTATGTTATGTTGTGTTTTGTGTTATGTTATGTTTTGCGTTATGTTATGTTTTGTGTTGTGTTATGTTTTGAGTTGTGTTTGTTATGTTTTGTGTTATGTCATGTTTTGTGTTTTGGTATGTTATGTTGTGTTATGTTACGTTATGTTATGTTTTGTGTTATGTTGTGTTATGTTATGTTATGTTTTGTGTTATGTTATGTTTTGTGTTATGTTATGTTTGGTTTTGTGTTTTGTTATGTTTTGTTATGTTTTGTGTTGTGTTATGCTATGTTTTGTGTTATGTTATGTTATGTTTTGTGTTGTGTTATGTTATGTTTTGTGTTATGTTATGTTTCGTTTTATGTTGTGTTATGTTATGTTATGTGTTGTGTTGTGTTATGTTATGTTTTGTGTTATGTTATGTTTTCTGTTGTGTTATGTTATGTTATGTTATGTTTTGTGTTATGTTATGTTATGTTTTTTGTTATGATATGTTTTGTTTTATGTTATGTTATGTGTTATGCTATGTTTTGTGTTGTGTTATGTTATGTTATGTCTTGTGTTATGTTATGTTTTGTGTTGTGTTAGGTTATGTTATGTTACGTTATGTTATGTTATGTGTTATGTTATGTTTTGTGTTATGTTATGTTTTGTGTTATGTTATGCTTTGTGTTGTGTTATGTTATGTTTTGTGTTATGTTATGTTTTGTGTTGTGTTATGTTATGTATTGTGTTATGTTATATTTTGTGCTTGGTTATGTTATGTTTTGAGTTGTGTTATGTTATGTTTTGTGTTATGTTATGTTTTGTGTTGCGTTATGTTTTGTGTTATGTTATGTTATGGTTTGTGTTGTGTTATGTTTTGTGTTGTGTTGTGTTATGTTTTGTGTTGTGTTGTGTTATGTTTTGTGTTGTGTTGTGTTACGTTTTCTGTTGTGTTATGTTATGTTTTGTGTTATATTATGTCTTGTGTTATGTTATGTTAAGTTTTGTGTTATGTTATGTTATGTTTATGTTTTGTGTTATGTTATGTTATGTTATGTGTTGTGTTATGTTATGTTTTGTGTTATGTTATGTTATGTTATGTTTTTTGTTATGTTATGTTTTGTGTTATGTTATGTGTTGTGTTATGTTATGTTTTGTGTTGTGTTATGTTATGTTTTGTGTTATGTTATGTTTTGTGTTATGTTATGTTATGTTTTGTGTTATGTTATGTTATGTTATGTAATGTTATGTTTTGTGTTATGTTATGTTATGTGATGTTCTGTGTTATGTTATGTTATGTTTTGTGTTATGTAATGTTATGTTATGTTATGTTATGTTATGTTTTGTGTTATGTTATGTTATGTTATGTTTTGTGTTATGTTATGTTATGGTTTATGCTATGTTATGTTATGTTTTGTGTTATGTTATGTTTTTGTTATGTTATTTGTTGAGTTATGTTATGTGTTGTGTTATGTTTTGTGTTGTGTTATGTTATGTTATGTTTTGTGTTATGTTATGTTATGTTTTGTGTTGTGTTATGTTGTGCTTTGTGTTATGTTATGTAATGTTATGTTATGTTATGTTTTGTGTTGTTATGTTATGTTATGTTTTGTGTTATGTTATGTTTTGTGTTTTGATATGTTATGTTTTGGTTTATGTTATGTTTTGTGCTTTGTTATGTTATGTTTTGAGTTGTGTTATGTTATGTTTTGTGATATGTTATGTTTTGTGTTGTGTTATGTTTTGTGCTATGTTATGTTATGTTTTGTGTTGTGTTATGTTTTGTGTTGTGTTGTGTTACGTTTTCTGTTGTGTTATGTTATGTTTTGTGTTATGCTATGTTTTGTGTTATTTTGTGTTATGTTTTGTGTTGTGTTTTGTGTTGTGTTATGTTTTGTGTTGCGTTATGTTTTGTGTTGTGTTATGTTTTGTGTTGTGTTATGTTTTGTGTTATGTTATGTTATGTTTTGTGTTATGTTATGTTATGTTTTATGTTGTGTTTTGTGTTGTGTTATGTTTTGTGTTGTGTTGTGTTATGTTATGTTTTGTGTTATGTTATGTTTTGTGTTATGTTATGTGTTGTGTTATGTTATGTTTTGTGTTGTGTTGTGTTATGTTTTGTGTTGTATTGTGTTATGTTTTGTGTTGTGTTATGTTATGTTTTGTGTTATGTTTTGTGTTATGTTATGTTTTGTGTTATGTTATGTTATGTTATGTTTTGTGTTATGTTATGTTTTGTGTTGTGTTATGTTATGTCATGTTTTGTGTTGTGTTTTGTTATGTTATGTTTTGTGTTATGTTATGTTTTGTGTTATGTTATGTTATGTTTTAGGTTATGTTATGTTATGTTTTAGGTTATGTTATGTTATGTTTTAGGTTATGTTATGTTATGTGTTATGTATATTTTGTGTTATGTTATTTGTTGTGTTATGTTATGTGTTGTGTTATGTTATGTTTTGTGTTGCGTTATGTTATGTATTGTGTTATGTTATGCTTTGTGTTGTGATATGTTATGTTTTGTGGTGTGTTATGTTTTGTGTTGTGTTATGTTATGTTTTGTGTTATGTTATGATTTGTGTTTATGATTATGATTATGTTTTAGGTTATGTTACGTTAAGTTTTAGGTTATGTTATGTTATGTTTCGTGTTATGTTATGTTTTGTTATATGTTATGCTATGTTTTGTGTTATGTTATTTTTTGTGTTATGTTATTTGTTGTGTTATGTTATGTGTTGTGTTGTGTTATGTTATGTTTTGTGTTATGTTATGTTATGTTTTGTGTTATGTTATGTTAAGTTATGTTTTGTGTTATGTTATGTTATGTTTTGTGTTATGTTATGTTATGTTTTGTGTTATGTTATGTTTTGTGTTATGTAATGTTTTGTGTTGTGTTATGTTATGTTTTTTGTTATGTTATGTTATGTTTTGTGTTATGTTATGTTTTGTGTTATGTTATGTTTTGTGTTATGTTATGTTTTGTGTTATGTTATGTTTTGTGTTGTGTTATGTTATGTTACGTTATGTTATGTTATGTGTTATGTTATGTTTTGTGTTATTTTATGTTTTGTGTTATGTTATGTTTTGTGTTATGTTATGTTTTGTGTTATGTTATGTTTTGTGTTATGTTATGTTATGTTTTGTGTTATGTTATGTTTTGTGTTGTGTTATGTTATGTTATGTTTTGTGTTATGTTATGTTTTGTGTTGTGTTATGTTATGTTATGTTATGTTTTGTGTTATGTTATGTTTTGTGTTGTGTTGTGTTATGTTATATTATCTTATGTTATGTTTTGTGTTATGTTATGATTTGTGTTGTGTTATGTTATGTTTTGTGTAATGTTATGTTTTGTGTTATGTTATGTTTTGTGTTATGTTATGTTTTGTGTTGTGTTATGTATTATGTTATGTTTTATGTTATGTTATGTGTTATGATATGTTTTGTGTTGTGTTATGTTATGTTTTGTGTTATGTTATGTTATGTTTTGCGGTGTGTGATGTTATGTTTTCGGTGTGTTATGTTATGTTTTATGTTGTGTTATGTTATGTTTTGTGTTGTGTTATGTTATGTTTTGTGTTGTGTTGTGTTGTGTTATTTTATGTTATGTTATGTGTTGTGTTATGTTATGTTTTGTGTTATGTTATGTTTTGTGTTATGTTATGTTTTGTGTTATGTTATGTTTTGTGTTATGTTATGTTTTGTGTTACGTTTTGTGTTATGTTATGTATTATGTTATGTTTTATGTTATGTTATGTGTTATGTTATGTTTTGTGTTGTGTTATGTTATGTTTTGTGTTATGTTATGTTTTGTGTTGTGTTATGTTTTGTGTTGTGTTATGTTATGTTTTGCGGTGTGTTATGTTATGTTTTGTGTTGTGTTATGTTATGTTTTGTGTTGTGTTATGTTATGTTTTGTGTTGTGTTATAATTTGTGTTGTGTTGTGTTATGTTATGTTATGTTTTGTGTTGTGTAATGTTATGTTTTGTGTTGTGTTATGTAATGTTTTGTGTTATGTTATGTAATGTTATGTTATGTTATGTTATGTTTTGTGTTATGTTATGTTATGTTATGTTATGTTATGTTATGTTATGTTATGTTATGTTATGTTATGTTATGTTATGTTATGTTATGTTATGTTATGTTATGTTATGTTATGTTATGTTATGTTATGTTATGTTATGTTATGTTATGTTATGTTATGTTATGTTATGTTATGTTTTGTTTTATGTTATGTTATGTGTTATGTTATGTTATGTTTTGTGTTATGTTATGTTTTGTGTTATGTTATGCTTTGTGTTGTGTTATGTTATGTTTTGTGTTGTGTTATGTTATGTATTGTGTTATGTTATATTTTGTGCTTGGTTATGTTATGTTTTGAGTTGTGTTATGTTATGTTTTGTGTTATGTTATGTTTTGTGTTGCGTTATGTTTTGTGTTATGTTATGTTATGGTTTGTGTTGTGTTATGTTTTGTGTTGTGTTGTGTTATGTTTTGTGTTGTGTTGTGTTATGTTTTGTCTTGTGTTGTGTTATGCTTTGTGTTGTGTTGTGTTACGTTTTCTGTTGTGTTATGTTATGTTTTGTGTTATATTATGTCTTGTGTTATGTTATGTTAAGTGTTGTGCTATGTTATGTTATGTTTATGTTTTGTGTTATGTTATGTTATGTTATGTGTTGTGTTATGTTATGTTTTGTGTTATGTTAGGTTATGTTATGTTTTTGGTTATGTTATGTTTTGTGTCATGTTATGTGTTGTGTTATGTTATGTTTTGTGTTGTGTTGTGTTATGTTTTGTGTTTTGTTATGTTATGTTTTGTGTTATGCTATGTTTTGTGTTATGTTATGTTATGTTATGTTCTGTGTTATGTAATGTTATGTTTTGTGTTATGTTATGTTATGTGATGTTCTGTGTTATGTTATGTTATGTTTTGTGTTATGTTATGTTATGTTATGTTATGTTATGTTTTGTGTTATGTTATGTTATGTTATGTTATGTTTTGTGTTATGTTATGTTATGTTTTATGCTATGTTATGTTATGTTTTGTGTTATGTTATGTTTTTGTTATGTTATTTGTTGAGTTATGTTATGTGTTGTGTTATGTTTTGTGTTATGTTATGTTATGTTATGTTTTGTGTTATGTTATGTTATGTTTTGTGTTGTGTTATGTTGTGTTTTGTGTTATGTTATGTAATGTTATGTTATGTTATGTTTTGTGTTGTTATGTTATGTTATGTTTTGTGTTATGTTATGTTATGTTCTGTGTTATGTTATGTTTTGTGTTATGTTATGTTTTGTGTTATGTTATGATTTGTGTTGTGTTATGTTATGTTTTGTGTTATGTTATGTTTTGTGTTCTGATATGTTATGTTTTGTGTTATGTTTTGTTTTGTGCTTTGTTATGTTATGTTTTGAGTTGTGTTATGTTATGTTTTGTGTTATGTTATGTTTTGTGTTGTGTTATGTTTTGTGCTATGTTATGTTATGTTTTGTGTTGTGTTATGTTTTGTGTTGTGTTGTGTTACGTTTTCTGTTGTGTTATGTTATGTTTTGTGGTATGCTATGTTTTGTGTTATGTTATGTTATGTTTTGTGTTGTGTTTTGTGTTGTGTTATGTTTTGTGTTGTGTTATTTTATGTTTTGTGTTGCGTTATGTTTTGTGTTGTGTTATGTTTTGTGTTGTGTTATGTTTTGTTTTGTGTTGTGTTGTGTTATGTTATGTTTTGTGTTATGTTTTGTGTTGTGTTGTGTTTTGTGTTGTGTTATGTTTTGTGTTGTGTTGTGTTGTGTTATGTTATGTTTTGTGTTATGTTATGTTTTGTGTTATGTTATGTGTTGTGTTATGTTATGTTTTGTGTTGTGTTGTGTTATGTTTTGTGTTGTATTGTGTTATGTTTTGTGTTGTGTTATGTTATGTTTTGTGTTATGTTTTGTGTTATGTTATGTTTTGTGTTATGTTATGTTATGTTATGTTTTGTGTTATGTTATGTTTTGTGTTGTGTTATGTTATGTCATGTTTTGTGTTGTGTTTTGTTATGTTATGTTTTGTGTTATGTTATGTTTTGTGTTATGTTATGTTATGTTTTAGGTTATGTTATGTTATGTTTTAGGTTATGTTATGTTATGTTTTAGGTTATGTTATGTTATGTTATGTGTTATGTTATGTTATGTGTTATGTTATTTGTTGTGTTATGTTATGTGTTGTGTTATGTTTTGTGTTGTGTAATGTTATGTTATGTTTTGTGTTATGTTATGTTATGTTTTGTGATATGTTTTGTGTTGTGTTATGTTATGTGTTGTGTTTTGTTATGTTTTGTGTTGCGTTATGTTATGTATTGTGTTATGTTATGCTTTGTGTTGTGATATGTTATGTTTTGTGTTGTGTAATGTTTTGTTTTGTGTTGTGTTATGTTATGTTTTGTGTTATGTTATGATTTGTGTTTATGATTATGTTTTAGGTTATGTTACGTTAAGTTTTAGGTTATGTTATGTTATGTTTTGTGTTATGTTATGTTTTGTTATATGTTATGCTATGTTTTGTGTTATGTTATTTTTTGTGTTATGTTATTTGTTGTGTTATGTTATGTGTTGTGTTGTGTTATGTTATGTTTTGTGTTATGTTATGTTATGTTTTGTGTTATGTTATTTTATGTTATGTTTTGTGTTATGTTATGTTATGTTTTGTGTTATGTTATGTTTTGTGTTATGTAATGTTTTGTGTTGTGTTATGTTATGTTTTTTGTTATGTTATGTTATGTTTTGTGTTATGTTATGTTTTGTGTTATGTTATGTTTTGTGTTATGTTATGTTTTGTGTGATGTTATGTTTTGTGTTGTGTTACGTTATGTTACGTTATGTTATGTTATGTGTTATGTTATGTTTTGTGTTATTTTATGTTTTGTGTTATGTTATGTTTTGTGTTATGTTATGTTTTGTGTTATGTTATGTTTTGTGTTATGTTATGTTATGTTTTGTGTTATGTTATGTTTTGTGTTGTGTTATGTTATGTTATGTTTTGTGTTATGTTATGTTTTGTGTTATGTTATGTTTTGTGTTGTGTTATGTTATGTTATGTTTTGTGTTATGTTATGTTTTGTGTTGTGTTGTGTTATGTTATGTTATGTTATGTTATGTTTTGTGTTATGTTATGATTTGTGTTGTGTTATGTTATGTTTTGTGTAATGTTATGTTTTGTGTTATGTTATGTTTTGTGTTATGTTATGTTTTGTCTTATGTTATGTATTATGTTATGTTTTATGTTATGTTATGTGTTATGATATGTTTTGTGTTGTGTTATGTTATGTTTTGTGTTATGTTATGTTATGTTTTGCGGTGTTTGATGTTATGTTTTCGGTGTGTTATGTTATGTTTTATGTTGTGTTATGTTATGTTTTGTGTTGTGTTATGTTATGTTTTGTGTTGTGTTGAGTTGTGTAATTTTATTTTATGTTATGTGTTGTGTTATGTTATGTTTTGTGTCATGTTATGTTTTGTGTTATGTTATGTTTTGTGTTATGTTATGTAATGTTATGTTATGTTATGTTTTGTGTTATGTTATGTTATGTTTTGTGTTATGTTATGTTATGTTATGTTTTGTGTTATGTTATGTTTTGTGTTATGTTATGCTTTGTGTTGTGTTGTTATGTTTTGTGTTACGTTATGTAATGTTTTGTGTTATGTTATGTTTTGTGTTATGTTATGTTATGTTTTGTGTTATGTTATGTTTTGTGTTATGTTGTGTTATGTTATGTTATGTTTTGTGTGATGTTATGTTTTGTGTTATGTTATGTTATGTTATGTTTTGTGTTATGTTATGTTATGTTTTGTGTTGTCTTATGTTATGTTATGTTTTGTGTTATGTTATGTTTTGTGTTATGTTATGTTTTGTGCTATGATATGCTTTGTGTTGTCTTATGTTATGTTTTGTGTTATGTTATGTTATGTTTTGTGTTATGCTATGTTATGTTATGTTTTGTGTTATGTTGTGTTATGTTAAGTTTTGTGTTATGTTATGTTATGTTTTGTGTTATGTTATGTTATGTTATGTTTTGTGTTATGTTATGTTTTGTGTTATGTTATGTTATGTTTTGTGTTATGTTATGTTATGTTTTGTGTTATGTTATGTTTTGTGTTATGTTATGTTTTGTGTTAAGTTATGTTTTGTGTTATGTTGTGCTTTGTGTTACGTAATGCTTTGTGTTATGTTATGTTTTATGTTGTGTTATGTTATGTTTTGTGTTATGTTGTGTTATGTTATGTTATGTTTTGTGTTATGTTATGATTTGTGTTATGTTATGCTATGTTTTGTGTTGTGTTATGTTATGTTTTGTGTTATGTTATGTTTTGCGTTATGTTATGTTTTGTGTTATGTTATGTTGTGTTTTGTGTTATGTTATGTTTTGCGTTATGTTATGTTTTGTGTTGTGTTATGTTTTGAGTTGTGTTTGTTATGTTTTGTGTTATGTCATGTTTTGTGTTTTGGTATGTTATGTTGTGTTATGTTACGTTATGTTATGTATTGTGTTATGTTGTGTTATGTTATGTTATGTTTTGTGTTATGTTATGTTTTGTGTTATGTTATGTTTGGTTTTGTGTTTTGTTATGTTTTGTTATGTTTTGTGTTGTGTTATGCTATGTTTTGTGTTATGTTATGTTATGTTTTGTGTTGTGTTATGTTATGTTTTGTGTTATGTTATGTTTTGTGTTATGTTATGTTTTGTGTTATGTTATGTTTCGTTTTATGTTGTGTTATGTTATGTTATGTGTTGTGTTTGTTATGTTATGTTTTGTGTTATGTTATGTTTTCTGTTGTGTTATGTTATGTTATGTTATGTTTTGTGTTATGTTATGTTATGTTTTTTGTTATGATATGTTTTGTTTTATGTTATGTTATGTGTTATGCTATGTTTTGTGTTGTGTTATGTTATGTTATGTCTTGTGTTATGTTATGTTTTGTGTTGTGTTAGGTTATGTTATGTTACGTTATGTTATGTTATGTGTTATGTTATGTTTTGTGTTATGTTATGTTTTGTGTTATGTTATGCTTTGTGTTGTGTTATGTTATGTTTTGTGTTATGTTATGTTTTGTGTTGTGTTATGTTATGTATTGTGTTATGTTATATTTTGTGCTTGATTATGTTATGTTTTGAGTTGTGTTATGTTATGTTTTGTGTTATGTTATGTTTTGTGTTACGTTATGTTTTGCGTTATGTTATGTTATGGTTTGTGTTGTGTTATGTTTTGTGTTGTGTTGTGTTATGTTTTGTGTTGTGTTGTGTTATGTTTTGTGTTGTGTTGTGTTACGTTTTCTGTTGTGTTATGTTATGTTTTGTGTTATATTATGTCTTGTGTTATGTTATGTTAAGTTTTGTGTTATGTTATGTTATGTTTATGTTTTGTGTTATGTTATGTTATGTTATGTGTTGTGTTATGCTATGTTTTGTGTTATGTTATGTTATGTTATGTTTTTTGTTATGTTATGTTTTGTGTTATGTTATGTGTTGTGTTATGTTATGTTTTGTGTTGTGTTATGTTATGTTTTGTGTTATGTTATGTTATGTTTTGTGTTATGTTATGTTATGTTTTGTGTTATGTTATGTTATGTTATGTAATGTTATGTTTTGTGTTATGTTATGTTATGTGATGTTCTGTGTTATGTTATGTTATGTTTTGTGTTATGTTATGTTATGTTATGTTATGTTTTGTGTTATGTTATGTTATGTTATGTTTTGTGTTATGTTATGTTATGTTTTATGCTATGTTATGTTATGTTTTGTGTTATGTTATGTTTTTGTTATGTTATTTGTTGAGTTGTGTTATGTGTTGTGTTATGTTTTGTGTTGTGTTATGTTATGTTATGTTTTGTGTTATGTTATGTTATGTTTTGTGTTGTGTTATGTTGTGCTTTGTGTTATGTTATGTAATGTTATGTTATGTTATGTTTTGTGTTGTTATGTTATGTTATGTTTTGTGTTATGTTATGTTATGTTCTATGTTATGTTATGTTTTGTGTTATGTTATGTTATGTTTTGTGTTATGTTATGATTTGTGTTGTGTTATGTTATGTTTTGTGTTATGTTATGTTTTGTGTTTTGATATGTTATGTTTTGTGTTATGTTATGTTTTGTGCTTTGTTATGTTATGTTTTGAGTTGTGTTATGTTATGTTTTGTGTTATGTTATGTTTTGTGTTGTGTTATGTTTTGTGCTATGTTATGTTATGTTTTGTGTTGTGTTATGTTTTGTGTTGTGTTGTGTTACGTTTTCTGTTGTGTTATTTTATGTTTTGTGTTGCGTTATGTTTTGTGTTGTGTTATGTTTTGTGTTGTGTTATGTTTTGTGTTATGTTATGTTATGTTTTGTGTTATGTTATGTTATGTTTTGTGTTGTGTTTTGTGTTGTGTTATGTTTTGTGTTGTGTTGTGTTGTGTTATGTTATGTTTTGTGTTATGTTATGTTTTGTGTTATGTTATGTGTTGTGTTATGTTATGTTTTGTGTTGTGTTGTGTTATGTTTTTTGTTGTATTGTGTTATGTTTTGTGTTGTGTTATGTTATGTTTTGTGTTATGTTATGTTTTGTGTTGTGTTATGTTATGTCATGTTTTGTGTTGTGTTTTGTAATGTAATGTTTTGTGTTATGTTATGTTTTGTGTTATGTTATGTTTTAGGTTATGTTTTGTGTTATGTTATGTTTTGTGTTGTGTTATGTTATGTCATGTTTTGTGTTGTGTTTTGTAATGTAATGTTTTGTGTTATGTTATGTTTTGTGTTATGTTATGTTTTAGGTTATGTTATGTTATGTTTTAGGTTATGTTATGTTATGTTTTAGGTTATGTTATGTTATGTTATGTGTTATGTTATGTTATGTGTTATGTTATTTGTTGTGTTATGTTATGTTTTGTGTTGCGTTATGTTATGTATTGTGTTATGTTATGCTTTGTGTTGTGATATGTTATGTTTTGTGTTGTGTTATGTTTTGTGTTGTGTTATGTTATGTTTTGTGTTATGTTATGATTTGTGTTTATGATTATGATTATGTTTTAGGTTATGTTACGTTAAGTTTTAGGTTATGTTATGTTATGTTTTGTGTTATGTTATGTTTTGTTATATGTTATGCTATGTTTTGTGTTATGTTATTTTTTGTGTTATGTTATTTGTTGTGTTATGTTATGTGTTGTGTTGTGTTATGTTATGTTTTGTGTTATGTTATGTTATGTTTTGTGTTATGTTATGTTAAGTTATGTTTTGTGTTATGTTATGTTATGTTTAGTGTTATGTTATGTTTTGTGTTATGTTATGTTTTGTGTTATGTAATGTTTTGTGTTGTGTTATGTTATGTTTTTTGTTATGTTATGTTATGTTTTGTGTTATGTTATGTTTTGTGTTATGTTATGTTTTGTGTTATGTTATGTTTTGTGTTATGTTATGTTTTGTGTTATGTTATGTTTTGTGTTATGTTATGTTATGTTTTGTGTTATGTTATGTTTTGTGTTGTGTTATGTTATGTTATGTTTTGTGTTATGTTATGTTTTGTGTTGTGTTATGTTATGTTATGTTATGTTTTGTGTTATGTTATGTTTTGTGTTGTGTTGTGTTATGTTATGTTATGTTATGTTATGTTTTGTGTTATGTTATGATTTGTGTTGTGTTATGTTATGTTTTGTGTAATGTTATGTTTTGTGTTATGTTATGTTTTGTGTTATGTTATGTTTTGTGT
This sequence comes from Tenodera sinensis, assembly GCA_030765045.1. Classification (NCBI taxonomy): domain Eukaryota; kingdom Metazoa; phylum Arthropoda; class Insecta; order Mantodea; family Mantidae; genus Tenodera; species Tenodera sinensis. The sequence goes on along the minus strand of CM060972.1, from coordinate 36,891,828 downwards.
TGTGTTATGTATTATGTTATGTTATGTTTTGTGTTATGTTATGTTTTGTGTTATGTTATGTTATGGTTTGTGTTATGTTATGTTTTGTGTTGTGTTATGTTATGTTATGTTTTGTGTTATGTTATGTATTGTGTTGTGTTATGTTATGTTATGTTTTGTGTTATGTTATGTTTTGTGTTGTGTTGTGTTATGTTATGTTATGTTATGTTTTGTGTTATGTTATGATTTGTGTTGTGTTATGTTATGTTTTGTGTAATGTTATGTTTTGTGTTATGTTATGTTTTGTGTTATGTTATGTTTTGTGTTGTGTTATGTATTATGTTATGTTTTATGTTATGTTATGTGTTATGATATGTTTTGTGTTGTGTTATGTTATGTTTTGTGTTATGTTATGTTATGTTTTGCGGTGTGTGATGTTATGTTTTCGGTGTGTTATGTTATGTTTTATGTTGTGTTATGTTATGTTTTGTGTTGTGATTTGTTATGTTTTGTGTTGTGTTGTGTTGTGTTATTTTATGTTATGTTATGTGTTGTGTTATGTTATGTTTTGTGTTATGTTATGTTTTGTGTTATGTTATGTTTTGTGTTATGTTATGTAATGTTATGTTATGTTATGTTATGTTATGTTATGTTTTGTGTTATGTTATGTTATGTTATGTTTTGTGTTATGTTATGTTTTGAGTTATGTTATGTTTTGTGTTGTGTTGTTATGTTTTGTGTTACGTTATGTAATGTTTTGTGTTATGTTATGTTTTGTGTTATGTTATGTTATGTTTTGTGTTATGTTATGTTTTTTGTTATGTTGTGTTATGTTATGTTATGTTTTGTGTGATGTTATGTTTTGTGTTATGTTATGTTATGTTATGTTTTGTGTTATGTTATGTTATGTTATGTTTTGTGTTGTGTTATGTTATGTTTTGTGTTATGTTATGTTTTGTGTTATGTTATGTTTTGTGCTATGTTATGCTTTGTGTTGTCTTATGTTATGTTTTGTGTTATGTTATGTTATGTTATGTTTTGTGTTATGCTATGTTATGTTATGTTATGTTTTGTGTTATGTTATGTTATGTTATGATATGTTATGTTATGTTTTGTGTTATGTTATGTTATGTTTTGTGTTATGTTATGTTATGTTTTGTGTTATGTTATGTTTTGTGTTATGTTATGTTATGTTTTGTGTTATGTTATGTTATGTTTTGTGTTATGTTATGTTTTGTGTTATGTTATGTTTTGTGTTAAGTTATGTTTTGTGTTATGTTATGCTTTGTGTTACGTAATGCTTTGTGTTATGTTATGTTTTATGTTGTGTCATGTTATGTTTTGTGTTATGTTGTGTTATGTTATGTTATGTGTTATGTTATGATTTGTGTTATGTTATGCTATGTTTTGTGTTGTGTTATGTTATGTTTTGTGTTATGTTATGTTTTGCGTTATGTTATGTTTTGTGTTATGTCATGTTTTGTGTTTTGGTATGTTATGTTGTGTTATGTTACGTTATGTTATGTTTTGTGTTATGTTGTGTTATGTTATGTTATGTTTTATGTTATGTTATGTTTTGTGTTATGTTATGTTTGGTTTTGTGTTTTGTTATGTTTTGTGATGTTTTGTGTTGTGTTATGCTATGTTTTGTGTTATGTTATGTTATGTTTTGTGTTGTGTTATGTTATGTTTTGTGTTATGTTATGTTTTGTGTTATGTTATGTTTTGTGTTATGTTATGTTTCGTTTTATGTTGTGTTATGTTATGTTATGTGTTCTGTTGTGTTATGTTATGTTTTGTGTTATGTTATGTTTTCTGTTGTGTTATGTTATGTTATGTTTTGTGTTATGTTATGTTATGTTTTTTATTATGATATGTTTTGTTTTATGTTATGTTATGTGTTATGCTATGTTTTGTGTTGTGTTATGTTATGTTATGTTTTGTGTTATGTTATGTTTTGTGTTGTGTTAGGTTATGTTATGTTACGTTATGTTATGTTATGTGTTATGTTATGTTTTGTGTTATGTTATGTTTTGTGTTATGTTATGCTTTGTGTTGTGTTATGTTATGTTTTGTGTTATGTTATGTTTTGTGTTGTGTTATGTTATGTATTGTGTTATGTTATATTTTGTGCTTGGTTATGTTATGTTTTGAGTTGTGTTATGTTATGTTTTGTGTTATGTTATGTTTTGTGTTGCGTTATGTTTTGTGTTATGTTATGTTATGTTTTGTGTTGTGTTATGTTTTGTGTTGTGTTGTGTTATGTTTTGTGTTGTGTTGTGTTATGTTTTGTGTTGTGTTGTGTTGTGTTACGTTTTCTGTTGTGTTATGTTATGTTTTGTGTTATATTATGTCTTGTGTTATGTTATGTTAAGTTTTGTGTTATGTTATGTTATGTTTATGTTTTGTGTTATGTTATGTTATGTTATGTGTTGTGTTATGTTATGTTTTGTGTTATGTTATGTTATGTTATGTTTTTTGTTATGTTATGTTTTGTGTTATGTTATGTTTTGTGTTGTGTTATGTTATGTTTTGTGTTATGTTATGTTATGTTTTGTGCTTTGTTATGTTATGTTTTGTGTTATGTTATGTTATGTTATGTTATGTTCTGTGTTATGTAATGTTATGTTTTGTGTTATGTTATGTTATGTGATGTTCTGTGTTATGTTATGTTATGTTTTGTGTTATGTTATGTTATGTTATGTTATGTTATGTTATGTTATGTTATGTTATGT
>CM060972.1:36689114-36884114 GCA_030765045.1 Tenodera sinensis | reverse complement strand
TGTTATGTTATGTTTTGTGCTATGTTATGCTTTGTGTTGTCTTATGTTATGTTTTGTGTTGTGTTATGTTATGTTATGTTTTGTGTTATGCTATGTTATGTTATGTTATGTTTTGTGTTATGTTATATTATGTTATGATATGTTATGTTATGTTTTGTGTTATGTTATGTTATATTTTGTGTTATGTTATGTTATGTTTTGTGTTATGTTATGTTTTGTGTTATGTTATGTTATGTTTTGTGTTATGTTATGTTGAGTTTTGTGTTATGTTATGTTTTGTGTTATGTTATGTTTTGTGTTAAGTTATGTTTTGTGTTATGTTATGCTTTGTGTTACGTAATGCTTTGTGTTATGTTATGTTTTATGTTGTGTTATGTTATGTTTTGTGTTATGTTATGTTATGTTATGTTATGTTTTGTGTTATGTTATGTTATGTTTTATGCTATGTTATGTTATGTTTTGTGTTATGTTATGTTTTTGTTATGTTATTTGTTGAGTTATGTTATGTGTTGTGTTATGTTTTGTGTTGTGTTATGTTATGTTATGTTTTGTGTTATGTTATGTTATGTTTTGTGTTGTGTTATGTTGTGCTTTGTGTTATGTTATGTAATGTTATGTTATGTTATGTTTTGTGTTGTTATGTTATGTTATGTTTTGTGTTATGTTATGTTATGTTCTATGTTATGTTATGTTTTGTGTTATGTTATGTTATGTTTTGTGTTATGTTATGATTTGTGTTGTGTTATGTTATGTTTTGTGTTATGTTATGTTTTGTGTTTTGATATGTTATGTTTTGTGTTATGTTATGTTTTGTGCTTTGTTATGTTATGTTTTGAGTTGTGTTATGTTATGTTTTGTGTTATGTTATGTTTTGTGTTGTGTTATGTTTTGTGCTATGTTATGTTATGTTTTGTGTTGTGTTATGTTTTGTGTTGTGTTGTGTTACGTTTTCTGTTGTGTTATGTTATGTTTTGTGTTATGCTATGTTTTGTGTTATGTTGTGTTATGTTTTGTGTTGTGTTTTGTGTTGTGTTATGTTTTGTGTTGTGTTATTTTATGTTTTGTGTTGCGTTATGTTTTGTGTTGTGTTATGTTTTGTGTTGTGTTATGTTTTGTGTTATGTTATGTTATGTTTTGTGTTATGTTATGTTATGTTTTGTGTTGTGTTTTGTGTTGTGTTATGTTTTGTGTTGTGTTGTGTTGTGTTATGTTATGTTTTGTGTTATGTTATGTTTTGTGTTATGTTATGTGTTGTGTTATGTTATGTTTTGTGTTGTGTTGTGTTATGTTTTGTGTTGTATTGTGTTATGTTTTGTGTTGTGTTATGTTATGTTTTGTGTTATGTTTTGTGTTATGTTATGTTTTGTGTTATGTTATGTTATGTTATGTTTTGTGTTATGTTATGATTTGTGTTGTGTTATGTTATGTCATGTTTTGTGTTGTGTTTTGTTATGTTATGTTTTGTGTTATGTTATGTTTTGTGTTATGTTATGTTATGTTTTAGGTTATGTTATGTTATGTTTTAGGTTATGTTATGTTATGTTTTAGGTTATGTTATGTTATGTTATGTGTTATGTTATGTTATGTGTTATGTTATTTGTTGTGTTATGTTATGTTTTGTGTTGCGTTATGTTATGTATTGTGTTATGTTATGCTTTGTGTTGTGATATGTTATGTTTTGTGTTGTGTTATGTTTTGTGTTGTGTTATGTTATGTTTTGTGTTATGTTATGATTTGTGTTTATGATTATGATTATGTTTTAGGTTATGTTACGTTAAGTTTTAGGTTATGTTATGTTATGTTTTGTGTTATGTTATGTTTTGTTATATGTTATGCTATGTTTTGTGTTATGTTATTTTTTGTGTTATGTTATTTGTTGTGTTATGTTATGTGTTGTGTTGTGTTATGTTATGTTTTGTGTTATGTTATGTTATGTTTTGTGTTATGTTATGTTGTGTTATGTTATGTTGTGTTATGTTATGTTATTTTTGTGTTATGTTATGTTATGTTTTGTGTTATGTTATGTTTTGTGTTATGTAATGTTTTGTGTTGTGTTATGTTATGTTTTTTGTTATGTTATGTTATGTTTTGTGTTATGTTATGTTTTGTGTTATGTTATGTTTTGTGTTATGTTATGTTTTGTGTTATGTTATGTTTTGTGTTGTGTTATGTTATGTTACGTTATGTTATGTTATGTGTTATGTTATGTTTTGTGTTATTTTATGTTTTGTGTTATGTTATGTTTTGTGTTATGTTATGTTTTGTGTTATGTTATGTTTTGTGTTATGTTATGCTATGTTTTGTGTTATGTTATGTTTTGTGTTGTGTTATGTTATGTTATGTTTTGTGTTATGTTATGTTTTGTGTTGTGTTATGTTATGTTATGTTATGTTTTGTGTTATGTTATGTTTTGTGTTATGTTATGTTTTGTGTTGTGTTGTGTTATGTTATGTTATGTTATGTTATGTTATGTTATGTTATGTTATGTTATGTTATGTTATGTTATGTTTTGTGTTATGTTATGATTTGTGTTTATGATTATGATTATGTTTTAGGTTATGTTACGTTAAGTTTTAGGTTATGTTATGTTATGTTTTGTGTTATGTTATGTTTTGTTATATGTTATGCTATGTTTTGTGTTATGTTATTTTTTGTGTTATGTTATTTGTTGTGTTATGTTATGTGTTGTGTTGTGTTATGTTATGTTTTGTGTTATGTTATGTTATGTTTTGTGTTATGTTATGTTATGTTATGTTTTGTGTTATGTTATGTTATGTTTTGTGTTATGTTATGTTTTGTGTTATGTTATGTTTTGTGTTATGTAATGTTTTGTGTTGTGTTATGTTATGTTTTTTGTTATGTTATGTTATGTTTTGTGTTATGTTATGTTTTGTGTTATGTTATGTTTTGTGTTATGTTATGTTTTGTGTTATGTTATGTTTTGTGTTGTGTTATGTTATGTTACGTTATGTTATGTTATGTGTTATGTTATGTTTTGTGTTATTTTATGTTTTGTGTTATGTTATGTTTTGTGTTATGTTATGTTTTGTGTTATGTTATGTTTTGTGTTATGTTATGTTATGTTTTGTGTTATGTTATGTTTTGTGTTGTGTTATGTTATGTTATGTTTTGTGTTATGTTACTGTTTGTGTTGTGTTATGTTATGTTATGTTATGTTATGTTATGTTATGTTTTGTGTTATGTTATGTTTTGTGTCGTGTTGTGTTATGTTATGTTATGTTATGTTATGTTATGTTATGTTATGTTATGTTATGTTATGTTATGTTTTATGTTATGTTATGATTTGTGTTGTGTTATGTTATGTTTTGTGTAATGTTATGTTTTGTGTTATGTTATGTTTTGTGTTATGTTATGTTTTGTGTTGTGTTATGTTATGTTTTGTGTTATGTTATGTTATGTTTTGCGGTGTGTGATGTTATGTTTTCGGTGTGTTATGTTATGTTTTATGTTGTGTAATGTTTTGTGTTGTGTTATGTTATGTTTTTTGTTATGTTATGTTATGTTTTGTGTTATGTTATGTTTTGTGTTATGTTATGTTTTGTGTTATGTTATGTTTTGTGTTATGTTATGTTTTGTGTTGTGTTATGTTATGTTACGTTATGTTATGTTATGTGTTATGTTATGTTTTGTGTTATTTTATGTTTTGTGTTATGTTATGTTTTGTGTTATGTTATGTTTTGTGTTATGTTATGTTTTGTGTTATGTTATGTTATGTTTTGTGTTATGTTATGTTTTGTGTTGTGTTATGTTATGTTATGTTTTGTGTTATGTTACTGTTTGTGTTGTGTTATGTTATGTTATGTTATGTTATGTTATGTTATGTTTTGTGTTATGTTATGTTTTGTGTTGTGTTGTGTTATGTTATGTTATGTTATGTTATGTTATGTTATGTTATGTTATGTTATGTTATGTTATGTTTTATGTTATGTTATGATTTGTGTTGTGTTATGTTATGTTTTGTGTAATGTTATGTTTTGTGTTATGTTATGTTTTGTGTTATGTTATGTTTTGTGTTGTGTTATGTTATGTTTTGTGTTATGTTATGTTATGTTTTGCGGTGTGTGATGTTATGTTTTCGGTGTGTTATGTTATGTTTTATGTTGTGTTATGTTATGTTTTGTGTTGTGTTATGTTATGTTTTGTGTTGTGTTGTGTTGTGTTATTTTATGTTATGTTATGTGTTGTGTTATGTTATGTTTTGTGTTATGTTATGTTTTGTGTTATGTTATGTTTTGTGTTATGTTATGTAATGTTATGTTATGTTATGTTTTGTGTTATGTTATGTTATGTTATGTTATGTTATGTTATGTTATGTTATGTTATGTTATGTTATGTTATTTTATGTTTTGTGTTATGTTATGTTATGTTATGTTTTGTGTTATGTTATGTTTTGTGTTATGTTATGCTTTGTGTTGTGTTGTTACGTTTTGTGTTACGTTATTTAATGTTTTGTGTTATGTAATGTTTTGTGTTATGTTATGTTACGTTTTGTGTTATGTTATGTTTTGTGTTATGTTGTGTTATGTTATGTTATGTTTTGTGTGATGTTATGTTTTGTGTTATGTTATGTTATGTTATGTTATGTTTTGTGTTATGTTATGTTATGTTTTGTGTTGTGTTATGTTATGTTATGTTTTGTGTTATGTTATGTTATGTGTTATGTTATGTTTTGTGCTATGTTATGCTTTGTGTTGTCTTATGTTATGTTTTGTGTTGTGTTATGTTATGTTATGTTTTGTGTTATGCTATGTTATGTTATGTTATGTTTTGTGTTATGTTATATTATGTTATGATATGTTATGTTATGTTTTGTGTTATGTTATGTTATATTTTGTGTTATGTTATGTTATGTTTTGTGTTATGTTATGTTTTGTGTTATGTTATGTTATGTTTTGTGTTATGTTATGTTGAGTTTTGTGTTATGTTATGTTTTGTGTTATGTTATGTTTTGTGTTAAGTTATGTTTTGTGTTATGTTATGCTTTGTGTTACGTAATGCTTTGTGTTATGTTATGTTTTATGTTGTGTTATGTTATGTTTTGTGTTATGTTATGTTATGTTATGTTATGTTTTGTGTTATGTTATGTTATGTTTTATGCTATGTTATGTTATGTTTTGTGTTATGTTATGTTTTTGTTATGTTATTTGTTGAGTTATGTTATGTGTTGTGTTATGTTTTGTGTTGTGTTATGTTATGTTATGTTTTGTGTTATGTTATGTTATGTTTTGTGTTGTGTTATGTTGTGCTTTGTGTTATGTTATGTAATGTTATGTTATGTTATGTTTTGTGTTGTTATGTTATGTTATGTTTTGTGTTATGTTATGTTATGTTCTATGTTATGTTATGTTTTGTGTTATGTTATGTTATGTTTTGTGTTATGTTATGATTTGTGTTGTGTTATGTTATGTTTTGTGTTATGTTATGTTTTGTGTTTTGATATGTTATGTTTTGTGTTATGTTATGTTTTGTGCTTTGTTATGTTATGTTTTGAGTTGTGTTATGTTATGTTTTGTGTTATGTTATGTTTTGTGTTGTGTTATGTTTTGTGCTATGTTATGTTATGTTTTGTGTTGTGTTATGTTTTGTGTTGTGTTGTGTTACGTTTTCTGTTGTGTTATGTTATGTTTTGTGTTATGCTATGTTTTGTGTTATGTTGTGTTATGTTTTGTGTTGTGTTTTGTGTTGTGTTATGTTTTGTGTTGTGTTATTTTATGTTTTGTGTTGCGTTATGTTTTGTGTTGTGTTATGTTTTGTGTTGTGTTATGTTTTGTGTTATGTTATGTTATGTTTTGTGTTATGTTATGTTATGTTTTGTGTTGTGTTTTGTGTTGTGTTATGTTTTGTGTTGTGTTGTGTTGTGTTATGTTATGTTTTGTGTTATGTTATGTTTTGTGTTATGTTATGTGTTGTGTTATGTTATGTTTTGTGTTGTGTTGTGTTATGTTTTGTGTTGTATTGTGTTATGTTTTGTGTTGTGTTATGTTATGTTTTGTGTTATGTTTTGTGTTATGTTATGTTTTGTGTTATGTTATGTTATGTTATGTTTTGTGTTATGTTATGATTTGTGTTGTGTTATGTTATGTCATGTTTTGTGTTGTGTTTTGTTATGTTATGTTTTGTGTTATGTTATGTTTTGTGTTATGTTATGTTATGTTTTAGGTTATGTTATGTTATGTTTTAGGTTATGTTATGTTATGTTTTAGGTTATGTTATGTTATGTTATGTGTTATGTTATGTTATGTGTTATGTTATTTGTTGTGTTATGTTATGTTTTGTGTTGCGTTATGTTATGTATTGTGTTATGTTATGCTTTGTGTTGTGATATGTTATGTTTTGTGTTGTGTTATGTTTTGTGTTGTGTTATGTTATGTTTTGTGTTATGTTATGATTTGTGTTTATGATTATGATTATGTTTTAGGTTATGTTACGTTAAGTTTTAGGTTATGTTATGTTATGTTTTGTGTTATGTTATGTTTTGTTATATGTTATGCTATGTTTTGTGTTATGTTATTTTTTGTGTTATGTTATTTGTTGTGTTATGTTATGTGTTGTGTTGTGTTATGTTATGTTTTGTGTTATGTTATGTTATGTTTTGTGTTATGTTATGTTGTGTTATGTTATGTTGTGTTATGTTATGTTATTTTTGTGTTATGTTATGTTATGTTTTGTGTTATGTTATGTTTTGTGTTATGTAATGTTTTGTGTTGTGTTATGTTATGTTTTTTGTTATGTTATGTTATGTTTTGTGTTATGTTATGTTTTGTGTTATGTTATGTTTTGTGTTATGTTATGTTTTGTGTTATGTTATGTTTTGTGTTGTGTTATGTTATGTTACGTTATGTTATGTTATGTGTTATGTTATGTTTTGTGTTATTTTATGTTTTGTGTTATGTTATGTTTTGTGTTATGTTATGTTTTGTGTTATGTTATGTTTTGTGTTATGTTATGCTATGTTTTGTGTTATGTTATGTTTTGTGTTGTGTTATGTTATGTTATGTTTTGTGTTATGTTATGTTTTGTGTTGTGTTATGTTATGTTATGTTATGTTTTGTGTTATGTTATGTTTTGTGTTATGTTATGTTTTGTGTTGTGTTGTGTTATGTTATGTTATGTTATGTTATGTTATGTTATGTTATGTTATGTTATGTTATGTTATGTTTTGTGTTATGTTATGATTTGTGTTTATGATTATGATTATGTTTTAGGTTATGTTACGTTAAGTTTTAGGTTATGTTATGTTATGTTTTGTGTTATGTTATGTTTTGTTATATGTTATGCTATGTTTTGTGTTATGTTATTTTTTGTGTTATGTTATTTGTTGTGTTATGTTATGTGTTGTGTTGTGTTATGTTATGTTTTGTGTTATGTTATGTTATGTTTTGTGTTATGTTATGTTATGTTATGTTTTGTGTTATGTTATGTTATGTTTTGTGTTATGTTATGTTATGTTTTGTGTTATGTTATGTTTTGTGTTATGTAATGTTTTGTGTTGTGTTATGTTATGTTTTTTGTTATGTTATGTTATGTTTTGTGTTATGTTATGTTTTGTGTTATGTTATGTTTTGTGTTATGTTATGTTTTGTGTTATGTTATGTTTTGTGTTGTGTTATGTTATGTTACGTTATGTTATGTTATGTGTTATGTTATGTTTTGTGTTATTTTATGTTTTGTGTTATGTTATGTTTTGTGTTATGTTATGTTTTGTGTTATGTTATGTTTTGTGTTATGTTATGTTATGTTTTGTGTTATGTTATGTTTTGTGTTGTGTTATGTTATGTTATGTTTTGTGTTATGTTACTGTTTGTGTTGTGTTATGTTATGTTATGTTATGTTATGTTATGTTATGTTTTGTGTTATGTTATGTTTTGTGTTGTGTTGTGTTATGTTATGTTATGTTATGTTATGTTATGTTATGTTATGTTATGTTATGTTATGTTTTATGTTATGTTATGATTTGTGTTGTGTTATGTTATGTTTTGTGTAATGTTATGTTTTGTGTTATGTTATGTTTTGTGTTATGTTATGTTTTGTGTTGTGTTATGTATTATGTTATGTTTTATGTTATGTTATGTGTTATGATATGTTTTGTGTTGTGTTATGTTATGTTTTGTGTTATGTTATGTTATGTTTTGCGGTGTGTGATGTTATGTTTTCGGTGTGTTATGTTATGTTTTATGTTGTGTTATGTTATGTTTTGTGTTGTGTTATGTTATGTTTTGTGTTGTGTTGTGTTGTGTTATTTTATGTTATGTTATGTGTTGTGTTATGTTATGTTTTGTGTTATGTTATGTTTTGTGTTATGTTATGTAATGTTATGTTATGTTATGTTTTGTGTTATGTTATGTTATGTTATGTTATGTTATGTTATGTTATGTTATGTTATGTTATGTTATGTTATGTTATGTTATGTTATGTTATGTTATGTTATGTTATGTTTTGTGTTATGTTATGTTATGTTATGTTTTGTGTTATGTTATGTTTTGTGTTATGTTATGCTTTGTGTTGTGTTGTTACGTTTTGTGTTACGTTATGTAATGTTTTGTGTTATGTTATGTTTTGTGTTATGTTATGTTATGTTTTGTGTTATGTTATGTTTTGTGTTATGTTGTGTTATGTTATGTTATGTTTTGTGTGATGTTATGTTTTGTGTTATGTTATGTTATGTTTTGTGTTATGTTATGTTATGTTTTGTGTTGTGTTATGTTATGTTATGTTTTGTGTTATGTTATGTTTTGTGTTATGTTATGTTTTGTGCTATGTTATGCTTTGTGTTGTCTTATGTTATGTTATGTGTTATGTTATGTTATGTTATGTTTTGTGTTATGCTATGTTATGTTATGTTATGTTTTGTGTTATGTTATGTTATGTTATGATATGTTATGTTATATTTTGTGTTATGTTATGTTATGTTTTGTGTTATGTTATGTTATGTTATGTTTTGTGTTATGTTATGTTTTGTGTTATGTTATGTTATGTTTTGTGTTATGTTATGTTATGTTTTGTGTTATGTTATGTTTTGTGTTATGTTATGTTTTGTGTTAAGTTATGTTTTGTGTTATGTTATGCTTTGTGTTACGTAATGCTTTGTGTTATGTTATGTTTTATGTTGTGTTATGTTATGTTTTGTGTTATGTTATGTTATGTTATGTTATGTTTTGTGTTATGTTATGTTATGTTTTATGCTATGTTATGTTATGTTATGTGTTATGTTATGTTTTTGTTATGTTATTTGTTGAGTTATGTTATGTGTTGTGTTATGTTTTGTGTTGTGTTATGTTATGTTATGTTTTGTGTTATGCTATGTTATGTTTTGTGTTGTGTTATGTTGTGCTTTGTGTTATGTTATGTTATGTTTTGTGTTATGTTATGATTTGTGTTGTGTTATGTTATGTTTTGTGTTATGTTATGTTTTGTGTTTTGATATGTTATGTTTTGTGTTATGTTTTGTTTTGTGCTTTGTTATGTTATGTTTTGAGTTGTGTTATGTTATGTTTTGTGTTATGTTATGTTTTGTGTTGTGTTATGTTTTGTGCTATGTTATGTTATGTTTTGTGTTGTGTTATGTTTTGTGTTGTGTTGTGTTACGTTTTCTGTTCTGTTATGTTATGTTTTGTGTTATGCTATGTTTTGTGTTATGTTGTGTTATGTTTTGTGTTGTGTTTTGTGTTGTGTTATGTTTTGTGTTGTGTTATTTTATGTTCTATGTTGCGTTATGTTTTGTGTTGTGTTATGTTTTGTGTTGTGTTATGTTTTGTGTTATGTTATGTTATGTTTTGTGTTGTGTTTTGTGTTGTGTTATGTTTTGTGTTGTGTTGTGTTGTGTTATGTTATGTTTTGTGTTATGTTATGTTTTGTGTTATGTTATGTGTTGTGTTATGTTATGTTTTGTGTTGTGTTGTGTTATGTTTTGTGTTGTGTTGTGTTATGTTTTGTGTTGTGTTATGTTATGTTTTGTGTTATGTTTTGTGTTATGTTATGTTTTGTGTTATGTTATGTTATGTTATGTTTTGTGTTATGTTATGATTTGTGTTGTGTTATGTTATGTCATGTTTTGTGTTGTGTTTTGTTATGTTATGTTTTGTGTTATGTTATGTTTTGTGTTATGTTATGTTATGTTTTAGGTTATGTTATGTTATGTTTTAGGTTATGTTATGTTATGTTTTAGGTTATGTTATGTTATGTTATGTGTTATGTTATGTTATGTGTTATGTTATTTGTTGTGTTATGTTATGTTATGTGTTGTGTTATGTTATGTTTTGTGTTGCGTTATGTTATGTATTGTGTTATGTTATGCTTTGTGTTGTGATATGTTATGTTTTGTGTTGTGTTATGTTTTGTGTTGTGTTATGTTATGTTTTGTGTTATGTTATGATTTGTGTTTATGATTATGATTATGTTTTAGGTTATGTTACGTTAAGTTTTAGGTTATGTTATGTTATGTTTTGTGTTATGTTATGTTTTGTTATATGTTATGCTATGTTTTGTGTTATGTTATTTTTTGTGTTATGTTATTTGTTGTGTTATGTTATGTGTTGTGTTGTGTTATGTTATGTTTTGTGTTATGTTATGTTATGTTTTGTGTTATGTTATGTTATGTTATGTTTTGTGTTATGTTATGTTATGTTTTGTGTTATGTTTTGTTATGTTTTGTGTTATGTTATGTTTTGTGTTATGTAATGTTTTGTGTTGTGTTATGTTATGTTTTTTGTTATGTTATGTTATGTTTTGTGTTATGTTATGTTTTGTGTTATGTTATGTTTTGTGTTATGTTATGTTTTGTGTTGTGATATGTTATGTTACGTTATGTTATGTTATGTGTTATGTTATGTTTTGTGTTATTTTATGGTTTGTGTTATGTTATGTTTTGTGTTATGTTATGTTTTGTGTTATGTTATGTTTTGTGTTATGTTATGTTATGTTTTGTGTTATGTTATGTTTTGTGTTGTGTTATGTTATGTTATGTTTTGTGTTATGTTATGTTTTGTGTTGTGTTATGTTATGTTATGTTATGTTTTGTGTTATGTTATGTTTTGTGTTGTGTTGTGTTATGTTATGTTATGTTATGTTATGTTATGTTATGTTATGTTATGTTATGTTATGTTATGTTATGTTATGTTATGTTATGTTATGTTATGTTATGTTATGTTATGTTTTGTGTTATGTTATGATTTGTGTTGTGTTATGTTATGTTTTGTGTAATGTTATGTTTTGTGTTATGTTATGTTTTGTGTTATGTTATGTTTTGTGTTGTGTTATGTATTATGTTATGTTTTATGTTATGTTATGTGTTATGATATGTTTTGTGTTGTGTTATGTTATGTTTTGTGTTATGTTATGTTATGTTTTGCGGTGTGTGATGTTATGTTTTCGGCGTGTTATGTTATGTTTTATGTTGTGTTATGTTATGTTTTGTGTTGTGTTATGTTATGTTTTGTGTTGTGTTGTGTTGTGTTATTTTATGTTATGTTATGTGTTGTGTTATGTTATGTTTTGTGTTATGTTATGTTTTGTGTTATGTTATGTTTTGTGTTATGTTATGTAATGTTGTGTTATGTTATGTTTTGTGTTATGTTATGTTATGTTATGTTATGTTATGTTTTGTGTTATGTTATGTTATGTTATGTTTTGTGTTATGTTATGTTTTGTGTTATGTTATGCTTTGTGTTGTGTTGTTATGTTTTGTGTTACGTTATGTAATGTTTTGTGTTATGTTATGTTTTGTGTTATGTTATGTTATGTTTTGTGTTATGTTATGTTTTGTGTTATGTTGTGTTATGTTATGTTATGTTTTGTGTGATGTTATGTTTTGTGTTATGTTATGTTATGTTATGTTTTGTGTTATGTTATGTTATGTTATGTTTTGTGTTGTGTTATGTTATGTTAAGTTTTGTGTTATGTTATGTTTTGTGTTATGTTATGTTTTGTGCTATGTTATGCTTTGTGTTGTCTTATGTTATGTTTTGTGTTATGTTATGTTATGTTATGTTTTGTGTTATGCTATGTTATGTTATGTTATGTTTTGTGTTATGTTATGTTATGTTATGATATGTTATGTTATGTTTTGTGTTATGTTATGTTATGTTTTGTGTTATGTTATGTTATGTTATGTTTTGTGTTATGTTATGTTTTGTGTTATGTTATGTTATGTTTCGTGTTATGTTATGTAATGTTTTGTGTTATGTTATGTTTTGTGTTATGTTATGTTTTGTGTTAAGTTATGTTTTGTGTTATGTTATGCTTTGTGTTACGTAATGCTTTGTGTTATGTTATGTTTTATGTTGTGTTATGTTATGTTTTGTGCTGTGTTATGTTTTGTGTTGTGTTTGTTATGTTTTGTGTTATGTCATGTTTTGTGTTTTGGTATGTTATGTTGTGTTATGTTACGTTATGTTATGTTTTGTGTTATGTTGTGTTATGTTATGTTATGTTTTGTGTTATGTTATGTTTTGTGTTATGTTATGTTTGGTTTTGTGTTTTGTTATGTTTTGTGATGTTTTGTGTTGTGTTATGCTATGTTTTGTGTTATGTTATGTTATGTTTTCTGTTGTGTTATGTTATGTTTTGTGTTATGTTATGTTTTGTGTTATGTTATGTTTTGTGTTATGTTATGTTTCGTTTTATGTTGTGTTATGTTATGTTATGTGTTGTGTTGTGTTATGTTATGTTTTGTGTTATGTTATGTTTTCTGTTGTGTTATGTTATGTTATGTTATGTTTTGTGTTGTGTTATGTTATGTTTTTTGTTATGATATGTTTTGTTTTATGTTATGTTATGTGTTATGCTATGTTTTGTGTTGTGTTATGTTATGTTATGTTATGTTTTGTGTTATGTTATGTTTTGTGTTGTGTTAGGTTATGTTATGTTACGTTATGTTATGTTATGTGTTATGTTATGTTTTGTGTTATGTTATGTTTTGTGTTATGTAATGTTTTGTCTTATGTTGTGTTATGTTATGTTATGTTTTGTGTTGTGTTATGTTATGTTTTGTGTTATGTTATGTAATGTTATGTTATGTTTTGTGTTGTTATGTTATGTTGTTTTGTGTTATGTTATGTTATGTTCTGTGTTATGTTATGTTTTGTGTTATGTTATGTTATGTTTTGTGTTATGTTATGATTTCTGTTGTGTTATGTTATGTTTTGTGTTATGTTATGTTTTGTGTTCTGTTATGTTATGTTTTGTGTTATGTTATGTTTTGTGCTTTGTTATGTTATGTTTTGGGTTGTGTTATGTTATGTTTTGTGTTATGTTATGTTTTGTGTTGTGTTATGTTTTGTGCTATGTTATGTTATGTTTTGTGTTGTGTTAATTTTTGTGTTGTGTTGTGTTATGTTTTGAATTGTGTTGTGTTATGTTTTGTGTTGTGTTGTGTTACGTTTTCTGTCGTGTTATGTTATGTTTTGTGTTATGCTATGTTTTATGTTATGTTATGTTATGTTTTGTGTTGTGTTTTGTGTTATGTTTTGTGTTGTGTTATTTTATGTTTTGTGTTGCGTTATGTTTTGTGTTGTGTTATGTTTTGTGTTGTGTTATGTTTTGTGTTGTGTTATGTTTTGTGTTATGTTATGTTTTGTGTTAAGTTATGTTATGTTTTGTGTTGTGTTTTGTGTTGTGTTATGTTTTGTGTTGTGTTGTGTTATGTTATGTTTTGTGTTATGTTATGTGTTGTGTTATGTTATGTTTTGTGTTGTGTTGTGTTATGTTTTGTGTTGTTTTGTGTTATGTTTTGTGTTGTATTGTGTTATGTTTTGTGTTGTGTTATGTTATGTTTTGTGTTATGTTTTGTGTTATGTTATGTTTTGTGTTATGTTATGTTATGTTTTGTGTTATGTTATGTTTTGTGTTGTGTTATGTTATGTCATGTTTTGTGTTGTGTTTTGTTATGTTATGTTTTGTGTTATGTTTTGTGTTATGTTATGTTATGTTTTAGGTTATGTTATGTTATGTTTTAGGTTATGTTATGTTATGTTTTAGGTTATGTTATGTTATGTGTTATGTTATGTTATGTGTTATGTTATTTGTTGTGTTATGTTATGTGTTGTGTTATGTTTTGTGTTGTGTAATGTTATGTTATGTTTTGTGTTATGTTATGTTATGTTTTGTGATATGTTATGTTTTGTGTTGTATTATGTTATGTGTTGTGTTATGTTATGTTTTGTGTTGCGTTATGTTATGTATTGTGTTATGTTATGCTTTGTGTTGTGATATGTTATGTTTTGTGTTGTGTTATGTTTTGTTTTGTGTTGTGTTATGTTATGTTTTGTGTTATGTTATGATTTGTGTTTATGATTATGATTATGTTTTAGGTTATGTTACGTTATGTTTTAGGTTATGTTATGTTATGTTTTGTGTTATGTTATGTTTTGTTATATGTTATGCTATGTTTTGTGTTATGTTATTTTTTGTGTTATGTTATTTGTTGTGTTATGTTATGTGTTGTGTTGTGTTATGTTATGTTATGTTTTGTGTTATGTTATGTTATGTTTTGTGTTATGTTATGTTATGTTATGTTATGTTATGTTATGTTATGTTATGTTATGTTTTGTGTTATGTTATGTTATGTTATGTTTTGTGTTATGTTATGTTTTGTGTTATGTTATGCTTTGTGTTGTGTTGTTATGTTTTGTGTTACGTTATGTAATGTTTTGTGTTATGTTATGTTTTGTGTTATGTTATGTTATGTTTTGTGTTATGTTATGTTTTGTGTTATGTTGTGTTATGTTATGTTTTGTGTGATGTTATGTTTTGTGTTATGTTATGTTATGTTTTGTGTTATGTTATGTTATGTTATGATTTGTGTTGTGTTATGTTATGTTAAGTTTTGTGTTATGTTATGTTTTGTGTTATGTTATGTTTTGTGCTATGTTATGCTTTGTGTTGTCTTATGTTATGTTTTGTGTTATGTTATGTTATGTTATGTTTTGTGTTATGCTATGTTATGTTATGTTATGTTTTGTGTTATGTTATGTTATGTTATGATATGTTATGTTATGTTTTGTGTTATGTTATGTTATGTTTTGTGTTACGTTATGTTATGTTATGTTTTGTGTTATGTTATGTTTTGTGTTATGTTATGTTATGTTTTGTGTTATGTTATGTTATGTTTTGTGTTATGTTATGTTTTGTGTTATGTTATGTTTTGTGTTAAGTTATGTTTTGTGTTATGTTATGCTTTGTGTTACGTAATGCTTTGTGTTATGTTATGTTTTATGTTGTGTTATGTTATGTTTTGTGTTATGTTGTGTTATGTTATGTTATGTGTTATGTTATGATTTGTGTTATGTTATGCTATGTTTTGTGTTGTGTTATGTTATGTTTTGTGTTATGTTATGTTTTGCGTTATGTTATGTTTTGTGTTATGTTATGTTATGTTTTGTGTTATGTTATGTTTTGCGTTATGTTATGTTTTGTGCTGTGTTATGTTTTGTGTTGTGTTTGTTATGTTTTGTGTTATGTCATGTTTTGTGTTTTGGTATGTTATGTTGTGTTATGTTACGTTATGTTATGTTTTGTGTTATGTTGTGTTATGTTATGTTATGTTTTGTGTTATGTTATGTTTTGTGTTATGTTATGTTTGGTTTTGTGTTTTGTTATGTTTTGTGATGTTTTGTGTTGTGTTATGCTATGTTTTGTGTTATGTTATGTTATGTTTTCTGTTGTGTTATGTTATGTTTTGTGTTATGTTATGTTTTGTGTTATGTTATGTTTTGTGTTATGTTATGTTTCGTTTTATGTTGTGTTATGTTATGTTATGTGTTGTGTTGTGTTATGTTATGTTTTGTGTTATGTTATGTTTTCTGTTGTGTTATGTTATGTTATGTTATGTTTTGTGTTGTGTTATGTTATGTTTTTTGTTATGATATGTTTTGTTTTATGTTATGTTATGTGTTATGCTATGTTTTGTGTTGTGTTATGTTATGTTATGTTATGTTTTGTGTTATGTTATGTTTTGTGTTGTGTTAGGTTATGTTATGTTACGTTATGTTATGTTATGTGTTATGTTATGTTTTGTGTTATGTTATGTTTTGTGTTATGTAATGTTTTGTCTTATGTTGTGTTATGTTATGTTATGTTTTGTGTTGTGTTATGTTATGTTTTGTGTTATGTTATGTAATGTTATGTTATGTTTTGTGTTGTTATGTTATGTTGTTTTGTGTTATGTTATGTTATGTTCTGTGTTATGTTATGTTTTGTGTTATGTTATGTTATGTTTTGTGTTATGTTATGATTTCTGTTGTGTTATGTTATGTTTTGTGTTATGTTATGTTTTGTGTTCTGTTATGTTATGTTTTGTGTTATGTTATGTTTTGTGCTTTGTTATGTTATGTTTTGGGTTGTGTTATGTTATGTTTTGTGTTATGTTATGTTTTGTGTTGTGTTATGTTTTGTGCTATGTTATGTTATGTTTTGTGTTGTGTTAATTTTTGTGTTGTGTTGTGTTATGTTTTGAATTGTGTTGTGTTATGTTTTGTGTTGTGTTGTGTTACGTTTTCTGTCGTGTTATGTTATGTTTTGTGTTATGCTATGTTTTATGTTATGTTATGTTATGTTTTGTGTTGTGTTTTGTGTTATGTTTTGTGTTGTGTTATTTTATGTTTTGTGTTGCGTTATGTTTTGTGTTGTGTTATGTTTTGTGTTGTGTTATGTTTTGTGTTGTGTTATGTTTTGTGTTATGTTATGTTTTGTGTTAAGTTATGTTATGTTTTGTGTTGTGTTTTGTGTTGTGTTATGTTTTGTGTTGTGTTGTGTTATGTTATGTTTTGTGTTATGTTATGTGTTGTGTTATGTTATGTTTTGTGTTGTGTTGTGTTATGTTTTGTGTTGTTTTGTGTTATGTTTTGTGTTGTATTGTGTTATGTTTTGTGTTGTGTTATGTTATGTTTTGTGTTATGTTTTGTGTTATGTTATGTTTTGTGTTATGTTATGTTATGTTTTGTGTTATGTTATGTTTTGTGTTGTGTTATGTTATGTCATGTTTTGTGTTGTGTTTTGTTATGTTATGTTTTGTGTTATGTTATGTTATGTTTTAGGTTATGTTATGTTATGTTTTAGGTTATGTTATGTTATGTTTTAGGTTATGTTATGTTATGTGTTATGTTATGTTATGTGTTATGTTATTTGTTGTGTTATGTTATGTGTTGTGTTATGTTTTGTGTTGTGTAATGTTATGTTATGTTTTGTGTTATGTTATGTTATGTTTTGTGATATGTTATGTTTTGTGTTGTATTATGTTATGTGTTGTGTTATGTTATGTTTTGTGTTGCGTTATGTTATGTATTGTGTTATGTTATGCTTTGTGTTGTGATATGTTATGTTTTGTGTTGTGTTATGTTTTGTTTTGTGTTGTGTTATGTTATGTTTTGTGTTATGTTATGATTTGTGTTTATGATTATGATTATGTTTTAGGTTATGTTACGTTATGTTTTAGGTTATGTTATGTTATGTTTTGTGTTATGTTATGTTTTGTTATATGTTATGCTATGTTTTGTGTTATGTTATTTTTTGTGTTATGTTATTTGTTGTGTTATGTTATGTGTTGTGTTGTGTTATGTTATGTTATGTTTTGTGTTATGTTATGTTATGTTTTGTGTTATGTTATGTTATGTTATGTTATGTTATGTTATGTTATGTTATGTTTTGTGTTATGTTATGTTATGTTATGTTTTGTGTTATGTTATGTTTTGTGTTATGTTATGCTTTGTGTTGTGTTGTTATGTTTTGTGTTACGTTATGTAATGTTTTGTGTTATGTAATGTTTTGTGTTATGTTATGTTATGTTTTGTGTTATGTTATGTTTTGTGTTATGTTGTGTTATGTTATGTTTTGTGTGATGTTATGTTTTGTGTTATGTTATGTTATGTTTTGTGTTATGTTATGTTATGTTATGTTTTGTGTTGTGTTATGTTATGTTAAGTTTTGTGTTATGTTATGTTTTGTGTTATGTTATGTTTTGTGCTATGTTATGCTTTGTGTTGTCTTATGTTATGTTTTGTGTTATGTTATGTTATGTTATGTTTTGTGTTATGCTATGTTATGTTATGTTATGTTTTGTGTTATGTTATGTTATGTTATGATATGTTATGTTATGTTTTGTGTTATGTTATGTTATGTTTTGTGTTACGTTATGTTATGTTATGTTTTGTGTTATGTTATGTTTTGTGTTATGTTATGTTATGTTTTGTGTTATGTTATGTTATGTTTTGTGTTATGTTATGTTTTGTGTTATGTTATGTTTTGTGTTAAGTTATGTTTTGTGTTATGTTATGCTTTGTGTTACGTAATGCTTTGTGTTATGTTATGTTTTATGTTGTGTTATGTTATGTTTTGTGTTATGTTGTGTTATGTTATGTTATGTGTTATGTTATGATTTGTGTTATGTTATGCTATGTTTTGTGTTGTGTTATGTTATGTTTTGTGTTATGTTATGTTTTGCGTTATGTTATGTTTTGTGTTATGTTATGTTATGTTTTGTGTTATGTTATGTTTTGCGTTATGTTATGTTTTGTGCTGTGTTATGTTTTGTGTTGTGTTTGTTATGTTTTGTGTTATGTCATGTTTTGTGTTTTGGTATGTTATGTTGTGTTATGTTACGTTATGTTATGTTTTGTGTTATGTTGTGTTATGTTATGTTATGTTTTGTGTTATGTTATGTTTTGTGTTATGTTATGTTTGGTTTTGTGTTTTGTTATGTTTTGTGATGTTTTGTGTTGTGTTATGCTATGTTTTGTGTTATGTTATGTTATGTTTTGTGTTGTGTTATGTTATGTTTTGTGTTATGTTATGTTTTGTGTTATGTTATGTTTTGGGTTATGTTATGTTTCGTTTTATGTTGTGTTATGTTATGTTATGTGTTGTGATGTGTTATGTTATGTTTTGTGTTATGTTATGTTTTCTGTTGTGTTATGTTATGTTATGTTATGTTTTGTGTTGTGTTATGTTATGTTTTTTGTTATGATATGTTTTGTTTTATGTTATGTTATGTGTTATGCTATGTTTTGTGTTGTGTTATGTTATGTTATGTTATGTTTTGTGTTATGTTATGTTTTGTGTTGTGTTAGGTTATGTTATGTTACGTTATGTTATGTTATGTGTTATGTTATGTTTTGTGTTATGTTATGTTTTGTGTTATGTTATGTTTTGTCTTATGTTGTGTTATGTTATGTTATGTTTTGTGTTGTGTTATGTTATGTTTTGTGTTATGTTATGTAATGTTATGTTATGTTTTGTGTTGTTATGTTATGTTGTTTTGTGTTATGTTATGTTATGTTCTGTGTTATGTTATGTTTTGTGTTATGTTATGTTATGTTTTGTGTTATGTTATGATTTCTGTTGTGTTATGTTATGTTTTGTGTTATGTTATGTTTTGTGTTCTGTTATGTTATGTTTTGTGTTATGTTATGTTTTGTGCTTTGTTATGTTATGTTTTGAGTTGTGTTATGTTATGTTTTGTGTTATGTTATGTTTTGTGTTGTGTTATGTTTTGTGCTATGTTATGTTATGTTTTGTGTTGTGTTAATTTTTGTGTTGTGTTGTGTTATGTTTTGAATTGTGTTGCGTTATGTTTTGTTTTGTGTTGTGTTACGTTTTCTGTCGTGTTATGTTATGTTTTGTGTTGTGTTATGTTTTGTGTTGTGTTATGTTTTGTGTTGTGTTATGTTTTGTGTTATGTTATGTTTTGTGTTAAGTTATGTTATGTTTTGTGTTGTGTTTTGTGTTGTGTTATGTTTTGTGTTGTGTTGTGTTATGTTATGTTTTGTGTTATGTTATGTTTTGTGTTATGTTATGTGTTGTGTTATGTTATGTTTTGTGTTGTGTTGTGTTATGTTTTGTGTTGTGTTGTATTGTGTTATGTTTTGTGTTGTGTTATGTTATGTTTTGTGTTATGTTTTGTGTTATGTTATGTTTTGTGTTATGTTATGTTATGTTTTGTGTTATGTTATGTTTTGTGTTGTGTTATGTTATGTCATGTTTTGTGTTGTGTTTTGTTATGTTATGTTTTGTGTTATGTTATGTTTTGTGTTATGTTATGTTATGTTTTAGGTTATGTTATGTTATGTTTTAGGTTATGTTATGTTATGTTTTAGGTTATGTTATGTTATGTTATGTGTTATGTTATGTTATGTGTTATGTTATTTGTTGTGTTATGTTATGTGCTGTGTTATGTTTTGTGTTGTGTAATGTTATGTTATGTTTTGTGTTATGTTATGTTATGTTTTGTGATATGTTATGTTTTGTGTTGTATTATGTTATGTGTTGTGTTATGTTATGTTTTGTGTTGCGTTATGTTATGTATTGTGTTATGTTATGCTTTGTGTTATGTTATGCTTTGTGTTGTGATATGTTATGTTTTGTGTTGTGTTATGTTTTGTTTTGTGTTGTGTTATGTTATGTTTTGTGTTATGTTATGATTTGTGTTTATGATTATGATTATGTTTTAGGTTATGTTACGTTATGTTTTAGGTTATGTTATGTTATGTTTTGTGTTATGTTATGTTTTGTTATATGTTATGCTATGTTTTGTGTTATGTTATTTTTTGTGTTATGTTATTTGTTGTGTTATGTTATGTGTTGTGTTGTGTTATGTTATGTTTTGTGTTATGTTATGTTATGTTTTGTGTTATGTTATGTTATGTTATGTTTTGTGTTATGTTATGTTATGTTTTGTGTTATGTTATGTTATGTTTTGTGTTATGTTATGTTTTGTGTTATGTAATGTTTTGTGTTGTGTTATGTTATGTTTTTTGTTATGTTATGTTATGTTCTGTTTTGTGTTATGTTGTGTTTTGTGTTATGTTATGTTTTGTGTTATGTTATGTCTTGTGTTATGTTTTGTGTTGTGTTATGTTATGTTACGTTATGTTATATTATGTTATGTGTTATGTTATGTTTTGTCTTATTTTATGTTTTGTGTTATGTTATGTTTTGAGTTATGTTATGTTTTGTGTTATGTTATGTTTTGTGTTATGTTATGTTATGTTTTGTGTTATTTTATGTTTTGTGTTATGTTATGTTTTGTGTTATGTTATGTTTTGTGTTATGTTATGTTTTGTGTTATGTTATGTTTTGTGTTATGTTATGTTTTGTGTTATGTTATGTTTTGTGTTGTGTTATGTTATGTTATGTTTTGTGTTATGTTATGTTTTGTGTTGTGTTATGTTATGTTATGT
The DNA here is from genome assembly GCA_030765045.1 of Tenodera sinensis. Taxonomy (NCBI): domain Eukaryota; kingdom Metazoa; phylum Arthropoda; class Insecta; order Mantodea; family Mantidae; genus Tenodera; species Tenodera sinensis. The sequence goes on along the minus strand of CM060972.1, from coordinate 36,862,926 downwards.
TATGTTATGTTATGTTTTGTGTTGTGTTGTGTTATGTTATGTTATGTTATGTTATGTTATGTTTTGTGTTATGTTATGATTTGTGTTGTGTTATGTTATGTTTTGTGTAATGTTATGTTTTGTGTAATGTTATGTTTTGTGTTATGTTATGTTTTGTGTTATGTATTTTTTGTGTTATGATATGTATTATGTTATGTTTTATGTTATGTTATTTGTTATGATATGTTTTGTGATGTGTTATGTTATGTTTTGTGTTATGTTATGTTTTGTGTTGTGTTATGTTTTGAGTTGTGTTATGTAATGTATTGCGGTGTGTGATGTTATGTTTTCGGTGTGTTATGTTATGTTTTATGTTGTGTTATGTTATGTTTTGTGTTGTGTTGTGTTATGTTTTGTGTTGTGTTGTGTTGTGTTGTGTTATGTTATGTTATGTTATGTGTTGTGTTATGTTATGTTTTGTGTTATGTTATGTTTTGTGTTATGTTATGTTTTGTGTTATGTTATGTAATGTTATGTTATGTTATGTTTTGTGTTATGTTATGTTATGTTATGTTTTGTGTTATGTTATGTTAGGTTTTGTGTTATGTTATGTTTTGTGTTATGTTATGTTATGTTTTGTGTTGTTTTATGATATGTTTTGTTTTATGTTATTTTATGTGCTATGGTATGTTTTGTGTTATGTTATGCTTTGTGTTGTGTTATGTTATGTTTTGTGTTACGTTATGTAATGTTTTGTGTTATGTTATGTTTTGTGTTATGTTATGTTATGTTTTGTGTTATGTTATGTTTTGTGTTATGTTGTGTTATGTTATGTTATGTTTTAATGATGTTATGTTTTGTGTTATGTTATGTTATGTTATGTTGTGTGTTATGTTATGTTATGTTTTGTGTTGTGTTATGTTATGTTATGTTTTGTGTTATGTTATGTTTTGTGTTATGTTATGTTTTGTGCTATGTTATGCTTTGTGTTGTCTTATGTTATGTTTTGCGTTATGTTATGTTATGTTATGTTATGTTATGTTATGTTTTGTGTTATGCTATGTTATGTTATGTTTTGTGTTATGTTATGTTATGTTATGTTATGTTATGTTATGATATGTTATGTTATGTTGTGTGTTATGTTATGTTATGTTTTGTGTTATGTTATGTTATGTTTTGAGTTATGTTATGTTTTGTGTTATGTTATGTTATGTTTTGTGTTATTGTATGTGTTGTGTTATGTTATGTTTTGTGTTATGTTATGTTTTATGTTAAGTTATGTTTTGTGTTATGTTATGCTTTGTGTTACGTAATGCTTTGTGTTATGTTATGTTTTATGTTGTGTTATGTTATGTTTTGTGTTATGTTGTGTTATGTTCTGTTATGTTATGTTATGTTTTGTGTTATGTTATGATTTGTGTTATGTTATGCTATGTTTTGTGTTGTGTTATGTTATGTTTTGTGTTATGTTATGTTTTGCGTTATGTTATGTTTTGTGTTATGTTATTTTATGTTTTGTGCTATGTTATGTTTTGTGTTGTGTTATGTTATGTTTTGTGTTATGTTATGTTATGTTTTTTGTTATATGTTTTGTGTTATGTTATGTGTTGTGTTATGTTATGTTTTGTGCTTTGTTATGTTATGTTTTGAGTTGTGTTATGTTATGTTTTGTGTTATGTTATGTTTTGTGTTGCGTTATGTTTTGTGTTATGTTATGTTATGTTTTGTGTTGTGTTAATTTTTGTGTTGTGTTGTGTTATGTTTTGTGTTGTGTTGTGTTATGTTTTGTGTTGTGTTGTGTTACATTTTCTGTTGTGTAATGTTATGTTTTGTGTTATGCTATGTTTTGTGTTATGTTATGTTATGTTTTGTGGTGTGTTTTGTGTTGTGTTATGTTTTGTGTTGTGTTATTTTATGTTTTGTGTTGCGTTATGTTTTGTGTAGTGTTATGTTTTGTGTTGTGTTATGTTTTGTGTTATGTTATGTTTTGTGTTATGTTATGTTATGTTTTGTGTTGTGTTTTGTGTTGTGTTATGTTTTGTGTTGTGTTGTGTTGTGTTATGTTATGTTTTGTGTTATGTTATGTTTTGTGTTATGTTATGTGTTGTGTTATGTTATGTTTTGTGTTGTGTTATGTTTTGTGTTGTATTGTGTTATGTTTTGTGTTGTGTTATGTTATGTTTTTTGTTATGTTTTGTGTATTGTTATGTTTTGTGTTATGTTTTGTGTTATGTTATGTTTTGTGTTATGTTATGTTTTAGGTTATGTTATGTTATGTTTTAGGTTATGTTATGTTATGTTATGTTATGTGTTATGTTATGTTATGTTATGTGTTATGTTATTTGTTGTGTTATGTTATGTGTTGTGTTATGTTTTGTGTTGTGTAATGTTATGTTATGTTTTGTGTTATCTTATGTTATGTTTTGTGATATGTTATGTTTTGTGTTGTGTTATGTTATGTGTTGTGTTATGTTATGTTTTGTGTTGCGTTATGTTATGTATTGTGTTATGTTATGCTTTGTGTTGTGATATGTTATGTTTTGTGTTGTGTTATGTTTTGTTTTGTGTTGTGTTATGTTATGTTTTGTGTTATGTTATGATTTGTGTTATGTTATGTTTTGTGTTGTGTTTTGTGTTGTGTTATGTTTTTTTTGTTGTGTTGTCTTGTGTAATGTTATGTTATGTTATGTTTTGTGTTGTGTTATCTTATGTTTTGTGTTATGTTATGTTTTGTGTTATGTTATGTCATGTTTTGTGTTGTGTTTTTTATGTCATGTTTTGTGTTATGTTATGTTATGTCACGTTTTGTGTTGTGTTTTGTTATGTTATGTTTTGAGTTATGTTATGTTTTGTGTTATGTTATGTTATGTTATGTTTTAGGTTATGTTACGTTATGTTTTATGTTATGTTATGTTATGTTTTGTGTTATGTTATGTTTTGTTATAATTTATGCTATGTTTTGTGTTATGTTATTTTTTGTGTTATGTTAGTTGTTGTGTTATGTTATGTGTTGTGTTGTGTTATGTTATGTTTTGTGTTATGTTATGTTTTGTGTTATGTTATGTTATGTTATGTTTTGTGTTATGTTATGTTATGTTTTGTGTTATGTTATGTTTTGTGTTATGTAATGTTTTGTGTTGCGTTATGTTATGTTTTGTGTTATGTTATGTTATGTTATGTTTTGTGTTATGTTATGTTTTGTGTTGTGTTGTGTTATGTTATGTTACGTTATGTTATGTTATGTTATGTGTTATGTTATGTTTTGTGTTATTTTATGTTTTGTGTTATGTTATGTTTTGTGTTATGTTATGTTTTGTGTTATGTTATGTTTTGTGTTATGTTATGTTATGTTTTGTGTTATGTAATGTTTTGTGTTGCGTTATGTTATGTTTTGTGTTATGTTATGTTATGTTATGTTTTGTGTTATGTTATGTTTTGTGTTGTGTTGTGTTATGTTATGTTACGTTATGTTATGTTATGTGTTATGTTATGTTTTGTGTTATTTTATGTTTTGTGTTATGTTATGTTTTGTGTTATGTTATGTTTTGTGTAATGTTATGTTTTGTGTTATGTTATGTTTTGTGTTATGTTATGTATTATGTTATGTTTTATGTTATGTTATGTGTTATGATATGTTTTGTGTTGTGTTATGTTATGTATTGTGTTATGTTATGCTTTGTGTTGTGATATGTTATGTTTTGTGTTGTGTTATGTTTTGTTTTGTGTTGTGTTATGTTATGTTTTGTGTTATGTTATGATTTGTGTTTATGATTATGATTATGTTTTAGGTTATGTTACGTTATGTTTTAGGTTATGTTATGTTATGTTTTGTGTTATGCTATGTTTTGTTATATGTTATGCTATGTTTTGTGTTATGTTATTTTTTGTGTTATGTTATTTGTTGTGTTATGTTATGTGTTGTGTTGTGTTATGTTATGTTTTGTGTTATGTTATGTTATGTTTTGTGTTATGTTATGTTATGTTATGTTTTGTGTTATGTTATGTTATGTTTTGTGTTATGTTATGTTATGTTTTGTGTTATGTAATGTTTTGTGTTGTGTTATGTTATGTTTTTTGTTATGTTATGTTATGTTATGTTTAATGTTATGTTGTGTTTTGTGTTATGTTATGTTTTGTGTTATGTTATGTTTTGTGTTATGTTATGTTTTGTGTTGTGTTATGTTATGTTACGTTATGTTATGTTATGTTATGTGTTATGTTATGTTTTGTGTTATTTTATGTTTTGTGTTATGTTATGTTTTGTGTTATGTTATGTTTTGTGTTATGTTATGTTTTGTGTTATGTTATGTTATGTTTTGTGTTATGTTATGTTTTGTGTTGTGTTATGTTATGTTATGTTTTGTGTTATGTTATGTTTTGTGTTGTGTTATGTTATGTTATGTTATGTTTTGTGTTGTGTTGTGTTATGTTATGTTATGTTATGTTTTGTGTTATGTTATGATTTGTGTTGTGTTATGTTATGTTTTGTGTAATGTTATGTTTTGTGTAATGTTATGTTTTGTGTTATGTTATGCTTTGTGTTATGTTATGTTTTGTGTTATGATATGTATTATGTTATGTTTTATGCTATGTTATTTGTTATGATATGTTTTGTGATGTGTTATGTTATGTTTTGTGTTATGTTATGTTTTGTGTTGTGTTATGTTTTGAGTTGTGTTATGTAATGTATTGCGGTGTGTGATGTTATGTTTTCGGTGTGTTATGTTATGTTTTATGTTGTGTTATGTTATGTTTTGTGTTGTGTCATGTTATGTTTTGTGTTGTGTTGTGTTGTGTTGTGTTGTGTTATGTTATGTTATGTTATGTTATGTGTTGTGTTATGTTATGTTTTGTGTTATGTTATGTTTTGTGTTATGTTATGTTTTGTGTTATGTTATGTAATGTTATGTTATGTTTTGTGTTATGTTATGTTATGTTTTGTGTTATGTTATGTTATGTTTTGTGTTATGTTATGTTTTGTGTTATGTTATGTTATGTTTTGTGTTGTGTTATGATATGTTTTGTTTTATGTTATGTTATGTGCTATGGTATGTTTTGTGTTATGTTATGCTTTGTGTTGTGTTATGTTATGTTTTGTGTTACGTTATGTAATGTTTTGTGTTATATTATGTTTTGTGTTATGTTATGTTATGTTTTGTGTTATGTTATGTTTTGTGTTATGTTGTGTTATGTTATGTTATGTTTTGTGTGATGTTATGTTTTGTGTTATGTTATGTTATGTTTTGTGTTATGTTATGTTATGTTTTGTGTTGTGTTATGTTATGTTATGTTTTGTGTTATGTTATGTTTTGTGTTATGTTATGTTTTGTGCTATGTTATGCTTTGTGTTGTCTTATGTTATGTTTTGTGTTATGTTATGTTATGTTATGTTATGTTATGTTATGTTATGTTATGTTATGTTATGTTTTGTGTTATGCTATGTTATGTTATGTTTTGTGTTATGTTATGTTATGTTATGTTATGTTATGTTATGATATGTTATGTTATGTTGTGTGTTATATTATGTTATGTTTTGTGTTATGTTATGTTATGTTTTGTGTTATGTTATGTTTTGTGTTATGTTATGTTTTGTGTTATGTTATGTTTTGTGTTAAGTTATGTTTTGTGTTATGTTATGCTTTGTGTTACGTAATGCTTTGTGTTATGTTATGTTTTATGTTATGTTATGTTATGTTTTGTGTTATGTTGTGTTATGTTGTGTTATGTTATGTTATGTTTTGTGTTATGTTATGATTTGTGTTATGTTATGCTATGTTTTGTGTTGTGTTATGTTATGTTTTGTGTTATGTTATGTTTTGCGTTATGTTATGTTTTGTGTTATGTTATTTTATTTTTTGTGCTATGTTATGTTTTGTGTTGTGTTATGTTATGTTTTGTGTTATGTTATGTTATGTTTTTTGTTATGTTATGTTTTGTGTTATGTTATGTGTTGTGTTATGTTATGTTTTGTGCTTTGTTATGTTATGTTTTGAGTTGTGTTATGTTATGTTTTGTGTTATGTTATGTTTTGTGTTGCGTTATGTTTTGTGTTATGTTATGTTATGTTTTGTGTTGTGTTAATTTTTGTGTTGTGTTGTGTTATGTTTTGTGTTGTGTTGTGTTAGGTTTTGTGTTGTGTTGTGTTACATTTTGTGTTGTGTTATGTTATGTTTTGTGTTATGCTATGTTTTGTGTTATGTTATGTTATGTTTTGTGGTGTGTTATGTGTTGTGTTATGTTTTGTGTTGTGTTATTTTATGTTTTGTGTTGCGTTATGTTTTGTGTAGTGTTATGTTTTGTGTTGTGGTATGTTTTGTGTTATGTTATGTTTTGTGTTATGTTATGTTATGTTTTGTGTTGTGTTTTGTGTTGTGTTATGTTTTGTGTTGTGTTGTGTTATGTTATGTTTTGTGTTATGTTATGTTTTGTGTTATGTTATGTGTTGTGTTATGTTATGTTTTGTGTTGTGTTATGTTTTGTGTTGTATTGTGTTATGTTTTGTGTTGTGTTATGTTATGTTTTGTGTTATGTTTTGTGTATTGTTATGTTTTGTGTTATGTTTTGTGTTATGTTATGTTTTGTGTTATGTTATGTTATGTTTTAGGTTATGTTATGTTATCTTTTAGGTTATGTTATGTTATGTGTTATGTTATGTTATGTTATGTGTTATGTTATTTGTTGTGTTATGTTATGTGTTGTGTTATGTTTTGTGTTGTGTAATGTTATGTTATGTTTTGTGTTATCTTATGTTATGGTTTGTGATATGTTATGTTTCTTGTTGTGTTATGTTATGTGTTGTGTTATGTTATGTTTTGTGTTGCGTTATGTTATGTATTGTGTTATGTTATGCTTTGTGTTGTGATATGTTATGTTTTGTGTTGTGTTATGTTTTGTTTTGTGTTGTGTTATGTTATGTTTTGTGTTATGTTATTATTTGTGTTATGTTATGTTTTGTGTTGTGTTTTGTCTTGTGTTATGTTTTGTGTTGTGTTGTCTTGTGTAATGTTATGTTATGTTATGTTTTGTGTTGTGTTATGTTATGTTTTGTGTTATGTTATGTTTTGTGTTATGTTATGTCATGTTTTGTGTTGTGTTTTGTATGTCATGTTTTGTGTTATGTTATGTTATGTCATGTTTTGTGTTGTGTTTTGTTATGTTATGTTTTGTGTTATGTTATATTTTGTTATATGTTATGCTATGTTTTGTGTTATGTTATTTTTTGTGTTATGTTAGTTTTTGTGTTATGTTATGTGTTGTGTTGTGTTATGTTATGTTTTGTGTTATGTTATGTTTTGTGTTATGTTATGTTATGTTTTGTGTTATGTTATGTTATGTTTTGTGTTATGTTATGTTTTGTGTTATGTAATGTTTTGTGTTGCGTTATGTTATGTTTTGTGTTATGTTATGTTATGTTTTGTGTTATGTTATGTTTTGTGTTGTGTTGTGTTATGTTATGTTACGTTATGTTATGTTATGTTATGTTATGTGTTATGTTATGTTTTGTGTTATTTTTTGTTTTGTGTTATGTTATGTTTTGTGTTATGTTATGTTTTGTGTTGTGTTATGTTATGTTTTGTGTTATGTTATGTTTTGTGTTGTGTTATGTTATGTTTTGTGTTATGTTATGTTTTTTGTTGTGTTATGTTATGTTATGTTTTGTGTTATGTTATGATTTGTGTTGTGTTATGTTATGTTTTGTGTTATGTTATGTTTTGTGTAATGTTATGTTTTGTGTTATGTTATATTTTGTGTTATGTTATGTTTTGTGTTATGTTATGTTATGTATTATGTTATGTTTTATGTTATGTTATGTGTTATGATATGTTTTGTGTTGTGTTATGTTATGTTTTGTGTTATGTTATGTTTTGTGTTGTGTTATGTTTTGAGTTGTGTTATGTTATGTTTTGCGGTGTTTGATGTTATGTTTTCGGTGTGTTATGTTATGTTTTATGTTGTGTTATGTTATGTTTTGTGTTGTGTTATGTTATGTTTTGTGTTGTGTTATAATTTGTGTTGTGTTGTGTTGAGTTATGTTATGTTATGTTATGTTATGTGTTGTGTTATGTTATGTTTTGTGTTATGTTATGTTTTGTGTAATGTTATGTAATGTTATGTTATGTTATGTTTTGTGTTATGTTATGTTATGTTATGTTATGTTTTGTTTTGTGTTATGTTATGTTATGTTTTGTGTTATGTTATGTTATGTTTTGTGTTGTGTTATGATATGTTTTGTTTTATGTTATGTTATGTGTTATGGTATGTTTTGTGTTATGTTATGCTTTGTGTTGTGTTATGTTATGTTTTGTGTTACGTTATGCAATGTTTTGTGTTATGTTATGTTTTGTGTTATGTTATGTTATGTTTTGTGTTATGTTATGTTTTGTGTTATGTTGTGTATTGTTATGTTATGTTTTGTGTGATGTTATGTTTTGTGTTATGTTATCATATGTTATGTTTTGTGTTATGTTATGTTATGTTTTAGTTTGTGTTATGTTATGTTATGTTTTGTGTTATGTTATGCTTTGTGTTATGTTATTTTTTGTGCTATGTTATGTTTTGTGTTGTCTTATGTTAAGTTTTGTGTTATGTTATGTTATGTTATGTTTTGTGTTATGCTATGTTATGTTATGTTATGTTATGTTTTGTGTATTGTTATGTTATGTTATGATATGTTATGTTATGTTTTGTGTTATGTTATGTTATGTTTTGTGTTATGTTATGTTATGTTATGTTCTGTGTTATGTTATGTTATGTTTTGTGTTATGTTATGTTATGTTTTGTGTTATGTTATGCTTTGTGTTGTGTTATGTTATGTTTTGTGTTATGTTATGTTTTATGTTGTGTTATGTTATGTATTGTGTTATGTTATATTTTGTGCTTGGTTATGTTATGTTTTGAGTTGTGTTATGTTATGTTTTGTGTTATGTTATGTTTTGTGTTGCGTTATGTTTTGTGTAATGTTATGTTATGGTTTGTGTTGTGTTATGTTTTGTGTTGTGTTGTGTTATGTTTTGTGTTGTGTTGTGTTATGTTTTGTTTTGTGTTGTGTTACGTTTTCTGTTGTGTTATGTTATGTTTTGTGTTATGTTATGTCTTGTGTTATGTTATGTTAAGTTTTGTGTTATGTTATGTTTATGTTTTGTGTTATGTTAAGTTATGTTATGTTATGTGTTGTGTTATGTTATGTTTTGTGTTATGTTATGTTATGTTTTTTGTTATGTTATGTTTTGTGTTATGTTATGTGTTGTGTTATGTTATGTTTTGTGTTGTGTTATGTTATGTTTTGTGTTATGTTATGTTATGTTGTGTTTTGTGTTATGTTGTGTTATGTTTTGTGTTATGTTATGTTATGTTCTGTGTTATGTAATGTTATGTTTTGTTTTATGTTATGTTATGTGATGTTCTGTGTTATGTTATGCTATGTTATGTTTTGTGTTATGTTATGTTATGTTTTGTGTTATGTTATGTTATGTTATTTTTTGTGTTATGTTATGTTATGTTTTGTGCTATGTTATCTTATGTTTTGTGTTATGTTATGTTATGTTTTTTGTTATGTTATTTGTTGAGTTATGTTATGTGTTGTGTTATGTTTTGTGTTGTGTTATGTTATGTTATGTTATGTTATGTTTTGTGTTATGTTATGTTATGTTTTGTGTTGTGTTATGTTATGTTTTGTGTTATGTTATGTAATGTTATGTTATGTTATGTTTTGTGTTGTTATGTTATGTTATGTTTTGTGTTATGTTATGTTTTGTTCTGTGTTATGTTCTGTTTTGTGTTATGTTATGTTATGTTTTGTGTTATGTTTTGTGTTATGTTATGTTATGTTTTGTGCTATGTTATCTTATGTTTTGTGTTATGTTATTTTATGTTTTTTGTTATGTTATTTGTTGAGTTATGTTATGTGTTGTGTTATGTTTTGTGTTGTGTTATGTTATGTTATGGTATGTTTTGTGTTATGTTATGTTATTTTTGTGTTGTGTTATGTTATGTTTTGTGTTATGTTATGTAATGTTACGTTATGTTATGTTTTGTGTTGTTATGTTATGTTATGTTTTGTGTTATGTTATGTTTTGTGTTATGTTCTGTTTTGTGTTGTGTTATGTTTTGTGTTATGTTATGTTATGTTTTGTGTTGTGTTGTGTTATGTTTTGTGTTGTATTGTGTTATGTTTTGTGTTGTGTAATGTTATGTTTTGTGTTATGTTTTGTGTTATGTTATGTTATGTTATGTTATGTGTTGTGTTATGTTATGTTTTGTGTTATGTTATGTTTTTTGTTATGTTATGTTTTGTGTTATGTTATGTGTTGTGTTATGTTATGTTTTGTGCTGTGTTATGTTATGTTTTGTGTTATGTTATGTTATGTTGTGTTTTGTGTTATGTTGTGTTATGTTTTGTGTTATGTTATGTTATGTTCTGTGTTATGTAATGTTATGTTTTGTTTTATGTTATGTTATGTGATGTTCTGTGTTATGTTATGCTATGTTATGTCTTGTGTTATGTTATGTTATGTTTTGTGTTATGTTATGTTATGTTATGTTATTTTTTGTGTTATGTTATGTTATGTTTTGTGCTATGTTATCTTATGTTTTGTGTTATGTTATGTTATGTTTTTTGTTATGTTATTTGTTGAGTTATGTTATGTGTTGTGTTATGTTTTGTGTTGTGTTATGTTATGTTATGTTATGTTTTGTGTTATGTTATGTTATGTTTTGTGTTGTGTTATGTTATGTTTTGTGTTATGTTATGTAATGTTATGTTATGTTATGTTTTGTGTTGTTATGTTATGTTATGTTTTGTGTTATGTTATGTTTTGTTCTGTGTTATGTTCTGTTTTGTGTTATGTTATGTTATGTTTTGTGTTATGTTATGTTTTGTGTTATGTTATGTTATGTTTTGTGCTATGTTATCTTATGTTTTGTGTTATGTTATTTTATGTTTTTTGTTATGTTATTTGTTGAGTTATGTTATGTGTTGTGTTATGTTTTGTGTTGTGTTATGTTATGTTATGTTATGTTATGTTTTGTGTTATGTTATGTTATGTTTTGTGTTGTGTTATGTTATGTTTTGTGTTATGTTATGTAATGTTATGTTATGTTATGTTTTGTGTTGTTATGTTATGTTATGTTTTGTGTTATGTTATGTTATGTTCTGTGTTATGTTATGTTTTGTGTTATGTTCTGTTTTGTGTTGTGTTATGTTTTGTGTTATGTTATGTTATGTTTTGTGTTGTGTTGTGTTATGTTTTGTGTTGTGTTGTGTTATGTTTTGTGTTGTGTTGTGTTATGTATTGTGTTATGTTATGCTTTGTGTTGTGATATGTTATGCTTTGTGTTGTGTTATGTTTTGTTTTGTGTTGTGTTATGTTATGTTTTGTGTTATGTTATGATTTGTGTTATGTTATGTTTTGTGTTATGTTTTGTGTTGTGTTATGTTTTGTGTTGTATTGTGTTATGTTTTGTGTTGTGTTATGTTATGTTTTGTGTTATGTTTTGAGTATTGTTATGTTTTGTGTTATGTTATGTTATGTTTTGTGCTATGTTATGTTTTGTGTTATGTTATGTTATGTTTTAGGTAATGTTATGTTATGTTTTAGGTTATGTTATGTTATGTTATGTTATGTGTTATGTTATGTTATGTGTTATGTTATTTGTTGTGTTATGTTATGTGTTGTGTTATGTTTTGTGTTGTGTAATGTTATGTTATGTTTTGTGTTATCTTATGTTATGTTTTGTGATATGTTATGTTATGTGTTGTGTTATGTTATGTGTTGTGGTATGTTATGTTTTGTGTTGCGTTATGTTATGTATTGTGTTATGTTATGCTTTGTGTTGTGATGTGTTATGTTTTGTGTTGTGTTATGTTTTGTTTTGTGTTGTGTTATGTTATGTTTTGTGTTATGTTATGATTTGTGTTATGTTATGATTTGTGTTGTGTTTTGTGTTGTGTTATGTTTTGTGTTGTGTTGTCTTGTGTAATGTTATGTTATGTTATGTTTTGTGTTGTGTTATGTTATGTTTTGTGTTATGTTATGTTTTGTGTTATGTTATGTCATGTTTTGTGTTGTGTTTTTTATGTCATGTTTTGTGTTATGTTATGTTATGTCATGTTTTGTGTTGTGTTTTGTTATGTTATGTTTTGTGTTATGTTATGTTTTGTGTTATGTTATGTTATGTTATGTTTTAGGTTATGTTACTTAATGTTTTATGTTATGTTATGTTATGTTTTGTGTTATGTTATGTTTTGTTATATGTTATGCTATGTTTTGTGTTATGTTATTTTTTGTGCTATGTTAGTTGTTGTGTTATGTTATGTGTTGTGTTGTGTTATGTTATGTTTTGTGTTATGTTATGTTATGTTTTGTGTTATGTTATGTTATGTTCTGTGTTATGTTATGTTTTGTGTTATATAATGTTTTGTGTTGCGTTATGTTGTTTTGTGTTATGTTATGTTATGTTATGTTTTGTGTTATGTTATGTTTTGTGTTATGTTGTGTTATGTTATGTTATGTTTTGTGTTACGTTATGATTTGTGTTGTGTTATGTTATGTTTTGTGTTATGTTTTGTGTTATGTTATGTTTTGTGTTGTGTTATGTTATGTTACGTTATGTTATGTTATGTTATGTGTTATGTTATGTTTTGTGTTATTTTATGTTTTGTGTTATGTTATGTTTTGTGTTATGTTATGTTTTGTGTTATGTTATGTTTTGTGTTATGTTATGTTATGTTTTGTGTTATGTTATGTTTTGTGTTGTGTTATGTTATGTTTTGTGTTATGTTATGTTTTTTGTTGTGTTATGTTATGTTATGTTTTGTGTTATGTTATGATTTGTGTTGTGTTATGTTATGTTTTGTGTTATGTTATGTTTTGTGTAATGTTATGTTTTGTGTTATGTTATGTTTTGTGTTATGTTATGTTTTGTGTTATGTTATGTATTTTGTTATGTTTTATGTTATGTTATGTGTTATGATATGTTTTGTGTTGTGTTATGTTATGTTTTGTGTTATGTTATGTTTTGTGTTGTGTTATGTTTTGAGTTATGTTATGTTATGTTTTGCGGTGTGTGATGTTATGTTTTCGGTGTGTTATGTTATGTTTTATGTTGTGTTATGTTATGTTTTGTGTTGTGTTATGTTATGTTTTGTGTTGTGTTATAATTTGTGTTGTGTTGTGTTGAGTTATGTTATGTTATGTTATGTTATGTTATGTTATGTTATGTTATGTCTTGTTATGTTATGTTATGTTATGTTATGTGTTGTGTTATGTTATGTTTTGTGTTATGTTATGTTTTGTGTGATGTTATGTAATGTTATGTTATGTTATGTTTTGTGTTATGTTATGTTATGTTATGTTTTGTGTTATGTTATGTTATGTTTTGTGTTATGTTATGTTATGTTTTGTGTTGTGTTATGATATGTTTTGTTTTATGTTATGTTATGTGTTATGGTATGTTTTGTGTTATGTTATGCTTTGTGTTGTGTTATGTTATGTTTTGTGTTACGTTATGCAATGTTTTGTGTTATGTTATGTTTTGTGTTATGTTATGTTATGTTTTGTGTTATATTATGTTTTGTGTTATGTTGTGTTATGTTATGTTATGTTTTGTGAGAAGTTTATGTTTTGTATTATGTTATTATATGTTATGTTTTGTGTTATGTTATGTTATGTTTTAGTTTGTGTTATGTTATGTTATGTTTTGTGTTATGTTATGTTTTGTGTTATGTTATGTTTTGTGCTATGTTATGTTTTGTGTTGTCTTATGTTAAGTTTTGTGTTATGTTATGTTATGTTATGATTTGTGTTATGCTATGTTATGTTATGTTATGTTTTGTGTTATGTTATGTTATGTTATGATATGTTATGTTATGTTTTGTGTTATGTTATGTTATGTTTTGTGTTATGTTATGTTATGTTTTGTCTTATGTTATGTTTTGTGTTATGTTATGTTATGTTATGTTCTGTGTTATGATATGTTATGTTTTGTGTTATGTTATGTTATGTTTTGTGTTATGTTATGCTTTGTGTTGTGTTATGTTATGTTTTGTGTTATGTTATGATTTATGTTGTGTTATGTTATGTATTGTGTTATGTTATATTTTGTGCTTGGTTATCTTATGTTTTGAGTTGTGTTATGTTATGTTTTGTGTTATGTTATGTTTTGTGTTGCGTTATGTTTTGTGTTATGTTATGTTATGGTTTGTGTTGTGTTATGTTTTGTGTTGTGTTGTGTTATGTTTTGTGTTGTGTTGTGTTATGTTTTGTTTTGTGTTGTGTTACGTTTTCTGTTGTGTTATGTTATGTTTTGTGTTATGTTATGTCTTGTGTTATGTTATGTTAAGTTTTGTGTTATGTTATGTTTATGTTTTGTGTTATGTTATGTTATGTTATGTGTTGTGTTATGTTATGTTTTGTGTTATGTTATGTTATGTTTTTTGTTGTTATGTTTTGTGTTATGTTATGTGTTGTGTTATGTTATGTTTTGTGTTGTGTTATGTTATGTTTTGTGTTATGTTATGTTATGTTGTGTTTTGTGTTATGTTGTGTTATGTTTTGTGTTATGTTATGTTATGTTCTGTGTTATGTAATATTATGTTTTGTTTTATGTTATGTTATGTGATGTTCTGTGTTATGTTATGTTATGTTATGTTTTGTGTTATGTTATGTTATGTTTTGTGTTATGTTATGTTATGTTATGTTTTGTGTTATGTTATGTTATGTTTTGTGCTATGTTATCTTATGTTTTGTGTTATGTTATGTTATGTTTTTTGTTATGTTATTTGTTGAGTTATGTTATGTGTTGTGTTATGTTTTGTGTTGAGTTATGTTATGTTATGTTATGTTATGTTTTGTGTTATGTTATGTTATGTTTTGTATTGTGTTATGTTATGTTTTGTGTTATGTTATGTAATGTTATATTATGTTATGTTTTGTGTTGTTATGTTATGTTATGTTTTGTGTTATGTTATGTTATGTTCTGTGTTATGTTATGTTTTGTGTTATGTTATGTTATGTTTTGTGTTATGTTATGTTTTGTGTTATGTTATGTTATGTTTTGTGCTATGTTATCTTATGTTTTGTGTTATGTTATGTTATGTTTTTTGTTATGTTATTTGTTGAGTTATGTTATGTGTTGTGTTATGTTTTGTGTTGTGTTATGTTATGTTATGTTATGTTTTGTGTTATGTTATGTTATGTTTTGTGTTGTGTTATGTTATGTTTTGTGTTATGTTATGTAATGTTATGTTATGTTATGTTTTGTGTTGTTATGTTATGTTATGTTTTGTGTTATGTTATGTTATGTTCTGTGTTATGTTATGTTTTGTGTTATGTTATGTTTTGTGTTGTGTTATGTTTTGTGTTATGTTATGTTATGTTTTGTGTTGTGTTAATTTTTGTGTTGTGTTGTGTTATGTTTTGTGTTGTGTTGTGTTGTTTTGTGTTGTGTTGTGTTACGTTTTCTGTTGTGTTATGTTATGTTTTGTGTTATGCTATGTTTTGTGTTATGCTATGTTTTGTGTTATGTTATGTTTTGTGTTGTGTTTTGTGTTGTGTTATGTTTTGTGTTGTGTTATTTTATGTTTTGTGTTGCGTTATGTTTTGTGTTGTGTTATGTTTTGTGTTGTGTTATGTTTTGTGTTATGTTATGTTATGTTTTGTGTTATGTTTTGTGTTGTGTTTTGTGTTGTGTTATGTTTTGTGTTGTGTTGTGTTGTGTTATGTTATGTTTTGTGTTATGTTATGTTTTGTGTTATGTTATGTGTTGTGTTATGTTATGTTTTGTGTTGTGTTGTGTTATGTTTTGTGTTGTATTGTGTTATGTTTTGTGTTGTGTAATGTTATGTTTTGTGTTATGTTTTGTGTTATGTTATGTTTTGTGTTATGTTATGTTATGTTTTGTGTTATGTTATGTTTTGTGTTTTTTATGTTATGTCATGTTTTGTGTTGTGTTTTGTTATGCTATGTCTTGTGTTATGTTATGTTTTGTGTTATGTTATGTTATGTTATGTTTTAGGTTATGTTATGTTATGTTTTAGGTTATGTTATGTTATGTTTTAGGTTATGTTATGTTATGTTATGTGTTATGTTATGTTATGTGTTATGTTATTTGTTGTGTTATGTTATGTGTTGTGTTATGTTTTGTGTTGTGTAATGTTATGTTATGTTTTGTGTTATGTTATGTTATGTTATGTTATGTTATGATATGTTATGTTATGTTTTGTGTTATGTTATGTTATGTTTTGTGTTATGTTATGTTATGTTTTGTGTTATGTTATGTTATGTTATGTTATTTTCTGTGTTATGTTATGTTATGTTTTGTGTTATGTTATGTTATGTTTTGTGTTATGTTATGCTTTGTGTTGTGTTATGTTATGTTTTGTGTTATGTTATGTTTTATGTTGTGTTATGTTATGTATTGTGTTATGTTATATTTTGTGCTTGGTTATGTTATGTTTTGAGTTGTGTTATGTTATGTTTTGTGTTATGTTATGTTTTGTGTTGCGTTATGTTTTGTGTTATGTTATGTTATGGTTTGTGTTGTGTTATGTTTTGTGTTGTGTTGTGTTATGTTATGTGTTGTGTTATGTTATGTTTTGTGTTGTGTTATGTTATGTTTTGTGTTATGTTATGTTATGTTGTGTTTTGTGTTATGTTGTGTTATGTTTTGTGTTATGTTATGTTATGTTCTGTGTTATGTAATGTTATGTTTTGTTTTATGTTATGTTATGTGATGTTCTGTGTTATGTTATGCTATGTTATGTTTTGTGTTATGTTATGTTATGTTTTGTGTTATGTTTTGTTATGTTATGTTATTTTTTGTGTTATGTTATGTTATGTTTTGTGCTATGTTATCTTATGTTTTGTGTTATGTTATGTTATGTTTTTTGTTATGTTATTTGTTGAGTTATGTTATGTGTTGTGTTATGTTTTGTGTTGTGTTATGTTATGTTATGTTATGTTATGTTATGTTATGTTATGTTTTGTGTTATGTTATGTTATGTTTTGTGTTGTGTTATGTTATGTTTTGTGTTATGTTATGTAATGTTATGTTATGTTATGTTTTGTGTTGTTATGTTATGTTATGTTTTGTGTTATGTTATGTTTTGTTCTGTGTTATGTTCTGTTTTGTGTTATGTTATGTTATGTTTTGTGTTATGTTATGTTTTGTGTTATGTTATGTTATGTTTTGTGCTATGTTATCTTATGTTTTGTGTTATGTTATTTTATGTTTTTTGTTATGTTATTTGTTGAGTTATGTTATGTGTTGTGTTATGTTTTGTGTTGTGTTATGTTATGTTATGTTATGTTATGTTTTGTGTTATGTTATGTTATGTTTTGTGTTGTGTTATGTTATGTTTTGTGTTATGTTATGTAATGTTATGTTATGTTATGTTTTGTGTTGTTATGTTATGTTATGTTTTGTGTTATGTTATGTTATGTTCTGTGTTATGTTATGTTTTGTGTTATGTTCTGTTTTGTGTTGTGTTATGTTTTGTGTTATGTTATGTTATGTTTTGTGTTGTGTTAATTTTTGTGTTGTGTTGTGTTGTGTTTTGTGTTGTGTTGTGTTATGTTTTGTGTTGTGTTGTGTTATGTATTGTGTTATGTTATGCTTTGTGTTGTGATATGTTATGTTTTGTGTTGTGTTATGTTTTGTTTTGTGTTGTGTTATGTTATGGTTTGTGTTATGTTATGATTTGTGTTATGTTATGTTTTGTGTTATGTTTTGTGTTGTGTTATGTTTTGTGTTGTATTGTGTTATGTTTTGTGTTGTGTTATGTTATGTTTTGTGTTATGTTTTGAGTATTGTTATGTTTTGTGTTATGTTATGTTATGTTTTGTGTTATGTTATGTTTTGTGTTATGTTATGTTATGTTTTAGGTAATGTTATGTTATGTTTTAGGTTATGTTATGTTATGTTATGTTATGTGTTATGTTATGTTATGTGTTATGTTATTTGTTGTGTTATGTTATGTGTTGTGTTATGTTTTGTGTTGTGTAATGTTATGTTATGTTTTGTGTTATCTTATGTTATGTTTTGTGATATGTTATGTTATGTGTTGTGTTATGTTATGTGTTGTGGTATGTTATGTTTTGTGTTGCGTTATGTTATGTATTGTGTTATGTTATGCTTTGTGTTGTGATATGTTATGTTTTGTGTTGTGTTATGTTTTGTTTTGTGTTGTGTTATGTTATGTTTTGTGTTATGTTATGATTTGTGTTATGTTATGATTTGTGTTGTGTTTTGTGTTGTGTTATGTTTTGTGTTGTGTTGTCTTGTGTAATGTTATGTTATGTTATGTTTTGTGTTGTGTTATGTTATGTTTTGTGTTATGTTATGTTTTGTGTTATGTTATGTCATGTTTTGTGTTGTGTTTTTTATGTCATGTTTTGTGTTATGTTATGTTATGTCATGTTTTGTGTTGTGTTTTGTTATGTTATGTTTTGTGTTATGTTATGTTTTGTGTTATGTTATGTTATGTTATGTTTTAGGTTATGTTACTTTATGTTTTAGGTTATGTTATGTTATGTTTTGTGTTATGTTATGTTTTGTTATATGTTATGCTATGTTTTGTGTTATGTTATTTTTTGTGCTATGTTAGTTGTTGTGTTATGTTATGTGTTGTGTTGTGTTATGTTATGTTTTGTGTTATGTTATGTTTTGTGTTATGTTATGTTATGTTTTGTGTTATGTTATGTTATGTTCTGTGTTATGTTATGTTTTGTGTTATGTTATGATTTGTGTTGTGTTATGTTATGTTTTGTGTTATGTTTTGTGTTATGTTATGTTTGTGTTGTGTTATGTTATGTTACGTTATGTTATGTTATGTTATGTGTTATGTTATGTTTTGTGTTATTTTATGTTTTGTGTTATGTTATGTTTTGTGTTATGTTATGTTTTGTGTTATGTTATGTTTTGTGTTATGTTATGTTATGTTTTGTGTTATGTTATGTTTTGTGTTGTGTTATGTTATGTTTTGTGTTATGTTATGTTTTTTGTTGTGTTATGTTATGTTTTGTGTTATGTTATGATTTGTGTTGTGTTATGTTATGTTTTGTGTTATGTTATGTTTTGTGTAATGTTATGTTTTGTGTTATGTTATGTTTTGTGTTATGTTATGTTTTGTGTTATGTTATGTATTTCGTTATGTTTTATGTTATGTTATGTGTTATGATATGTTTTGTGTTGTGTTATGTTATGTTTTGTGTTATGTTATGTTTTGTGTTGTGTTATGTTTTGAGTTGTGTTATGTTATGTTTTGCGGTGTGTGATGTTATGTTTTCGGTGTGTTATGTTATGTTTTATGTTGTGTTATGTTATGTTTTGTGTTGTGTTATGTTATGTTTTGTGTTGTGTTATAATTTGTGTTGTGTTGTGTTGAGTTATGTTATGTTATGTTATGTTATGTTATGTTATGTTATGTGTTGTGTTATGTTATGTTTTGTGTTATGTTATGTTTTGTGTTGCGTTATGTTTTGTGTTATGTGATGTTATGTTATGTTTTGTGTTATGTTATGTTATGTTTTGTGTTATGTTATGTTATGTTTTGTGTTGTGTTATGATATGTTTTGTTTTATGTTATGTTATGTGTTATGGTATGTTTTGTGTTATGTTATGCTTTGTGTTGTGTTATGTTATGTTTTGTGTTACGTTATGCAATGTTTTGTGTTATGTTATGTTTTGTGTTATGTTATGTTATGTTTTGTGTTATGTTATGTTTTGTGTTATGTTGTGTTATGTTATGTTATGTTTTGTGAGAAGTTTATGTTTTGTATTATGTTATTATATGTTATGTTTTGTGTTATGTTATGTTATGTTTTAGTTTGTGTTATGTTATGTTATGTTTTGTGTTATGTTATGTTTTGTGTTATGTTATGTTTTGTGCTATGTTATGTTTTGTGTTTTCTTATGTTAAGTTTTGTGTTATGTTATGTTATGTTATGTTTTGTGTTATGCTATGTTATGTTATGTTATGTTTTGTGTTATGTTATGTTATGTTATGATATGTTATGTTATGTTTTGTGTTATGTTATGTTATGTTTTGTGTTATGTTATGTTATGTTTTGTGTTATGTTATGTTTTGTGTTATGTTATGTTATGTTATGTTCTGTGTTATGATATGTTATGTTTTGTGTTATGTTATGTTATGTTTTGTGTTATGTTATGCTTTGTGTTGTGTTATGTTATGTTTTGTGTTATGTTATGATTTATGTTGTGTTATGTTATGTATTGTGTTATGTTATATTTTGTGCTTGGTTATGTTATGTTTTGAGTTGTGTTATGTTATGTTTTGTGTTATGTTATGTTTTGTGTTGCGTTATGTTTTGTGTTATGTTATGTTATGGTTTGTGTTGTGTTATGTTTTGTGTTGTGTTGTGTTATGTTTTGTGTTGTGTTGTGTTATGTTTTGTTTTGTGTTGTGTTACGTTTTCTGTTGTGTTATGTTATGTGTTGTGTTATGTTATGTTTTGTGTTATGTTATGTTATGTTTTTTGTTATGTTATGTTTTGTGTTATGTTATGTGTTGTGTTATGTTATGTTTTGTGTTGTGTTATGTTATGTTTTGTGTTATGTTATGTTATGTTGTGTTTTGTGTTATGTTGTGTTATGTTTTGTTATGTTCTGTGTTATGTAATGTTATGTTTTGTTTTATGTTATGTTATGTGATGTTCTGTGTTATGTTATGTTATGTTATGTTATGTTTTGTGTTATGTTATGTTATGTTTTGTGTTATGTTATGTTATGTTTTGTGTTATGTTATGTTATGTTTTGTGCTATGTTATCTTATGTTTTGTGTTATCTTATGTTATGTTTTTTGTTATGTTATATGTTGAGTTATGTTATGTGTTGTGTTATGTTTTGTGTTGAGTTATGTTATGTTATGTTATGTTATGTTTTGTGTTATGTTATGTTATGTTTTGTATTGTGTTATGTTATGTTTTGTGTTATGTTATGTAATGTTATATTATGTTATGTTTTGTGTTGTTATGTTATGTTATGTTCTGTGTTATGTAATGTTATGTTTTGTTTTATGTTATGTTATGTGATGTTCTGTGTTATGTTATGCTATGTTATGTTTTGTGTTATGTTATGTTATGTTTTGTGTTATGTTATGTTATGTTATGTTATTTTTTGTGTTATGTTATGTTATGTTTTGTGCTATGTTATCTTATGTTTTGTGTTATGTTATGTTATGTTTTTTGTTATGTTATTTGTTGAGTTATGTTATGTGTTGCGTTATGTTTTGTGTTGTGTTATGTTATGTTATGTTATGTTATGTTTTGTGTTATGTTATGTTATGTTTTGTGTTGTGTTATGTTATGTTTTGTGTTATGTTATGTAATGTTATGTTATGTTATGTTTTGTGTTGTTATGTTATGTTATGTTTTGTGTTATGTTATGTTTTGTTCTGTGTTATGTTCTGTTTTGTGTTATGTTATGTTATGTTTTGTGTTATGTTATGTTTTGTGTTATGTTATGTTATGTTTTGTGCTATGTTATCTTATGTTTTGTGTTATGTTATTTTATGTTTTTGTTATGTTATTTGTTGAGTTATGTTATGTGTTGTGTTATGTTTTGTGTTGTGTTATGTTATGTTATGTTATGTTATGTTTTGTGTTATGTTATGTTATGTTTTGTGTTGTGTTATGTTATGTTTTGTGTTATGTTATGTAATGTTATGTTATGTTATGTTTTGTGTTGTTATGTTATGTTATGTTTTGTGTTATGTTATGTTATGTTCTGTGTTATGTTATGTTTTGTGTTATGTTCTGTTTTGTGTTGTGTTATGTTTTGTGTTATGTTATGTTATGTTTTGTGTTGTGTTAATTTTTGTGTTGTGTTGTGTTATGTTTTGTGTTGTGTTGTGTTATGTTTTGTGTTGTGTTGTGTTATGTATTGTGTTATGTTATGCTTTGTGTTGTGATATGTTATGTTTTGTGTTGTGTTATGTTTTGTTTTGTGTTGTGTTATGTTATGTTTTGTGTTATGTTATGATTTGTGTTATGTTATGTTTTGTGTTATGTTTTGTGTTGTGTTATGTTTAGTGTTGTATTGTGTTATGTTTTGTGTTGTGTTATGTTATGTTTTGTGTTATGTTTTGAGTATTGTTATGTTTTGTGTTATGTTATGTTATGTTTTGTGTTATGTTATGTTTTGTGTTATGTTATGTTATGTTTTAGGTAATGTTATGTTATGTTTTAGGTTATGTTATGTTATGTTATGTTATGTTATGTTATGTGTTATGTTATGTTATGTGTTATGTTATTTGTTGTGTTATGTTATGTGTTGTGTTATGTTTTGTGTTGTGTAATGTTATGTTATGTTTTGTGTTATCTTATGTTATGTTTTGTGATATGTTATGTTATGTGTTGTGTTATGTTATGTGTTGTGGTATGTTATGTTTTGTGTTGCGTTATGTTATGTATTGTGTTATGTTATGCTTTGTGTTGTGATATGTTATGTTTTGTGTTGTGTTATGTTTTGTTTTGTGTTGTGTTATGTTATGTTTTGTGTTATGTTATGATTTGTGTTATGTTATGATTTGTGTTGTGTTTTGTGTTGTGTTATGTTTTGTGTTGTGTTGTCTTGTGTAATGTTATGTTATGTTATGTTTTGTGTTGTGTTATGTTATGTTTTGTGTTATGTTATGTTTTGTGTTATGTTATGTCATGTTTTGTGTTGTGTTTTTATGTCATGTTTTGTGTTATGTTATGTTATGTCATGTTTTGTGTTGTGTTTTGTTATGTTATGTTTTGTGTTATGTTATGTTTTGTGTTATGTTATGTTATGTTATGTTTTAGGTTATGTTACTTTATGTTTTATGTTATGTTATGTTATGTTTTGTGTTATGTTATGTTTTGTTATATGTTATGCTATGTTTTGTGTTATGTTATTTTTTGTGCTATGTTAGTTGTTGTGTTATGTTATGTGTTGTGTTGTGTTATGTTATGTTTTGTGTTATGTTATGTTTTGTGTTATGTTATGTTATGTTTTGTGTTGTGTTATGTTATGTTTTGTGTTATGTTATGTAATGTTATGTTATGTTATGTTTTGTGTTGTTATGTTATGTTATGTTTTGTGTTATGTTATGTTATGTTCTGTGTTATGTTATGTTTTGTGTTATGTTCTGTTTTGTGTTGTGTTATGTTTTGTGTTATGTTATGTTATGTTTTGTGTTGTGTTAATTTTTGTGTTGTGTTGTGTTATGTTTTGTGTTGTGTTATGTTTTGTGTTGTGTTATGTTATGTTATGTTATGTTATGTTTTGTGTTATGTTATGTTATGTTTTGTGTTGTGTTATGTTATGTTTTGTGTTATGTTATGTAATGTTATGTTATGTTATGTTTTGTGTTGTTATGTTATGTTATGTTTTGTGTTATGTTATGTTATGTTCTGTGTTATGTTATGTTTTGTGTTATGTTCTGTTTTGTGTTGTGTTATGTTTTGTGTTATGTTATGTTATGTTTTGTGTTGTGTTAATTTTTGTGTTGTGTTGTGTTATGTTTTGTGTTGTGTTGTGTTATGTTTTGTGTTGTGTTGTGTTATGTATTGTGTTATGTTATGCTTTGTGTTGTGATATGTTATGTTTTGTGTTGTGTTATGTTTTGTTTTGTGTTGTGTTATGTTATGTTTTGTGTTATGTTATGATTTGTGTTATGTTATGTTTTGTGTTATGTTTTGTGTTGTGTTATGTTTAGTGTTGTATTGTGTTATGTTTTGTGTTGTGTTATGTTATGTTTTGTGTTATGTTTTGAGTATTGTTATGTTTTGTGTTATGTTATGTTATGTTTTGTGTTATGTTATGTTTTGTGTTATGTTATGTTATGTTTTAGGTAATGTTATGTTATGTTTTAGGTTATGTTATGTTATGTTATGTTATGTTATGTGTTATGTTATGTTATGTGTTATGTTATTTGTTGTGTTATGTTATGTGTTGTGTTATGTTTTGTGTTGTGTAATGTTATGTTATGTTTTGTGTTATCTTATGTTATGTTTTGTGATATGTTATGTTATGTGTTGTGTTATGTTATGTGTTGTGGTATGTTATGTTTTGTGTTGCGTTATGTTATGTATTGTGTTATGTTATGCTTTGTGTTGTGATATGTTATGTTTTGTGTTGTGTTATGTTTTGTTTTGTGTTGTGTTATGTTATGTTTTGTGTTATGTTATGATTTGTGTTATGTTATGATTTGTGTTGTGTTTTGTGTTGTGTTATGTTTTGTGTTGTGTTGTCTTGTGTAATGTTATGTTATGTTATGTTTTGTGTTGTGTTATGTTATGTTTTGTGTTATGTTATGTTTTGTGTTATGTTATGTCATGTTTTGTGTTGTGTTTTTTATGTCATGTTTTGTGTTATGTTATGTTATGTCATGTTTTGTGTTGTGTTTTGTTATGTTATGTTTTGTGTTATGTTATGTTTTGTGTTATGTTATGTTATGTTATGTTTTAGGTTATGTTACTTTATGTTTTATGTTATGTTATGTTATGTTTTGTGTTATGTTATGTTTTGTTATATGTTATGCTATGTTTTGTGTTATGTTATTTTTTGTGCTATGTTAGTTGTTGTGTTATGTTATGTGTTGTGTTGTGTTATGTTATGTTTTGTGTTATGTTATGTTTTGTGTTATGTTATGTTATGTTTTGTGTTATGTTATGTTATGTTCTGTGTTATGTTATGTTTTGTGTTATATAATGTTTTGTGTTGCGTTATGTTATGTTTTGTGTTATGTTATGTTATGTTATGTTATGTTTTGTGTTATGTTATGTTTTGTGTTGTGTTGTGTTATGTTATGTTATGTTTTGTGTTATGTTATGATTTGTGTTGTGTTATGTTATGTTTTGTGTTATGTTTTGTGTTATGTTATGTTTTGTGTTGTGTTATGTTATGTTACGTTATGTTATGTTATGTTATGTGTTATGTTATGTTTTGTGTTATTTTATGTTTTGTGTTATGTTATGTTTTGTGTTATGTTATGTTTTGTGTTATGTTATGTTTTGTGTTATGTTATGTTATGTTTTGTGTTATGTTATGTTTTGTGTTGTGTTATGTTATGTTTTGTGTTATGTTATGTTTTTTGTTGTGTTATGTTATGTTTTGTGTTATGTTATGATTTGTGTTGTGTTATGTTATGTTTTGTGTTATGTTATGTTTTGTGTAATGTTATGTTTTGTGTTATGTTATGTTTTGTGTTATGTTATGTATTTTGTTATGTTTTATGTTATGTTATGTGTTATGATATGTTTTGTGTTGTGTTATGTTATGTTTTGTGTTATGTTATGTTTTGTGTTGTGTTATGTTTTGAGTTGTGTTATGTTATGTTTTGCGGTGTGTGATGTTATGTTTTCGGTGTGTTATGTTATGTTTTATGTTGTGTTATGTTATGTTTTGTGTTGTGTTATGTTATGTTTTGTGTTGTGTTATAATTTGTGTTGTGTTGTGTTGAGTTATGTTATGTTATGTTATGTTATGTTATGTTATGTTATGTGTTGTGTTATGTTATGTTTTGTGTTATGTTATGTTTTGTGTAATGTTATGTAATGTTATGTTATGTTATGTTTTGTGTTATGTTATGTTATGTTATGTTTTGTGTTATGTTATGTTATGTTTTGTGTTATGTTATGTTATGTTTTGTGTTGTGTTATGATATGTTTTGTTTTATGTTATGTTATATGTTATGGTATGTTTTGTGTTATGTTATGCTTTGTGTTGTGTTATGTCATGTTTTGTGTTACGTTATGCAATGTTTTGTGTTATGTTATGTTTTGTGTTATGTTATGTTATGTTTTGTGTTATGTTATGTTTTGTGTTATGTTGTGTTATGTTATGTTATGTTTTGTGAGAAGTTTATGTTTTGTATTATGTTATTATATGTTATGTTTTGTGTTATGTTATGTTATGTTTTAGTTTGTGTTATGTTATGTTATGTTTTGTGTTATGTTATGTTTTCTGTTCTGTTATGTTTTGTGCTATGTTATGTTTTGTGTTGTCTTATGTTAAGTTTTGTGTTATGTTATGTTATGTTATGTTTTGTGTTATGCTATGTTATGTTATGTTATGTTTTGTGTTATGTTATGTTATGTTATGATATGTTATGTTATGTTTTGTGTTATGTTATGTTATGTTTTGTGTTATGTTATGTTATGTTTTGTGTTATGTTATGTTTTGTGTTATGTTATGTTATGTTCTGTGTTATGATATGTTATGTTTTGTGTTATGTTATGTTATGTTTTGTGTTATGTTATGCTTTGTGTTGTGTTATGTTATGTTTTGTGTTATGTTATGATTTATGTTGTGTTATGTTATGTATTGTGTTATGTTATATTTTGTGCTTGGTTATGTTATGTTTTGAGTTGTGTTATGTTATGTTTTGTGTTATGTTATGTTTTGTGTTGCGTTATGTTTTGTGTTATGTTATGTTATGGTTTGTGTTGTGTTATGTTTTGTGTTGTGTTGTGTTATGTTTTGTGTTGTGTTGTGTTATGTTTTGTTTTGTGTTGTGTTACGTTTTCTGTTGTGTTGTGTTATGTTTTGTGTTATGTTATGTCTTGTGTTATGTTATGTTAAGTTTTGTGTTATGTTATGTTTATGTTTTGTGTTATGTTATGTTATGTTATGTGTTGTGTTATGTTATGTTTTGTGTTATGTTATGTTTTTTGTTATGTTATGTTTTGTGTTATGTTATGTGTTGTGTTATGTTATGTTTTGTGTTGTGTTATGTTATGTTTTGTGTTATGTTATGTTATGTTGTGTTTTGTGTTATGTTGTGTTATGTTTTGTTATGTTCTGTGTTATGTAATGTTATGTTTTGTTTTATGTTATGTTATGTGATGTTCTGTGTTATGTTATGTTATGTTATGTTATGTTTTGTGTTATGTTATGTTATGTTTTGTGTTATGTTATGTTATGTTATGTTATGTTTTGTGTTATGTTATGTTATGTTTTGTGCTATGTTATCTTATGTTTTGTGTTATCTTATGTTATGTTTTTTGTTATGTTATTTGTTGAGTTATGTTATGTGTTGTGTTATGTTTTGTGTTGAGTTATGTTATGTTATGTTATGTTATGTTTTGTGTTATGTTATGTTATGTTTTGTATTGTGTTATGTTATGTTTTGTGTTATGTTATGTAATGTTATATTATGTTATGTTTTGTGTTGTTATGTTATGTTATGTTTTGTGTTATGTTATGTTATGTTCTGTGTTATGTTATGTTTTGTGTTATGTTATGTTATGTTTTGTGTTATGTTATGTTTTGTGTTATGTTATGTTATGTTTTGTGCTATGTTATCTTATGTTTTGTGTTATGTTATGTTATGTCTTTTGTTATGTTATTTGTTGAGTTATATTATGTGTTGTGTTATGTTTTGTGTTGTGTTATGTTATGTTATGTTATCTTATGTTTTGTGTTATGTTATGTTATGTTTTGTGTTGTGTTATGTTATGTTTTGTGTTATGTTATGTAATGTTATGTTATGTTATGTTTTGTGTTGTTATGTTATGTTATGTTTTGTGTTATGTTATGTTATGTTCTGTGTTATGTTATGTTTTGTGTTATGTTATGTTTTGTGTTGTGTTATGTTTTGTGTTATGTTATGTTATGTTTTGTGTTGTGTTAATTTTTGTGTTGTGTTGTGTTATGTTTTGTGTTGTGTTGTGTTGTTTTGTGTTGTGTTGTGTTACGTTCTCTGTTGTGTTATGTTATGTTTTGTGTTATGCTATGTTTTGTGTTATGCTATGTTTTGTGTTATGTTATGTTTTGTGTTGTGTTTTGTGTTGTGTTATGTTTTGTGTTGTGTTATTTTATGTTTTGTGTTGCGTTATGTTTTGTGTTGTGTTATGTTTTGTGTTGTGTTATGTTTTGTGTTATGTTATGTTATGTTTTGTGTTATGTTTTGTGTTGTGTTGTGTTGTGTTATGTTATGTTTTGTGTTATGTTATGTTTTGTGTTATGTTATGTGTTGTGTAATGTTATGTTTTGTGTTGTGTTGTGTTATGTTTTGTGTTGTATTGTGTTATGTTTTGTGTTGTGTAATGTTATGTTTTGTGTTATGTTTTGTGTTATGTTATGTTTTGTGTTATGTTATGTTATGTTTTGTGTTATGTTATGTTTTGTGTTTTTTATGTTATGTCATGTTTTGTGTTGTGTTTTGTTATGCTATGTTTTGTGTTATGTTATGTTTTGTGTTATGTTATGTTTTAGGTTATGTTATGTTATGTTTTAGGTTATGTTATGTTATGTTTTAGGTTATGTTATGTTATGTTATGTGTTATGTTATGTTATGTGTTATGTTATTTGTTGTGTTATGTTATGTGTTGTGTTATGTTTTGTGTTGTGTAATGTTATGTTATGTTTTGTGTTATGTTATGTTATGTTTTGTGATATGTTATGTTTTGTGTTGTGTTATGTTATGTGTTGTGTTATGTTATGTTTTGTGGTGCGTTATGTTATGTATTGTGTTATGTTATGCTTTGTGTTGTGATATGTTATGTTTTGTGTTGTGTTATGTTTTGTTTTGTGTTGTGTTATGTTATGTTTTGTGTTATGTTATGATTTGTGTTATGTTATGTTTTGTGTTGTGTTTTTTGTTGTGTTGTGTTATGTTTTGTGTTGTGTTGTGTAATGTTATGTTATGTTATGTTTTGTGTTGTGTTATGTTATGTTTTGTGTTATGTTATGTTTTGTGTTATGTTATGTCATGTTTTGTGTTGTGTTTTTTATGTCATGTTTCGTGTTATGTTATGTTATGTCATGTTTTGTGTTGTATTTTGTTATGTTATGTTTTGTGTTATGTTATGTTTTGTGTTATGTTATGTTATGTTTTAGGTTATGTTACGTTATGTTTTAGGTTATGTTATGTTTTGTGTTATGTTATGTTTTGTGTTATGTTATTTTTTGTGTTATGTTATTTGTTGTGTTATGTTATGTGTTGTGTTGTATTATGTTATGTTTTGTGTTATGTTATGTTTTGTGTTATGTTATGTTATGTTATGTTTTGTGTTATGTTATGTTATGTGTTGTGTTATGTTATGTTATGTGTTGTGTTATGTTATGTTTTGTGTTATGTAATGTTTTGTGTTGCGTTATGTTTTTTTTGTGTTATGTTATGTAATGTTATGTTTTGTGTTATGTTATGTCTTGTGTTGTGTTGTGTTATGTTATGTTATGATATGTTTTGTGTTATGTTATGATTTGTGTTGTGTTATGTTATGTTTTGTGTTATGTTTTGTGTTATGTTATGTTTTGTGTTGTGTTATGTTATGTTACGTTATGTTATGTTATGTTATGTTATGTTATGTGTTATGTTATGTTATGTGTTGTTATGTTTTGTGTTATTTTATGTTTTGTGTTATGCTATGTTTTGTGTTATGTTATGTTTTGTGTTATGTTATGTTTTGTGTTATTTTATGTTAGTTTTGTGTTATGTTATGGTTTGTGTTGTGTTATGTTATGTTATGTTTTGTGTTATGTTATGTTTTGTGTTGTGTTATGTTATGTTATGTTATGTTTTGTGTTATGTTATGTTTTGTGTTGTGTTATGTTTTGTTATGTTATGTTTTGTGTTATGTTATGTTTTGTGTTGTGTTGTGTTATGTTATGTTATGTTTTGTGTTACGTTATGTTTTGTGTTATGTTATGATTTGTGTTGTGTTATGTTATGTTTTGTGTTATGTTATGTTTTGTGTAATGTTATGATTTGGGTTATGTTATGTTTTGTGTTATGTTATGTTATGTGTTATGTTATGTATTATGTTATGTTATGTGTTATGATATGTTTTGTGTTGTGTTATGTTATGTTTTGTGTTATGTTATGTTTTGTGTTATGTTATGTGTTGTGTTATGTTATGTTTTGTGTTGTGTTGTGTTATGTTTTGTGTTGTATTGTGTTATGTTTTGTGTTGTGTAATGTTATGTTTTGTGTTATGTTTTGTGTTATGTTATGTTTTGTGTTATGTTATGTTATGTTTTGTGTTATGTTATGTTTTGTGTTTTTTATGTTATGTCATGTTTTGTGTTGTGTTTTGTTATGTTATGTTTTGTGTTATGTTATGTTTTGTGTTATGTTATGTTATGTTTTAGGTTATGTTATGTTATGTTTTAGGTTATGTTATGTTATGTTTTAGGTTATGTTATGTTATGTTATGTGTTATGTTATGTTATGTGTTATGTTATTTGTTGTGTTATGTTATGTGTTGTGTTATGTTTTGTGTTGTGTAATGTTATGTTATGTTTTGTGTTATGTTATGTTATGTTTTGTGATATGTTATGTTTTGTGTTGTGTTATGTTATGTGTTGTGTTATGTTATGTTTTGTGGTGCGTTATGTTATGTACTGTGTTATGTTATGCTTTGTGTTGTGATATGTTATGTTTTGTGTTGTGTTATGTTTTGTTTTGTGTTGTGTTATGTTATGTTTTGTGTTATGTTATGGTTTGTGTTATGTTATGTTTTGTGTTGTGTTTTGTGTTGTGTTGTGTCATGTTTTGTGTTGTGTTGTGTAATGTTATGTTATGTTATGTTTTGTGTTGTGTTATGTTATGTTTTGTGTTATGTTATGTTTTGTGTTATGTTATGTCATGTTTTGTGTTGTGTTTTTTATGTCATGTTTTGTGTTATGTTATGTTATGTCATGTTTTGTGTTGTGTTTTGTTATGTTATGTTTTGTGTTATGTTATGTTTTGTGTTATGTTATGTTATGTTTTAGGTTATGTTACGTTATGTTTTAGGTTATGTTATGTTATGTTTTGTGTTATGTTATGTTTTGTGTTATGTTATTTTTTGTGTTATGTTATTTGTTGTGTTATGTTATGTGTTGTGTTGTATTATGTTATGTTTTGTGTTATGTTATGTTATGTTTTGTGTTATGTTATGTTATGTTATGTTTTGTGTTATGTTATGTTATGTGTTGTGTTATGTTATGTTATGTTTTGTGTTATGTTATGTTTTGTGTTATGTAATGTTTTGTGTTGCGTTATGTTATGTTTTGTGTTATGTTATGTTATGTTATGTTATGTTATGTTTTGTGTTATGTTATGTCTTGTGTTGTGTTGTGTTATGTTATGTTATGATATGTTTTGTGTTATGTTATGATTTGTGTTGTGTTATGTTATGTTTTGTGTTATGTCTTGTGTTATGTTATGTTTTGTGTTGTGTTATGTTATGTTACGTTATGTTATGTTATGTTATGTGTTATGTTATGTTTTGTGTTATTTTATGT
This sequence comes from Tenodera sinensis, assembly GCA_030765045.1. NCBI lineage: Eukaryota > Metazoa > Arthropoda > Insecta > Mantodea > Mantidae > Tenodera > Tenodera sinensis. The sequence continues at coordinate 36,831,729 of CM060972.1, read as the reverse complement.
TTTGTGTTATGCTATGTTTTGTGTGATGTTATGTTTTGTGTTATGTTATGTTTTGTGTTATGTTATGTTATGTTTTGTGTTATGTTATGTTTTGTGTTGTGTTATGTTATGTTTTGTTTTGTGTTATGTTATGTTTTGTGTTGTGTTATGTTATGTTATGTTATGTTTTGTGTTATGTTATGTTTTGTGTTGTGTTGTGTTATGTTATGTTATGTTTTGTGTTATGTTATGATTTGTGTTGTGTTATTTTATGTTTTGTGTTATGTTATGTTTTGTGTAATGTTATGTTTTGTGTTATGTTATGTTTTGTGTTATGTTATGTTATGTGTTATGTTATGTATTATGTTATGTTTTATGTTATGTTATGTGTTATGATATGTTTTGTGTTGTGTTATGTTATGTTTTGTGTTATGTTATGTTTTGTGTTGTGTTATGTTTTGAGTTGTGTTATGTTATGTTTTGCGGTGTGTGATGTTATGTTTTCGGTGTGTTATATTATGTTTTATGTTGTGTTATGTTATGTTTTGTGTTGTGTTATGTTATGTTTTGTGTTGTGTTATAATTTGTGTTGTGTTGTGTTGTGTTATGTTATGTTATGTTATGTGTTGTGTTGTGTTATGTTATGTTTTGTGTTTGTTTTGTGTAATGTTATGTAATGTTATGTAATGTTATGTTTTGTGTTATGTTATGTTTTGTGTTATGTTATGTTATGTTTTGTGTTATGTTATGTTTTGTGTTATGTTATGTTATGTTTTGTGTTGTGTTATGATATGTTTTGTTTTATGTTATGTTATGTGTTATGGTATGTTTTGTGTTATGTTATGCTTTGTGTTGTGTTATGTTATGTTTAGTGTTACGTTATGCAATGTATTGTGTTATGTTATGTTTTGTGTTATGTTATGTTTTGTGTTATGTTATGTTTTGTGTTATGTTGTGTTATGTGATGTTATGTTTTGTGTGATGTTATGTTTTGTGTTATGTTATTATATGTTATGTTTTGTGTTATGTTATGTTATGTTTTAGTTTGTGTTATGTTATGTTTTGTGTTATGTTATGTTTTGTGTTATGTTATGTTTTGTGTTATGTTATGTTTTGTGTTGTCTTATGTTATGTTTTGTGTTATGTTATGTTATGTTATGTTTTGTGTTATGCTATGTTATGTTATGTTATGTTTTGTGTTATGTTATGTTATGTTATGTTATGTTATGTTATGTTATGATATGTTATGTTTTGTGTTATGTTATGTTATGTTTTGTGTTATGTTATGTTATGTTTTGTGTTATGTTATGTTTTGTGTTATGTAATGTTATGTTATGTTATGTTTTGTGTTATGTTATGTTTTGTGTTATGTTATGTTTTGTGTTATGTTATGTTTTGTGTTAAGTTATGTTTTGTGTTATGTTATGCTTTGTGTTATGTAATGCTTTGTGTTATGTTTTATTTTGTGTTTTGTTATGTTTTGTGTTATGTTGTGTTATGTTATGTTATGTTTTGTGTTATGTTATGTTTTGTGTTATGTTATGTTTTGTGTTATGTTATGCTATGTTTTGTGTTGTGTTATGTTATGTTATGTGTTATGTTATGTTTTGCGTTATGTTATGTTTTGTGTTATGTTATGTTATGTTTTGTGCTATGTTATGTTTTGTGTTGTGTTATGTTATGTTTTGTGTTATGTTATGTTATGTTATGTTTTTTGTTATGTTATGTTTTGTGTTATGTTATGTTTTGTGTTATGTTATGTTTTGTGTTGTGTTATGTTATGTTTTGTGCTTTGTTATGTTATGTTTTGAGTTGTGTTATGTTATGTTTTGTGTTATGTTATGTTTTGTGTTGTGTTATGTTTTGTGTTATGTTATGTTATGTTTTGTGTTGTGTTAATTTTTGTGTTGTGTTGTGTTATGTTTTGTGTTGTGTTGTGTTATGTTTTGTGTTGTGTTGTGTTACGTTTTCTGTTGTGTTATGTTATGTTTTGTGTTATGCTATGTTTTGTGTTATGTTATGTTATGTTATGTTTTGTGTTGTGTTTTGTGTTGTGTTATGTTTTGTGTTGTGTTATTTTATGTTTTGTGTTGCGTTATGTTTTGTGTTGTGTTATGTTTTGTGTTATGTTATGTTATGTTTTGTGTTATGTTATGTTCTGTTTTGTGTTGTGTTTTGTGTTGTGTTATGTTTTGTGTTGTGTTGTGTTATGTTATGTTTTGTGTTATGTTATGTTTTGTGTTATGTTATGTGTTGTGTTATGTTATGTTTTGTGTTGTGTTGTGTTATGTTTTGTGTTGTATTGTGTTATGTTTTGTGTTGTGTTTAGTTATGTTTTGTGTTATGTTTTGTGTTATGTTATGTTTTGTGTTATGTTATGTTATGTTTTGTGTTATGTTATGTTTTGTGTTTTTTATGTTATGTAATGTTTTGTGTTGTGTTTTGTTATGTTATGTTTTGTGTTATGTTATGTTTTGTGTTATGTTATGTTATGTTATGTTTTAGGTTATGTTATGATATGATTTAGGTTATGTTATGTTATGTTTTATGTTATGTTATGTTATGTTATGTTATGTGTTATGTTATGTTATGTGTTATGTTATTTGTTGTGTTATGTTATGTGTTGTATTATGTTTTGTGTTGTGTAATGTTATGTTATGTTTTGTGTTATGCTATGTTATGTTTTGTGAAATGTTATGTTTTGTGTTGTGTTATGTTATGTGTTGTATTATGTTATGTTTTGTGTTGTGTTATGTTATGTTATGTTTTGTGTTATGTTATGTTTTGTGTTATGTAATGTTTTGTGTTGCGTTATGTTATGTTTTGTGTTATGTTATGTTATGTTATGTTTTGTGTTATGTTATGTCTTGTGTTGGTTTGTGTTATGTTATGTTATGATATGTTTTGTGTTATGTTATGATTTGTGTTGTGTTATGTTATGTTTTGTGTTATGTTATGTGTTATATTATGTTTTGTGTTGTGTTATGTTATGTTACGTTATGTTATGTTATGTTATGTGTTATGTTATGTTTTGTGTTATTTTATGTTTTGTGTTATGCTATGTTTTGTGTTATGTTATGTTTTGTGTTATGTTATGTTTTGTGTTATGTTATGTTATGTTTTGTGTTATGTTATGTTTTGTGTTGTGTTATGTTATGTTTTGTTTTGTGTTATGTTATGTTTTGTGTTGTGTTATGTTATGTTATGTTATGTTATGTTATGTTATGTTATGTTTTGTGTTATGTTATGTTTTGTGTTGTGTTGTGTTATGTTATGTTATGTTTTGTGTTATGTTATGATTTGTGTTGTGTTATTTTATGTTTTGTGTTATGTTATGTTTTGTGTAATGTTATGTTTTGTGTTATGTTATGTTTTGTGTTATGTTATGTTATGTGTTATGTTATGTATTATGTTATGTTTTATGTTATGTTATGTGTTATGATATGTTTTGTGTTGTGTTATGTTATGTTTTGTGTTATGTTATGTTTTGTGTTGTGTTATGTTTTGAGTTGTGTTATGTTATGTTTTGCGGTGTGTGATGTTATGTTTTCGGTGTGTTATATTATGTTTTATGTTGTGTTATGTTATGTTTTGTGTTGTGTTATGTTATGTTTTGTGTTGTGTTATAATTTGTGTTGTGTTGTGTTGTGTTATGTTATGTTATGTTATGTGTTGTGTTATGTTATGTTTTGTGTTTGTTTTGTGTAATGTTATGTAATGTTATGTAATGTTATGTTTTGTGTTATGTTATGTTTTGTGTTATGTTATGTTATGTTTTGTGTTATGTTATGTTTTGTGTTATGTTATGTTATGTTTTGTGTTGTGTTATGATATGTTTTGTTTTATGTTATGTTATGTGTTATGGTATGTTTTGTGTTATGTTATGCTTTGTGTTGTGTTATGTTATGTTTAGTGTTACGTTATGCAATGTATTGTGTTATGTTATGTTTTGTGTTATGTTATGTTTTGTGTTATGTTATGTTTTGTGTTATGTTGTGTTATGTGATGTTATGTTTTGTGTGATGTTATGTTTTGTGTTATGTTATTATATGTTATGTTTTGTGTTATGTTAGGTTATGTTTTAGTTTGTGTTATGTTATGTTATGTTTTGTGTTATGTTATGTTTTGTGTTATGTTATGTTTTGTGCTATGTTATGTTTTGTGTTGTCTTATGTTATGTTTTGTGTTATGTTATGTTATGTTATGTTATGTTTTGTGTTATGCTATGTTATGTTATTTTATGTTTTGTGTTATGTTATGTTATGTTTTGTGTTATGTTATGTTATGTTTTGTGTTATGTTATGTTTTGTGTTATGTAATGTTATGTTATGTTATGTTTTGTGTTATGTTATGTTATGTTTTGTGTTATGTTATGTTTTGTGTTATGTTATGTTTTGTGTTAAGTTATGTTTTGTGTTATGTTATGCTTTGTGTTATGTAATGCTTTGTGTTATGTTATGTTTTATTTTGTGTTTTGTTATGTTTTGTGTTATGTTGTGTTATGTTATGTTATGTTTTGTGTTATGTTATGTTTTGTGTTATGTTATGTTTTGTGTTATGTTATGCTATGTTTTGTGTTGTGTTTAGTTATGTTATGTGTTATGTTATGTTTTGCGTTATGTTATGTTTTGTGTTATGTTATGTTATGTTTTGTGCTATGTTATGTTTTGTGTTGTGTTATGTTATGTTTTGTGTTATGTTATGTTATGTTTTTTGTTATGTTATGTTTTGTGTTATGTTATGTTTTGTGTTATGTTATGTTTTGTGTTGTGTTATGTTATGTTTTGTGCTTTGTTATGTTATGTTTTGAGTTGTGTTATGTTTTGTGTTGTGTTATGTTTTGTGTTATGTTATGTTATGTTTTGTGTTGTGTTAATTTTTGTGTAGTGTTGTGTTATGTTTTGTGTTGTGTTGTGTTATGTTTTGTGTTGTGTTGTGTTACGTTTTCTGTTGTGTTATGTTATGTTTTGTGTTATGCTATGTTTTGGGTTATGTTATGTTATGTTATGTTTTGTGTTGTGTTTTGTGTTGTGTTATGTTTTGTGTTGTGTTATTTTATGTTTTGTGTTGCGTTATGTTTTGTGTTGTGTTATGTTTTGTGTTATGTTATGTTATGTTTTGTGTTATGTTATGTTATGTTTTGTGTTGTGTTTTGTGTTGTGTTATGTTTTGTGTTGTGTTGTGTTGTGTTATGTTATGTTTTGTGTTATGTTATGTTTTGTGTTATGTTATGTGTTGTGTTATGTTATGTTTTGTGTTGTGTTGTGTTATGTTTTGTGTTGTATTGTGTTATGTTTTGTGTTGTGTTTAGTTATGTTTTGTGTTATGTTTTGTGTTATGTTATGTTTTGTGTTATGTTATGTTATGTTTTGTGTTATGTTATGTTTTGTGTTTTTTATGTTATGTAATGTTTTGTGTTGTGTTTTGTTATGTTATGTTTTGTGTTATGTTATGTTTTGTGTTGTGTTATGTTATGTTATGTTTTAGGTTATGTTATGATATGTTTTAGGTTATGTTATGTTATGTTTTAGGTTATGTTATGTTATGTTATGTGTTATGTTATGTTATGTGTTATGTTATTTGTTGTGTTATGTTATGTGTTGTATTATGTTTTGTGTTGTGTAATGTTATGTTATGTTTTGTGTTATGCTATGTTATGTTTTGTGAAATGTTATGTTTTGTGTTGTGTTATGTTATGTGTTGTATTATGTTATGTTTTGTGTTGTGTTATGTTATGTTATGTTTTGTGTTATGTTATGTTTTGTGTTATGTAATGTTTTGTGTTGCGTTATGTTATGTTTTGTGTTAAGTTATGTTATGTTATGTTTTGTGTTATGTTATGTCTTGTGTTGTGTTGTGTTATGTTATGTTATGATATGTTTTGTGTTATGTTATGATTTGTGTTGTGTTATGTTATGTTTTGTGTTATGTTTTGTGTTATGTTATGTTTTGTGTTGTGTTATGTTATGTTACGTTATGTTATGTTATGTGTTATGTTATGTTTTGTGTTATTTTATGTTTTGTGTTATGCTATGTTTTGTGTTATGTTATGTTTTGTGTTATGTTATGTTTTGTGTTATGTTATGTTATGTTTTGTGTTATGTTATGTTTTGTGTTGTGTTATGTTATGTTATGTTTTGTGTTATGTTATGTTTTGTGTTGTGTTATGTTATGTTATGTTTTGTGTTATGTTATGTTTTGTGTTGTGTTGTGTTATGTTATGTTTTGTGTTATGTTATGATTTGTGTTGTGTTATGTTATGTTTTGTGTTATGTTATGTTTTGTGTAATGTTATGTTTTGTGTTATGTTATGTTTTGTGTTATGTTATGTTATGTGTTATGTTATGTATTATGTTATGTTTTATGTTATGTTATGTGTTATGATATGTTTTGTGTTGTGTTATGTTATGTTTTGTGTTATGTTATGTTTTGTGTTGTGTTATGTTTTGAGTTGTGTTATGTTATGTTTTGCGGTGTGTGATGTTATGTTTTCGGTGTGTTATATTATGTTTTATGTTGTGTTATGTTATGTTTTGTGTTGTGTTATGTTAAGTTTTGTGTTGTGTTATAATTTGTGTTGTGTTGTGTTGTGTTATGTTATGTTATGTTATGTGTTGTGTTATGTTATGTTTTGTGTTTGTTTTGAGTAATGTTATGTAATGTTATGTTATGTTATGTTTTGTGTTATGTTATGTTATGTTATGTTTTGTGTTATGTTATGTTATGTTTTGTGTTATGTTATGTTTTGTGTTATGTTATGTCATGTTTTGTGTTGTGTTATGATATGTTTTGTTTTATGTTATGTTATGTTTAGTGTTACGTTATGCAATGTATTGTGTTATGTTATGTTTTGTGTTATGTTATGTTTTGTGTTATGTTATGTTTTGTGTTATGTTGTGTTATGTGATGTTATGTTTTGTGTGATGTTATGTTTTGTGTTATGTTATTATATGTTATGTTTTGTGTTATGTTATGTTATGTTTTAGTTTGTGTTATGTTATGTTATGTTTTGTGTTATGTTATGTTTTGTGTTATGTTATGTTTTGTGCTATGTTATGTTTTGTGTTATCTTATGTTATGTTTTGTGTTATGTTATGTTATGTTTTGTGTTATGCTATGTTATGTTATGTTATGTTTTGTGTTATGTTATGTTATGTTATGTTTTGTGTTATGTTATGTCTTGTGTTGTGTTGTGTTATGTTATGTTATGATATGTTTTGTGTTATGTTATGATTTGTGTTGTGTTATGTTATGTTTTGTGTTATGTTTTGTGTTATGTTATGTTTTGTGTTGTGTTATGTTATGTTACGTTATGTTATGTTATGTGTTATGTTATGTTTTGTGTTATTTTATGTTTTGTGTTATGCTATGTTTTGTGTTATGTTATGTTTTGTGTTATGATATGTTTTGTTTTATGTTATGTTATGTGTTATGGTATGTTTTGTGTTATGTTATGCTTTGTGTTGTGTTATGTTATGTTTAGTGTTACGTTATGCAATGTATTGTGTTATGTTATGTTTTGTGTTATGTTATGTTTTGTGTTATGTTATGTTTTGTGTTATGTTGTGTTATGTGATGTTATGTTTTGTGTGATGTTATGTTTTGTGTTATGTTATTATATGTTATGTTTTGTGTTATGTTAGGTTATGTTTTAGTTTGTGTTATGTTATGTTATGTTTTGTGTTATGTTATGTTTTGTGTTATGTTATGTTTTGTGCTATGTTATGTTTTGTGTTGTCTTATGTTATGTTTTGTGTTATGTTATGTTATGTTATGTTATGTTTTGTGTTATGCTATGTTATGTTATTTTATGTTTTGTGTTATGTTATGTTATGTTTTGTGTTATGTTATGTTATGTTTTGTGTTATGTTATGTTTTGTGTTATGTAATGTTATGTTATGTTATGTTTTGTGTTATGTTATGTTATGTTTTGTGTTATGTTATGTTTTGTGTTATGTTATGTTTTGTGTTAAGTTATGTTTTGTGTTATGTTATGCTTTGTGTTATGTAATGCTTTGTGTTATGTTATGTTTTATTTTGTGTTTTGTTATGTTTTGTGTTATGTTGTGTTATGTTATGTTATGTTTTGTGTTATGTTATGTTTTGTGTTATGTTATGTTTTGTGTTATGTTATGCTATGTTTTGTGTTGTGTTTAGTTATGTTATGTGTTATGTTATGTTTTGCGTTATGTTATGTTTTGTGTTATGTTATGTTATGTTTTGTGCTATGTTATGTTTTGTGTTGTGTTATGTTATGTTTTGTGTTATGTTATGTTATGTTTTTTGTTATGTTATGTTTTGTGTTATGTTATGTTTTGTGTTATGTTATGTTTTGTGTTGTGTTATGTTATGTTTTGTGCTTTGTTATGTTATGTTTTGAGTTGTGTTATGTTTTGTGTTGTGTTATGTTTTGTGTTATGTTATGTTATGTTTTGTGTTGTGTTAATTTTTGTGTAGTGTTGTGTTATGTTTTGTGTTGTGTTGTGTTATGTTTTGTGTTGTGTTGTGTTACGTTTTCTGTTGTGTTATGTTATGTTTTGTGTTATGCTATGTTTTGTGTTATGTTATGTTATGTTATGTTTTGTGTTGTGTTTTGTGTTGTGTTATGTTTTGTGTTGTGTTATTTTATGTTTTGTGTTGCGTTATGTTTTGTGTTGTGTTATGTTTTGTGTTATGTTATGTTATGTTTTGTGTTATGTTATGTTATGTTTTGTGTTGTGTTTTGTGTTGTGTTATGTTTTGTGTTGTGTTGTGTTGTGTTATGTTATGTTTTGTGTTATGTTATGTTTTGTGTTATGTTATGTGTTGTGTTATGTTATGTTTTGTGTTGTGTTGTGTTATGTTTTGTGTTGTATTGTGTTATGTTTTGTGTTGTGTTTAGTTATGTTTTGTGTTATGTTTTGTGTTATGTTATGTTTTGTGTTATGTTATGTTATGTTTTGTGTTATGTTATGTTTTGTGTTTTTTATGTTATGTAATGTTTTGTGTTGTGTTTTGTTATGTTATGTTTTGTGTTATGTTATGTTTTGTGTTGTGTTATGTTATGTTATGTTTTAGGTTATGTTATGATATGTTTTAGGTTATGTTATGTTATGTTTTAGGTTATGTTATGTTATGTTATGTGTTATGTTATGTTATGTGTTATGTTATTTGTTGTGTTATGTTATGTGTTGTATTATGTTTTGTGTTGTGTAATGTTATGTTATGTTTTGTGTTATGCTATGTTATGTTTTGTGAAATGTTATGTTTTGTGTTGTGTTATGTTATGTGTTGTATTATGTTATGTTTTGTGTTGTGTTATGTTATGTTATGTTTTGTGTTATGTTATGTTTTGTGTTATGTAATGTTTTGTGTTGCGTTATGTTATGTTTTGTGTTAAGTTATGTTATGTTATGTTTTGTGTTATGTTATGTCTTGTGTTGTGTTGTGTTATGTTATGTTATGATATGTTTTGTGTTATGTTATGATTTGTGTTGTGTTATGTTATGTTTTGTGTTATGTTTTGTGTTATGTTATGTTTTGTGTTGTGTTATGTTATGTTACGTTATGTTATGTTATGTGTTATGTTATGTTTTGTGTTATTTTATGTTTTGTGTTATGCTATGTTTTGTGTTATGTTATGTTTTGTGTTATGTTATGTTTTGTGTTATGTTATGTTATGTTTTGTGTTATGTTATGTTTTGTGTTGTGTTATGTTATGTTATGTTTTGTGTTATGTTATGTTTTGTGTTGTGTTATGTTATGTTATGTTTTGTGTTATGTTATGTTTTGTGTTGTGTTGTGTTATGTTATGTTTTGTGTTATGTTATGATTTGTGTTGTGTTATGTTATGTTTTGTGTTATGTTATGTTTTGTGTAATGTTATGTTTTGTGTTATGTTATGTTTTGTGTTATGTTATGTTATGTGTTATGTTATGTATTATGTTATGTTTTATGTTATGTTATGTGTTATGATATGTTTTGTGTTGTGTTATGTTATGTTTTGTGTTATGTTATGTTTTGTGTTGTGTTATGTTTTGAGTTGTGTTATGTTATGTTTTGCGGTGTGTGATGTTATGTTTTCGGTGTGTTATATTATGTTTTATGTTGTGTTATGTTATGTTTTGTGTTGTGTTATGTTAAGTTTTGTGTTGTGTTATAATTTGTGTTGTGTTGTGTTGTGTTATGTTATGTTATGTTATGTGTTGTGTTATGTTATGTTTTGTGTTTGTTTTGAGTAATGTTATGTAATGTTATGTTATGTTATGTTTTGTGTTATGTTATGTTATGTTATGTTTTGTGTTATGTTATGTTATGTTTTGTGTTATGTTATGTTTTGTGTTATGTTATGTCATGTTTTGTGTTGTGTTATGATATGTTTTGTTTTATGTTATGTTATGTTTAGTGTTACGTTATGCAATGTATTGTGTTATGTTATGTTTTGTGTTATGTTATGTTTTGTGTTATGTTATGTTTTGTGTTATGTTGTGTTATGTGATGTTATGTTTTGTGTGATGTTATGTTTTGTGTTATGTTATTATATGTTATGTTTTGTGTTATGTTATGTTATGTTTTAGTTTGTGTTATGTTATGTTATGTTTTGTGTTATGTTATGTTTTGTGTTATGTTATGTTTTGTGCTATGTTATGTTTTGTGTTATCTTATGTTATGTTTTGTGTTATGTTATGTTATGTTTTGTGTTATGCTATGTTATGTTATGTTATGTTTTGTGTTATGTTATGTTATGTTATGTTATGTTATGTTATGATATGTTATGTTTTGTGTTATGTTATGTTATGTTTTAGTTTGTGTTATGTTATGTTTTGTGTTATGTTATGTTATGTTATGTTATGATATGTTATGTTTTGTGTTATGTTATGTTATGTATTGTGTTATGTTATGTTATGTTTTGTGCTATGTTATGTTTTGTGTTATGTTATGTTTTGTGTTATGTTATGTTTTGTGTTAAGTTATGTTTTGTGTTATGTTATGCTTTGTGTTATGTAATGCTTTGTGTTATGTTATGTTTTATGTTGTGTTTTGTTATGTTTTGTGTTATGTTGTGTTATGTTATGTTATGTTTTGTGTTATGTTATATTTTGTGTTATGTTATGTTTTGTGTTATGTTATGCTATGTTTTGTGTTGTGTTATGTTATGTTTTGTGTTATGTTATGTTTTGTGTTATGTTATGCTATGTTTTAGGTTATGTTATGTTTTGTGTTATGTTATGTTTTGTTATATGTTATTCTATGTTTTGTGTTATGTTATTCTTTGTGTTATGTTATTTGTTGTGTTATGTTATGTGTTGTGTTGTATTATGTTATGTTTTGTGTTATGTTATGTTATGTTTTGTGTTATGTTATGTTATGTTATGTTTTGTGTTATGTTATGTTATGTTTTGTGTTATGTTATGTTTTGTGTTATGTAATGTTTTGTGTTGCGTTATGTTATGTTTTGTGTTATGTTATGTTATGTTATGTTTTGTGTTATGTTATGTTTTGTGTTGTGTTGTGTTATGTTATGTTATGTTATGTTTTGTGTTATGTTATGATTTGTGTTGTGTTATGTTATGTTTTGTGTTATGTTTTTTGTTATGTTATGTTTTGTGTTGTGTTACGTTATGTTACGTTATGTTATGTTATGTGTTATGTTATGTTTTGTGTTATTTTATGTTTTGTGTTATGTTATGTTTTGTGTTATGTTATGTTTTGTGTTATGTTATGTTTTGTGTTATGTTATGATATGTTTTGTGTTATGTTATGTTTTGTGTTGCGTTATTTTATGTTATGTTTTGTGTTATGTTATGTTTTGTGTTGTGTTATGTTATGTTATGTTATGTTATGTGTTATGTTATGTTTTGTGTTGTGTTATGTTATGTTTTGTGTTATGTTATGTTTTGTGTAATGTTATGTTTTGTGTTATGTTATGTTTTGTGTTATGTTATGTTTTGTGTTATGTTATGTATTATGTTATGTTTTATGTTATGTTATGTGTTATGATATGTTTTGTGTTGTGTTATGTTATGTTTTGTGTTATGTTATGTTTTGTGTAGTGTTATGTTTTGAGTTGTGTTATGTTATGTTTTGCGGTGTGTGATGTTATGTTTTCGGTGTGTTATGTTATGTTTTATGTTGTGTTATGTTATGTTTTGTGTTGTGTTATGTTATGTTTCGTGTTGTGTTATAATTTGTGTTGTGTTGTGTTATGTTATGTTATGTTATGTTATGTTGTGTGTTGTGTTATGTTATGTTTTGTGTTATGTTATTTTTTTATAATGTTATGTAATGTTATGTTATGTTTTGTGTTATGTTATGTTATGTTATGTTTTGTGTTATGTTATGTTATGTTATGTTATGTTTTGTGTTATGTTATGTTTTGTGTTATGTTATGTTATGTTTTGTGTTGTGTTATGATATGTTTTGTTTTATGATATGTTATGTGTTATGGTATGTTTTGTGTTATGTTATGCTTTGTGTTGTGTTATGTTATGTTTTGTGTTACGTTATGCAATGTTTTGTGTTATGTTATGTTTTGTGTTATGTTATGTTATGTTTTGTGTTATGTTATGTTTTGTGTTATGTTGTGTTATGTTATGTTATGTTTTGTGTGATGTTATGTTTTGTGTTATGTTATTATATGTTATGTTTTGTGCTTTGTTATGTTATGTTTTGAGTTGTGTTATGTTAATTTTTGTGTTATGTTATGTTTTGTGTTGTGTTTTGCTTTGTGTTATGTTATGTTATGTTTTGTGTTGTGTTAATTTTTGTGTTGTGTTGTGTTATGTTTTGTGTTGTGTTGTGTTATGTTTTGTGTTGTGTTGTGTTACGTTTTCTGTTGTGTTATGTTATGTTTTGTGTTATGCTATGTTTTGTGTTATGTTATGTTATGTTTTGTGTTGTGTTTTGTGTTGTGTTATGTTTTGTGTTGTTTTATTTTACGTTTTGTGTTGCGTTATGTTTTGTGTTGTGTTATGTTTTGTGTTGCGTTATGTTTTGTGTTATGTTATGTTGTTTTGTGTTATGTTATGTTATGTTTTGTGTTGTGTTTTGTGTTGTGTTATGTTTTGTGTTGTGTTGTGTTGTGTTATGTTATGTTTTGTGTTATGTTATGTTTTGTGTTATGTTATGTGTTGTGTTATGTTATGTTTTGTGTTGTGTTGTGTTATGTTTTGTGTTGTATTGTGTTATGTTTTGTGTTGTGTTATGTTATGTTTTGTGTTATGTTTTGTGTTATGTTATGTTTTGTGTTATGTTATGTTATGTTTCGTGTTATGTTATGTTTTGTGTTTTTTATGTTATGTAATGTTTTGTGTTGTGTTTTGTTATGTTATGTTTTGTGTTATGTTATGTTTTGTGTTATGTTATGTTATGTTTTAGGTTATGTTATGTTATGTGTTATGTTATAATATGTTATGTGTTATGTTTTTTGTTGTGTTATGTTATGTGTTGTGTTATGTTTTGTGTTGTGTAATGTTATGTTATGTTTTGTGTTATGTTATGTTATGTTTTGTGATATGTTATGTTTTGTGTTATGTTATGTTTTGCGGTGTGTAATGTTATGTTTTCGGTGTCTTATGTTATGTTTTATGTTGTGTTATGTTATGTTTTCTGTTGTGTTATGTTATGTTTTGTGTTGTGTTATAATTTGTGTTGTGTTGTGTTGTGTTATGTTATGTTATGCTATTTTTTGTGTTATGTTATGTTTTGTGTAATGTTATGTAATGTTATGTTATGTTATGTTTTGTGTTATGTTATGTTATGTTATGTTTTGTGTTATGTTATGTTTTGTGTTATGTTATGTTATGTTATGTTTTGTGTTATGTTATGTTTTGTGTTATGTTATGTTATGTTTTGTGTTGTGTTATGATATGTTTTGTTTTATGTTATGTTATGTGTTATGGTATGTTTTGTGTTATGTTATGCTTTGTGTTGTGTTATGTTATGTTTTGTGTTACGTTATGCAATGTTTTGTGTTATGTTATGTTTTGTGTTATGTTATGTTATGTTTTGTGTTATGTTATGTTTTGTGTTATGTTGTGTTATGTTATGTTATGTTTTGTGTGATGTTATGTTTTGTGTTATGTTATTATATGTTATGTTTTTTGTTATGTTATCTTATGTTTTAGTTTGTGTTATGTTATGTTTTGTGTTATGTTATGTTTTGTGTTATGTTATGTTTTGTGCTATGTTATGTTTTGTGTTGTCTTATGTTATGTTTTGTGTTATGTTATGTTATGTTATTTTTTGTGTTATGCTATGTTATGTTATGTTATGTTTTGTGTTATGTTATGTTATGTTATGTTATGATGTTATGTTTTGTGCTATGTTATGTTATGTTTTGTGTTATGTTATGTTATGTTTTGTGTTATGTTATGTTTTGTGTTATGTTATGTTATGTTTTGTGTTATGTAATGTTATGTTTTGTGTTATGTTATGTTTTGTGTTATGTTATGTTTTGTGTTAAGTTATGTTTTGTGTTATGTTATGCTTTGTGTTATGTAATGCTTTGTGTTATGTTATGTTTTATGTTGTGTTTTGTTATGTTTATTGTTATGTTGTGTTATGTTATGTTATTTTTTGTGTTATGTTATGTTTTGTGTTATGTTATGTTTTGTGTTGTGTTATGTTATGTTTTGTGTTATGTTATGTTTTGTGTTTTTTATGTTATGTAATGTTTTGTGTTGTGTTTTGTTATGTTATGTTTTGTGTTATGTTATGTTATGTTTTAGGTTATGTTATGTTATGTTTTAGGTTATGTTATGTTATGTTTTAGGTTATGTTATGTTATGTGTTATGTTATAATATGTTATGTGTTATGTTTTTTGTTGTGTTATGTTATGTGTTGTGTTATGTTTTGTGTTGTGTAATGTTATGTTATGTTTTGTGTTATGTTATGTTATGTTTTGTGATATGTTATGTTTTGTGTTATGTTATGTTTTGCGGTGTGTGATGTTATGATTTCGGTGTGTTATGTTATGTTTTATGTTGTGTTATGTTATGTTTTGTGTTATGTTATGTTATGTTATGTTTTGTGTTATGTTATGTTATGTTTTGTGTTATGTTATGTTTTGTGTTATGTTATGTCATGTTTTGTGTTGTGTTATGATATGTTTTGTTTTATGTTATGTTATGTTTAGTGTTACGTTATGCAATGTATTGTGTTATGTTATGTTTTGTGTTATGTTATGTTTTGTGTTATGTTATGTTTTGTGTTATGTTGTGTTATGTGATGTTATGTTTTGTGTGATGTTATGTTTTGTGTTATGTTATTATATGTTATGTTTTGTGTTATGTTATGTTATGTTTTAGTTTGTGTCATGTTATGTTATGTTTTGTGTTATGTTATGTTTTGTGTTATGTTATGTTTTGTGCTATGTTATGTTTTGTGTTATCTTATGTTATGTTTTGTGTTATGTTATGTTATGTTTTGTGTTATGCTATGTTATGTTATGTTATGTTTTGTGTTATGTTATGTTATGTTATGTTATGTTATGTTATGATATGTTATGTTTTGTGTTATGTTATGTTATGTTTTAGTTTGTGTTATGTTATGTTTTGTGTTATGTTATGTTATGTTATGTTATGATATGTTATGTTTTGTGTTATGTTATGTTATGTATTGTGTTATGTTATGTTATGTTTTGTGCTATGTTATGTTTTGTGTTATGTTATGTTTTGTGTTATGTTATGTTTTGTGTTAAGTTATGTTTTGTGTTATGTTATGCTTTGTGTTATGTAATGCTTTGTGTTATGTTATGTTTTATGTTGTGTTTTGTTATGTTTTGTGTTATGTTGTGTTATGTTATGTTATGTTTTGTGTTATGTTATATTTTGTGTTATGTTATGTTTTGTGTTATGTTATGCTATGTTTTGTGTTGTGTTATGTTATGTTTTGTGTTATGTTATGTTTTGTGTTATGTTATGCTATGTTTTAGGTTATGTTATGTTTTGTGTTATGTTATGTTTTGTTATATGTTATTCTATGTTTTGTGTTATGTTATTCTTTGTGTTATGTTATTTGTTGTGTTATGTTATGTGTTGTGTTGTATTATGTTATGTTTTGTGTTATGTTATGTTATGTTTTGTGTTATGTTATGTTATGTTATGTTTTGTGTTATGTTATGTTATGTTTTGTGTTATGTTATGTTTTGTGTTATGTAATGTTTTGTGTTGCGTTATGTTATGTTTTGTGTTATGTTATGTTATGTTATGTTTTGTGTTATGTTATGTTTTGTGTTGTGTTGTGTTATGTTATGTTATGTTATGTTTTGTGTTATGTTATGATTTGTGTTGTGTTATGTTATGTTTTGTGTTATGTTTTTTGTTATGTTATGTTTTGTGTTGTGTTACGTTATGTTACGTTATGTTATGTTATGTGTTATGTTATGTTTTGTGTTATTTTATGTTTTGTGTTATGTTATGTTTTGTGTTATGTTATGTTTTGTGTTATGTTATGTTTTGTGTTATGTTATGATATGTTTTGTGTTATGTTATGTTTTGTGTTGCGTTATTTTATGTTATGTTTTGTGTTATGTTATGTTTTGTGTTGTGTTATGTTATGTTATGTTATGTTATGTGTTATGTTATGTTTTGTGTTGTGTTATGTTATGTTTTGTGTTATGTTATGTTTTGTGTAATGTTATGTTTTGTGTTATGTTATGTTTTGTGTTATGTTATGTTTTGTGTTATGTTATGTATTATGTTATGTTTTATGTTATGTTATGTGTTATGATATGTTTTGTGTTGTGTTATGTTATGTTTTGTGTTATGTTATGTTTTGTGTAGTGTTATGTTTTGAGTTGTGTTATGTTATGTTTTGCGGTGTGTGATGTTATGTTTTCGGTGTGTTATGTTATGTTTTATGTTGTGTTATGTTATGTTTTGTGTTGTGTTATGTTATGTTTCGTGTTGTGTTATAATTTGTGTTGTGTTGTGTTATGTTATGTTATGTTATGTTATGTTATGTTGTGTGTTGTGTTATGTTATGTTTTGTGTTATGTTATTTTTTTATAATGTTATGTAATGTTATGTTATGTTTTGTGTTATGTTATGTTATGTTATGTTTTGTGTTATGTTATGTTATGTTATGTTATGTTATGTTTTGTGTTATGTTATGTTTTGTGTTATGTTATGTTATGTTTTGTGTTGTGTTATGATATGTTTTGTTTTATGATATGTTATGTGTTATGGTATGTTTTGTGTTATGTTATGCTTTGTGTTGTGTTATGTTATGTTTTGTGTTACGTTATGCAATGTTTTGTGTTATGTTATGTTTTGTGTTATGTTATGTTATGTTTTGTGTTATGTTATGTTTTGTGTTATGTTGTGTTATGTTATGTTATGTTTTGTGTGATGTTATGTTTTGTGTTATGTTATTATATGTTATGTTTTGTGCTTTGTTATGTTATGTTTTGAGTTGTGTTATGTTAATTTTTGTGTTATGTTATGTTTTGTGTTGTGTTTTGCTTTGTGTTATGTTATGTTATGTTTTGTGTTGTGTTAATTTTTGTGTTGTGTTGTGTTATGTTTTGTGTTGTGTTGTGTTATGTTTTGTGTTGTGTTGTGTTACGTTTTCTGTTGTGTTATGTTATGTTTTGTGTTATGCTATGTTTTGTGTTATGTTATGTTATGTTTTGTGTTGTGTTTTGTGTTGTGTTATGTTTTGTGTTGTTTTATTTTACGTTTTGTGTTGCGTTATGTTTTGTGTTGTGTTATGTTTTGTGTTGCGTTATGTTTTGTGTTATGTTATGTTGTTTTGTGTTATGTTATGTTATGTTTTGTGTTGTGTTTTGTGTTGTGTTATGTTTTGTGTTGTGTTGTGTTGTGTTATGTTATGTTTTGTGTTATGTTATGTTTTGTGTTATGTTATGTGTTGTGTTATGTTATGTTTTGTGTTGTGTTGTGTTATGTTTTGTGTTGTATTGTGTTATGTTTTGTGTTGTGTTATGTTATGTTTTGTGTTATGTTTTGTGTTATGTTATGTTTTGTGTTATGTTATGTTATGTTTCGTGTTATGTTATGTTTTGTGTTTTTTATGTTATGTAATGTTTTGTGTTGTGTTTTGTTATGTTATGTTTTGTGTTATGTTATGTTTTGTGTTATGTTATGTTATGTTTTAGGTTATGTTATGTTATGTGTTATGTTATAATATGTTATGTGTTATGTTTTTTGTTGTGTTATGTTATGTGTTGTGTTATGTTTTGTGTTGTGTAATGTTATGTTATGTTTTGTGTTATGTTATGTTATGTTTTGTGATATGTTATGTTTTGTGTTATGTTATGTTTTGCGGTGTGTAATGTTATGTTTTCGGTGTCTTATGTTATGTTTTATGTTGTGTTATGTTATGTTTTCTGTTGTGTTATGTTATGTTTTGTGTTGTGTTATAATTTGTGTTGTGTTGTGTTGTGTTATGTTATGTTATGCTATTTTTTGTGTTATGTTATGTTTTGTGTAATGTTATGTAATGTTATGTTATGTTATGTTTTGTGTTATGTTATGTTATGTTATGTTTTGTGTTATGTTATGTTTTGTGTTATGTTATGTTATGTTATGTTTTGTGTTATGTTATGTTTTGTGTTATGTTATGTTATGTTTTGTGTTGTGTTATGATATGTTTTGTTTTATGTTATGTTATGTGTTATGGTATGTTTTGTGTTATGTTATGCTTTGTGTTGTGTTATGTTATGTTTTGTGTTACGTTATGCAATGTTTTGTGTTATGTTATGTTTTGTGTTATGTTATGTTATGTTTTGTGTTATGTTATGTTTTGTGTTATGTTGTGTTATGTTATGTTATGTTTTGTGTGATGTTATGTTTTGTGTTATGTTATTATATGTTATGTTTTGTGTTATGTTATCTTATGTTTTAGTTTGTGTTATGTTATGTTTTGTGTTATGTTATGTTTTGTGTTATGTTATGTTTTGTGCTATGTTATGTTTTGTGTTGTCTTATGTTATGTTTTGTGTTATGTTATGTTATGTTATTTTTTGTGTTATGCTATGTTATGTTATGTTATGTTTTGTGTTATGTTATGTTATGTTATGTTATGATGTTATGTTTTGTGCTATGTTATGTTATGTTTTGTGTTATGTTATGTTATGTTTTGTGTTATGTTATGTTTTGTGTTATGTTATGTTATGTTTTGTGTTATGTAATGTTATGTTTTGTGTTATGTTATGTTTTGTGTTATGTTATGTTTTGTGTTAAGTTATGTTTTGTGTTATGTTATGCTTTGTGTTATGTAATGCTTTGTGTTATGTTATGTTTTATGTTGTGTTTTGTTATGTTTATTGTTATGTTGTGTTATGTTATGTTATTTTTTGTGTTATGTTATGTTTTGTGTTATGTTATGTTTTGTGTTGTGTTATGTTATGTTTTGTGTTATGTTATGTTTTGTGTTTTTTATGTTATGTAATGTTTTGTGTTGTGTTTTGTTATGTTATGTTTTGTGTTATGTTATGTTATGTTTTAGGTTATGTTATGTTATGTTTTAGGTTATGTTATGTTATGTTTTAGGTTATGTTATGTTATGTGTTATGTTATAATATGTTATGTGTTATGTTTTTTGTTGTGTTATGTTATGTGTTGTGTTATGTTTTGTGTTGTGTAATGTTATGTTATGTTTTGTGTTATGTTATGTTATGTTTTGTGATATGTTATGTTTTGTGTTATGTTATGTTTTGCGGTGTGTGATGTTATGATTTCGGTGTGTTATGTTATGTTTTATGTTGTGTTATGTTATGTTTTGTGTTGTGTTATGTTATGTTTTGTGTTGTGTTATAATTTGTGTTGTGTTATGTTATGTTATGTTATGTTCTGTTTTGTGTTATGTTATGTTTTGTGTAATGTTATGTAATGTTATGTTATGTTATGTTTTGTGTTATGTTATGTTATGTTTTGTGTTATGTTATGTTATGTTATGTTTTTTGTTATGTTATGTTTTGTGTTATGTTATGTTATGTTTTGTGTTGTGTTATATGTTTTGTTTTATGTTATGTTATGTGTTATGGTATGTTTTGTGTTATGTTATGCTTTGTGTTGTGTTATGTTATGTTTTGTGTTACGTTATGCAATGTTTTGTGTTATGTTATGTTTTGTGTTATGTTATGTTATATTTTGTGTTATGTTATGTTTTGTGTTATGTTGTGTTATGTTATGTTATGTTTTGTGTGATGTGATGTTTTGTGTTATGTTATTATATGTTATGTTTTGTGTTATGTTATGTTATGTTTTAGTTTGTGTTATGTTATCGTTTTGTGTTATGTTATGTTTTGTGTTATGTTATGTTTTGTGCTATGTTATGTTTTGTGTTGTCTTATGTTATGTTTTGTGTTATGTTAAGTTATGTTATATTATTTTTTGTGTTATGCTATGTTATGTTATGTTATGTTTTGTGTTATGTTATGTTATGATATGTTATGTTTTGTGCTATGTTGTGTTATGTTTTGTGTTATGTTATGTTATGTTTTGTGTTATGTTATGTTTTGTGTTATGTTATGTTATGTTATGTTTTGTGTTATGTTATGTTATGTTTTGTGTTATGTTATGTTTTGTGTTATGTTATGTTTTGTGTTAAGTTATGTTTTGTGTTATGTTATGCTTTGTGTTATGTAATGCTTTGTGTTATGTTATGTTTTATGTTGTGTTTTGTTATATTTTGTGTTATGTTGTGTTATGTTATGTTATGTTTTGTGTTATGTTATGTTTTGTGTTATGTTATGCTATGTTTTGTGTTGTGTTATGTTATGTTTTGTGTTATGTTATGTTTTGCGTTATGTTATGTTCTGTGTTATGTTATGTTATGTTTTGTGCTATGTTATGTTTTGTGTTGTGTTATGGTATGTTTTGTGTTATGTTATGTAATGTTTTTTGTTATGTTATGTTATGTTTTGTGTTATGTTATGTTATGTTTTGTGTTATGTTATGTTATGTTATGTTCTGTGTTATGTTATGTTATGTTTTGTGTTATGTTATGTTATGTTATGTTTTGTGTTATGTTATGTTATATGATTTGTGTTATGTTATGTTATGTTATTTTTTGTGCTATGTTATGTTATGTTTTGTTTTATGATCTGTTATGTTTTGTGTTATGTTATGTTATGTTTTGTGTTATGTTGTGTTATGTTATCTTATGTTTTGTGTTATGTTATGTTTTGTGTTGTGTTATGTTATATTTTGTGTTGTGTTATGTTATGTTATGTTATGTTTTCTGTTGTGTTATGTTATGTTTTGTGTTATGTTTTGTTTTGTGTTATGTTTTGAGTTGTGTTATCTTATGTTTTGTGATGTGTTATGTTATGTTTTGTGTTATGTTATGTTTTGTGTTGTGTTATGTTATGTTATGTTTTATGTTATGTTATGTTTTGTGTTATGTTATGTTTTGTGTTATGTTATGTTATGTTTTGTGTTGTGTTATGTTTTGTATTGTGTTTGTTATGTTTTGTGTTATGTTTGTTTTGTGTTTTGGTATGTTATGTTATGTTATGTTACGTTATGTTATGTTTTGTGTTATGTTGTGTTATGTTATGTTATGTTTTGTGTTATGTTATGTTTTGTGTTATGTTATGTTTTGTTTTGTGTTGTGTTATGTTTTGTTATGTTTTGTGTTGTGTTATGTTATGTTTTGTGTTATGTTATGTTATGTTTTGTGTTGTGTTATGTTATGTTTTGTGTTAAGTTATGTTTTGTGTTATGTTATGTTTTGTGTTATGCTATGTTTCGTTTTATGTTGTGTTATGTTATGTTATGGGTTTTGTTGTGTTATGTTATGTTTTGTGTTATGTTATGTTTAGTGTTGTGTTATGTTATGTTATGTTTTGTGTTATGTTATGTTATGTTTTTTGTTATGATATGTTTTGTTTTATGTTATGTTATGCGTTATGCTATGTTTTGTGTTGTGTTATGTTATGTTATGTTTTGTGATATGTTATGTTTGATGTTGTGTTATGTTATGTTACGTTATGTTATGTTATGTGTTATGTTATGTTTTGTGTTATGTTATGTTTTGTGTTATGTTATGTTTTGTGTTATGTTGTGTTATGTTATGTTATGTTTTGTGTAGTGTTATGTTATGTTTTGTGTTGTGTTATGTTTTTGTGTTGTGTTATGTTATGTTTTGTGTTATGTTATGTTCTGTGTTATGTTATGTTATGCTATGGGTTATGTTATGTTTTGTGTTGAATTATGTTATGTTTTGTGTTATGTTATGTTATGTTTTGTGTTATGTTATGTTTTGTGTTGAGTTATGTTTTGTGTTGTGTTATGTTTTGTGTTGTGTTATGTTTTGTTATGTTTTGTGTTATATTATGTCTTGTGTTATGTTATGTTTTGTGTTATGTTATGTTATGTTTTGTGTTATGTTATGTATTGTGTTGTGTTATGTTATGTTATGTTATGTTTTGTGTTATATTATGTTTTGTGTTGTGTTATGTTATGTTTTGTGTTATGTTATGTTTTGTGTTATGTTATGTTATGTTATGTTTTGTGTTATGTTATGATTTGTGTTGTGTTATGTTATGTTTTGTGTTATGTTATGTTTTGTGTTATGTTATGTTTTGTGTTATGTTTTGTGTTATTTTATGTATTATGTTATGTTTTATGTTATGTTATGTGTTATGTTATGTTTTGTGTTGTGTTATGTTATGTTTTGTGTTATGTTATGTTTTGTGTTGTGTTATGTTTTGTGTTGTGTTATGTTATGTTTTGCGGTGTGTTATGTTATGTTTTGTGTTGTGTTATGTTATGTTTTGTGTTGTGTTATGTTATGTTTTGTGTTGTGTTATAATTTGTTATGTGTTGTGTTATGTTAAGTTATGTTTTGTGTTGTATTATGTTATGTTTTGTGTTGTGTTATGTTATGTTTTGTGATATGTTATGTAATGTTATGTTATGTTTTGTGTTATGTTATGTTATGTTATGTTATGTTATGTTATGTTTTGTGTTATGTTATGTTATGTTCTGTGTTATGTTATGTTATGTTTTGTGTTATGTTATGTTATGTTTTGTGTTATGTTATGCTTTGTGTTGTGTTATGTTATGTTTTGTGTTATGTTATGTTTTGTGTTGTGTTATGTTATGTATTGTGTTATGTTATGTTTTGTGCTTGGTTATGTTATGTTTTGAGTTGTGTTATGTTATGTTTTGTGTTATGTTATGTTTTGTGTTGCGTTATGTTTTGTGTTATGTTATGTTATGTTTTGTGTTGTGTTATGTTTTGTGTTGTGTTGTGTTATGTTTTGTGTTGTGTTGTGTTATGTTTTGTGTTGTGTTGTTTTACGTTTTCTGTTGTGCTATGTTATGTTTTGTGTTATGTTATGTTTTGTGTTATGTTATGTTTTGTGTTAAGTTATGTTTTGTGTTATGTTATGCTTTGTGTTATGTAATGCTTTGTGTTATGTTATGTTTTATGTTGTGTTTTGTTATGTTTATTGTTATGTTGTGTTATGTTATGTTATTTTTTGTGTTATGTTATGTTTTGTGTTATGTTATGTTTTGTGTTGTGTTATGTTATGTTTTGTGTTATGTTATGTTTTGTGTTTTTTATGTTATGTAATGTTTTGTGTTGTGTTTTGTTATGTTATGTTTTGTGTTATGTTATGTTATGTTTTAGGTTATGTTATGTTATGTTTTAGGTTATGTTATGTTATGTTTTAGGTTATGTTATGTTATGTGTTATGTTATAATATGTTATGTGTTATGTTTTTTGTTGTGTTATGTTATGTGTTGTGTTATGTTTTGTGTTGTGTAATGTTATGTTATGTTTTGTGTTATGTTATGTTATGTTTTGTGATATGTTATGTTTTGTGTTATGTTATGTTTTGCGGTGTGTGATGTTATGATTTCGGTGTGTTATGTTATGTTTTATGTTGTGTTATGTTATGTTTTGTGTTGTGTTATGTTATGTTTTGTGTTGTGTTATAATTTGTGTTGTGTTGTGTTATGTTATGTTATGTTATGTTCTGTTTTGTGTTATGTTATGTTTTGTGTAATGTTATGTAATGTTATGTTATGTTATGTTTTGTGTTATGTTATGTTATGTTTTGTGTTATGTTATGTTATGTTATGTTTTTTGTTATGTTATGTTTTGTGTTATGTTATGTTATGTTTTGTGTTGTGTTATATGTTTTGTTTTATGTTATGTTATGTGTTATGGTATGTTTTGTGTTATGTTATGCTTTGTGTTGTGTTATGTTATGTTTTGTGTTACGTTATGCAATGTTTTGTGTTATGTTATGTTTTGTGTTATGTTATGTTATGTTTTGTGTTATGTTATGTTTTGTGTTATGTTGTGTTATGTTATGTTATGTTTTGTGTGATGTGATGTTTTGTGTTATGTTATTATATGTTATGTTTTGTGTTATGTTATGTTATGTTTTAGTTTGTGTTATGTTATCGTTTTGTGTTATGTTATGTTTTGTGTTATGTTATGTTTTGTGCTATGTTATGTTTTGTGTTGTCTTATGTTATGTTTTGTGTTATGTTAAGTTATGTTATATTATTTTTTGTGTTATGCTATGTTATGTTATGTTATGTTTTGTGTTATGTTATGTTATGATATGTTATGTTTTGTGCTATGTTGTGTTATGTTTTGTGTTATGTTATGTTATGTTTTGTGTTATGTTATGTTTTGTGTTATGTTATGTTATGTTATGTTTTGTGTTATGTTATGTTATGTTTTGTGTTATGTTATGTTTTGTGTTATGTTATGTTTTGTGTTAAGTTATGTTTTGTGTTATGTTATGCTTTGTGTTATGTAATGCTTTGTGTTATGTTATGTTTTATGTTGTGTTTTGTTATATTTTGTGTTATGTTGTGTTATGTTATGTTATGTTTTGTGTTATGTTATGTTTTGTGTTATGTTATGCTATGTTTTGTGTTGTGTTATGTTATGTTTTGTGTTATGTTATGTTTTGCGTTATGTTATGTTCTGTGTTATGTTATGTTATGTTTTGTGCTATGTTATGTTTTGTGTTGTGTTATGGTATGTTTTGTGTTATGTTATGTAATGTTTTTTGTTATGTTATGTTATGTTTTGTGTTATGTTATGTTATGTTTTGTGTTATGTTATGTTATGTTATGTTCTGTGTTATGTTATGTTATGTTTTGTGTTATGTTATGTTATGTTATGTTTTGTGTTATGTTATGTTATATGATTTGTGTTATGTTATGTTATGTTATTTTTTGTGCTATGTTATGTTATGTTATGTTTTGTTTTATGATCTGTTATGTTTTGTGTTATGTTATGTTATGTTTTGTGTTATGTTGTGTTATGTTATCTTATGTTTTGTGTTATGTTATGTTTTGTGTTGTGTTATGTTATATTTTGTGTTGTGTTATGTTATGTTATGTTATGTTTTCTGTTGTGTTATGTTATGTTTTGTGTTATGTTTTGTTTTGTGTTATGTTTTGAGTTGTGTTATCTTATGTTTTGTGATGTGTTATGTTATGTTTTGTGTTATGTTATGTTTTGTGTTGTGTTATGTTATGTTATGTTTTATGTTATGTTATGTTTTGTGTTATGTTATGTTTTGTGTTATGTTATGTTATGTTTTGTGTTGTGTTATGTTTTGTATTGTGTTTGTTATGTTTTGTGTTATGTTTGTTTTGTGTTTTGGTATGTTATGTTATGTTATGTTACGTTATGTTATGTTTTGTGTTATGTTGTGTTATGTTATGTTATGTTTTGTGTTATGTTATGTTTTGTGTTATGTTATGTTTTGTTTTGTGTTGTGTTATGTTTTGTTATGTTTTGTGTTGTGTTATGTTATGTTTTGTGTTATGTTATGTTATGTTTTGTGTTGTGTTATGTTATGTTTTGTGTTAAGTTATGTTTTGTGTTATGTTATGTTTTGTGTTATGCTATGTTTCGTTTTATGTTGTGTTATGTTATGTTATGGGTTTTGTTGTGTTATGTTATGTTTTGTGTTATGTTATGTTTAGTGTTGTGTTATGTTATGTTATGTTTTGTGTTATGTTATGTTATGTTTTTTGTTATGATATGTTTTGTTTTATGTTATGTTATGCGTTATGCTATGTTTTGTGTTGTGTTATGTTATGTTATGTTTTGTGATATGTTATGTTTTGTGTTGTGTTATGTTATGTTACGTTATGTTATGTTATGTGTTATGTTATGTTTTGTGTTATGTTATGTTTTGTGTTATGTTATGTTTTGTGTTATGTTGTGTTATGTTATGTTATGTTTTGTGTTGTGTTATGTTATGTTTTGTGTTGTGTTATGTTTTTGTGTTGTGTTATGTTATGTTTTGTGTTATGTTATGTTCTGTGTTATGTTTTGTGTTATGTTATGTTATGCTATGGGTTATGTTATGTTTTGTGTTGAATTATGTTATGTTTTGTGTTATGTTATGTTATGTTTTGTGTTATGTTATGTTTTGTGTTGTGTTATGTTTTGTGTTGTGTTATGTTTTGTGTTGTGTTATGTTTTGTTATGTTTTGTGTTATATTATGTCTTGTGTTATGTTATGTTTTGTGTTATGTTATGTTATGTTTTGTGTTATGTTATGTATTGTGTTGTGTTATGTTATGTTATGTTATGTTTTGTGTTATATTATGTTTTGTGTTGTGTTATGTTATGTTTTGTGTTATGTTATGTTTTGTGTTATGTTATGTTATGTTATGTTTTGTGTTATGTTATGATTTGTGTTGTGTTATGTTATGTTTTGTGTTATGTTATGTTTTGTGTTATGTTATGTTTTGTGTTATGTTTTGTGTTATTTTATGTATTATGTTATGTTTTATGTTATGTTATGTGTTATGTTATGTTTTGTGTTGTGTTATGTTATGTTTTGTGTTATGTTATGTTTTGTGTTGTGTTATGTTTTGTGTTGTGTTATGTTATGTTTTGCGGTGTGTTATGTTATGTTTTGTGTTGTGTTATGTTATGTTTTGTGTTGTGTTATGTTATGTTTTGTGTTGTGTTATAATTTGTTATGTGTTGTGTTATGTTAAGTTATGTTTTGTGTTGTATTATGTTATGTTTTGTGTTGTGTTATGTTATGTTTTGTGATATGTTATGTAATGTTATGTTATGTTTTGTGTTATGTTATGTTATGTTATGTTATGTTATGTTATGTTATGTTATGTTATGTTATGTTATGTTATGTTTTGTGTTATGTTATGTTATGTTCTGTGTTATGTTATGTTATGTTTTGTGTTATGTTATGTTATGTTTTGTGTTATGTTATGCTTTGTGTTGTGTTATGTTATGTTTTGTGTTATGTTATGTTTTGTGTTGTGTTATGTTATGTATTGTGTTATGTTATGTTTTGTGCTTGGTTATGTTATGTTTTGAGTTGTGTTATGTTATGTTTTGTGTTATGTTATGTTTTGTGTTGCGTTATGTTTTGTGTTATGTTATGTTATGTTTTGTGTTGTGTTATGTTTTGTGTTGTGTTGTGTTATGTTTTGTGTTGTGTTGTGTTATGTTTTGTGTTGTGTTGTTTTACGTTTTCTGTTGTGCTATGTTATGTTTTGTGTTATGTTATGTTTTGTGTTATGTTATGTTAAGTTTTGTGTTATGTTATGTTATGTTATGTTTATGTTTTGTGTTATGTTATGTTATGTTATCTGTTGTGTTATGTTATGTTATGCTATGTTTTGTGTTGTGTTATGTTATGTTTTGTGTTATGTTAAGTTATGTTTTGTGTTGTGTTACGTTTTGTGTTATATTATGTTATGTTTTGTGTTGTGTTATGTCTTGAATATGTTATGTTATGTTTTGTGTTGTGTTATGTTATGTTATGTTTTGTGTTGTGTTATGTTATGTTATGTTAAGTTTTGTGTTATGTTATGTTATGTTTTGTGTTTTGTTATGTTATGTTATGCTTTGTGTTGTGTTATGTTATGTTATGTCTTGTGTTATGTTATGTTTTGTGTAGTGTTATGTTATGTTATGTTTTGTGTTATGTTATGTTATGTTTATGTTTTGTGTTACGTTATGTTATGTTATGTTATGTTATGTTATGTGTTGTGTTATGTTATGTTATGCTATGTTTTGAGTTATGTTATGTTATGTTATGTGTTATGTTATGTTTTGTGTTATGTTATGTTATGTTTTGTGTTATGTTATGCTTTGTGTTGTGATATGTTATGTTTTGTGTTGTGTTATATTTTGTTTTGTGTTGTGTTATGTTATGTTATGTGTTATGTTATCATTTGTGTTATGTTATGTTATGTTTTGTGATGTATTTTGTGTTGTGTTGTGTTATGTTTTGTGTTGTGTTATGTTATGTTTTGTGTTATGTTATGTTTTGTGTTATGTTATGTTATGTCATGTTTTGTGTTGTATTTTTTATGTTATGTTTTGTGTTATGTTATGTTTTGTTTTGTGTTATGTTATGTTAAGTTTTGTGTTATGTTATGTTATGTTTATGTTTTGTGTTACGTTATGTTATGTTATGTTATGTTATGTGTTGTGTTATGTTATGTTATGCTATGTTTTGAGTTATGTTATGTTATGTTATGTGTTATGTTATGTTTTGTGTTATGTTATGTTTTGTGTTATGTTATGCTTTGTGTTGTGATATGTTATGTTTTGTGTTGTGTTATATTTTGTTTTGTGTTGTGTTATGTTATGTTATGTGTTATGTTATCATTTGTGTTATGTTATGTTATGTTTTGTGATGTATTTTGTGTTGTGTTGTGTTATGTTTTGTGTTGTGTTGTGCTGTGTAATGTTATGTTATGTTATGTGTTATGTTTTGTGTTGTGTTTTGTTATGTTATGTTTTGTGTTATGTTATATTTTTTGTTATGTTATGTTATGTTATGTTATGTTTTAAGTTATGTTATGTTATGTTTTAGGTTATGTTATGTTATGTTTTGTGTTATGTTATGTTTTGTTATATGTTATGTTATGTTTTGTGTTATGTTATTTTTTGTGTTATGTTATTTGTTGTGTTATGTTATGAGTTGTGTTGTGTTATGTTATGTTTTGTGTTATGTTATGGTATGTTTTGTGTTATGTTATGTTATGTTTTGTGTTGTGTTATGTTTTGTGTTATGTTATGTTTTGTGTTATGTTATGTTTTGTGATGTGTTATGTTATGTTTTGTGTTATGTTATGTTATGTTTTGTGTTATGTTATGTTTTGTGTTGTGTTATGTTATGTTATGTTTTGTGTTATGTTATGTTTTGTGTTGTGTTATGTTATGTTATGTTATGTTTTGTGTTATGTTATGTTTTGTGTTGTGTTATGTTATGTTATGTTATGTTTTGTGTTATGTTATGATTTGTGTTGTGTTATGTTATGTTTTGTGTTATGTTATGTTTTGTGTAATGTTATGTTTTGTGTTATGTAATGTTTTGTGTTGTGTTATGTTTTGTGTTGTGTTATGTTATGTTACGTTATGTTATGTTATGTTATGTGTTATGTTATGTTTTGTGTTATGTTATGTTTTGTGTTATGTTATGTTTTGTGTTATGTTATGTTTTGTGTTATGTTATGTTTTGTGTTATGTTATGTTTTGTGTTATGTTATGCTTTGTGTTGTGTTATGTTATGTTTTGTGTTATGTTATGTTTTGTGTTGTGTTATGTTATGTATTGTGTTATGTTATGTTTTGTGCTTGGTTATGTTATGTTTTGAGTTGTGTTATGTTATGTTTTGTGTTATGTTATGTTTTGTGTTGCGTTATGTTTTGTGTTATGTTATGTTATGTTTTGTGTTGTGTTATGTTTTGTGTTGTGTTGTGTTATGTTTTGTGTTGTGTTGTGTTATGTTTTGTGTTGTGTTGTTTTACGTTTTCTGTTGTGCTATGTTATGTTTTGTGTTATGTTATGTTTTGTGTTATGTTATGTTAAGTTTTGTGTTATGTTATGTTATGTTATGTTTATGTTTTGTGTTATGTTATGTTATGTTATCTGTTGTGTTATGTTATGTTATGCTATGTTTTGTGTTGTGTTATGTTATGTTTTGTGTTATGTTAAGTTATGTTTTGTGTTGTGTTACGTTTTGTGTTATATTATGTTATGTTTTGTGTTGTGTTATGTCTTGAATATGTTATGTTATGTTTTGTGTTGTGTTATGTTATGTTATGTTTTGTGTTGTGTTATGTTATGTTATGTTAAGTTTTGTGTTATGTTATGTTATGTTTTGTGTTTTGTTATGTTATGTTATGCTTTGTGTTGTGTTATGTTATGTTATGTCTTGTGTTATGTTATGTTTTGTGTAGTGTTATGTTATGTTATGTTTTGTGTTATGTTATGTTATGTTTATGTTTTGTGTTACGTTATGTTATGTTATGTTATGTTATGTTATGTGTTGTGTTATGTTATGTTATGCTATGTTTTGAGTTATGTTATGTTATGTTATGTGTTATGTTATGTTTTGTGTTATGTTATGTTATGTTTTGTGTTATGTTATGCTTTGTGTTGTGATATGTTATGTTTTGTGTTGTGTTATATTTTGTTTTGTGTTGTGTTATGTTATGTTATGTGTTATGTTATCATTTGTGTTATGTTATGTTATGTTTTGTGATGTATTTTGTGTTGTGTTGTGTTATGTTTTGTGTTGTGTTATGTTATGTTTTGTGTTATGTTATGTTTTGTGTTATGTTATGTTATGTCATGTTTTGTGTTGTATTTTTTATGTTATGTTTTGTGTTATGTTATGTTTTGTTTTGTGTTATGTTATGTTAAGTTTTGTGTTATGTTATGTTATGTTTATGTTTTGTGTTACGTTATGTTATGTTATGTTATGTTATGTGTTGTGTTATGTTATGTTATGCTATGTTTTGAGTTATGTTATGTTATGTTATGTGTTATGTTATGTTTTGTGTTATGTTATGTTATGTTTTGTGTTATGTTATGCTTTGTGTTGTGATATGTTATGTTTTGTGTTGTGTTATATTTTGTTTTGTGTTGTGTTATGTTATGTTATGTGTTATGTTATCATTTGTGTTATGTTATGTTATGTTTTGTGATGTATTTTGTGTTGTGTTGTGTTATGTTTTGTGTTGTGTTGTGCTGTGTAATGTTATGTTATGTTATGTGTTATGTTTTGTGTTGTGTTTTGTTATGTTATGTTTTGTGTTATGTTATATTTTTTGTTATGTTATGTTATGTTATGTTATGTTTTAAGTTATGTTATGTTATGTTTTAGGTTATGTTATGTTATGTTTTGTGTTATGTTATGTTTTGTTATATGTTATGTTATGTTTTGTGTTATGTTATTTTTTGTGTTATGTTATTTGTTGTGTTATGTTATGAGTTGTGTTGTGTTATGTTATGTTTTGTGTTATGTTATGGTATGTTTTGTGTTATGTTATGTTATGTTTTGTGTTGTGTTATGTTTTGTGTTATGTTATGTTTTGTGTTATGTTATGTTTTGTGATGTGTTATGTTATGTTTTGTGTTATGTTATGTTATGTTTTGTGTTATGTTATGTTTTGTGTTGTGTTATGTTATGTTATGTTTTGTGTTATGTTATGTTTTGTGTTGTGTTATGTTATGTTATGTTATGTTTTGTGTTATGTTATGTTTTGTGTTGTGTTATGTTATGTTATGTTATGTTTTGTGTTATGTTATGATTTGTGTTGTGTTATGTTATGTTTTGTGTTATGTTATGTTTTGTGTAATGTTATGTTTTGTGTTATGTAATGTTTTGTGTTGTGTTATGTTTTGTGTTGTGTTATGTTATGTTACGTTATGTTATGTTATGTTATGTGTTATGTTATGTTTTGTGTTATGTTATGTTTTGTGTTATGTTATGTTTTGTGTTATGTTATGTTTTGTGTTATGTTATGTTTTGTGTTGTGTTATGCTTTGTGTTGTGTTATGTTTTGTGTTGTGTTATGTTTTGTGTTATGTTATGTTTTGTGTTATGTTATGTTTTGTGTTATGTTATGTTATGGTTTGTGTTATGTTATGTTTTGTGTTGTGTTGTTATGCTATGTTTTGTGTTAAGTTATGTTTTGTGTTGTGTTATGTTATGTTATGTTTTGTGTTATGTTATGTTATGTTTTGTGTTGTGTTGTGTTATGTTATGTTATGTTTTGTGTTATGTAATGATTTGTGTTGTGTTATGTTATGTTTTGTGTTATGTTATGTTTTGTGTAATGTTATGTTTTGTGTTATGTTATGTTTTGTGTTATGTTATGTATTATGTTATGTTTTATGTTATGTTATGTGTTATGTTATGTTTTGTGTTGTGTTATGTTATGTTTTGTGTTATGTTATGTTTTGTGTTGTGTTATGTTTTGAGTTGTGTTATGTTATGTTTTGCGGTGTGTGATGTTATGTTTTCGGTGTGTTATGTTATGTTTTATGTTGTGTTATGTTATTTTTTGTGTTGTGTTATAATTCATGTTGTGTTGTGTTGTGTTATGTTATGT
This sequence comes from Tenodera sinensis, assembly GCA_030765045.1. Taxonomy (NCBI): domain Eukaryota; kingdom Metazoa; phylum Arthropoda; class Insecta; order Mantodea; family Mantidae; genus Tenodera; species Tenodera sinensis. The sequence goes on along the minus strand of CM060972.1, from coordinate 36,799,422 downwards.
TATGTTTTGTGTTGTGTTATGTTATGTTTTGTGTTGTGTTATGTTATGTTTTGTGTTATGTTATGTAATGTTATGTTATGTTATGTTGTGTTATGTTATGTTTTGTGTTATGTTATGTTATGTTCTGTGTTATCTTATGTTATGTTTTATGTTATGGTATGTTTTGTGTTATGTTATGCTTTGTGTTGTGTTATGTTATGTTTTGTGTTATATTATGTTTTGTGTTGTGTTATGTTAGGTTTTGTGTTATGTTATGTTTTGTGTTATGTTATGTTATGTTTTGTATTGTGTTATGATATGTTTTATTTTATGTTATGTTATGTGTTATGGTATGTTTTGTGTTATGTTATGCTTTGTGTTGTATTATGTTATGTTTTGTGTTATGTTATGTAATGTTTTGTGTTATGTTATGTTATGTTTTGTGTTAAATTATGTTATGTTTTGTGTTATGTTATGTTTTGTGTTATGTTGTGTTATGTTATGTTACGTTTTATGGGATGTTATGTTTTGTGTTATGTTATGTTTTGTGCTATGTTATGTTTTGTGGTGTCTTATGTGATGTTATGTTTTGTGTTATGTTATGTTATGTTTTGTGTTATGTTATGTTATGTTTTGTGTTGTGTTATGTTATGTTTTGTGTTATGTTATGTTTTGTGTTATGTTATGTATCGCTTTATGTTGTGTTATGTTATGTTATGTTTTGTGTTGTGTTATGTTATGTTTTGTGTTATGTTATGTTTTGTGTTGTGTTATGTTAAGTTATGTTATGTTTTGTGTGATGTTATGTTATGTTTATGTTATGATATGTTTTGTTTTATGTTATGTTATGTGTTATGCTGTGTTTTGTGTTGTGTTATGTTATGTTATGTTTTGTGTTATGTTATCATTTGTATTATGTTATGTTTTGTGCTATGTTATGTTTTGTGTTGTCTTATGTTATGTTATGTTTTGTGTTATGTTATGTTATGTTTTGTGTTATGTTATGTTATGTTTTGTGTTGTGTTATGTTATGTTTTGTGTTATGTTATGTTTCGTTTTATGTTGTGTTATGTTATGTTATGTTTTGTGTTGTGTTATGTTATGTTTTGTGTTATGTTATGTTTAGTGTTGTGTTATGTTATGTTTTGTGTGATGTTATGTTATGTTTTTTGTTATGATATGTTTTGTTTTATGTTATGTTATGTGTTATGCTATGTTTTGTGTTGTGTTATGTTATGTTATGTTTTGTGTTATGTTATGTTTTGTGTTGTGTTATGTTATGTTATGTTTTGTGTTATGTTATGCTTTGTGTTATGTTATGTTTTGAGTTGTGTTATGTTATGTTTTGTGTTATGTTGTGTTATGTTATGTTATGTTTTGTGTTATTTTATGTTTTGTGTTATTTTATGTTTTGTGTTATGTTATGTTATGTTTTGTGTTGTGTTATGTTATGTTTTGTGTTATGTTATGTTTTGTGTAATGTTATGTTTTGTGTTATGTTATGTTATGTTGTGTGCTATGTTATGTTTTGTGTTGTGTTATGTTATGTTTTGTGTTATGATAAGTTATGTTATGTTTTTTTTTATGTTATGTTTTGTGCTATGTTATGTGTTGTGTTATGTTATGTTTTGTGTTGTGTTATCTTATGTTTTGTGTTATGTTATGTTATGTTATGTTTTGTGTTATGTTATGTTATGTTTTGTGTTATGTTAAGTTATGTTATGTTCTGTGTTATGTAATGTTATGTTATGTTATGTGATTTTCTGTGTTATGTTATGTTATGTTTTGTGTTATGTTATGTTATGTTATGTTTTGTGTTATGTTATGTTATGATATGATTTGTGTTATGTTATGTTATGTTATTTTTTGTGCTATGTTATGTTATGTTATGTTATGTTATGTTATGTTATGTTATGTTATGTTATGTTATGTTATGTTATGTTATGTTATGTTATGTTATGTTATGTTATGTTATGTTATGTTTTGTGTTATGTTATGTTATGTTATGTTTTGTGTTATGTTATGTTATGTTTTGTGTTATGGTAGTTTATGTTATGTTTTGTGTTATGTTATGTTATGTTTTGTGTTATGTTGTGTTATGTTATCTTATGTTTTGTGTTATGTTATGTTTTGAGTTATGTTATGTTTTGTGTTGTGTTATGTTATGTTATGTTTTGTGTTGTGTTATGTTATGTTTTGTGTTATGTTTTGTTATGTGTTATGTTTTGTGTTGTGTTATCTTACGTTTTGTGTTATGTTATGTAATGTTTTGTGTTATGTTATGTTTTGTGTTAAATTATGTTATGTTTTGTGTTATGTTGTGTTATGTTATGTTATATTTTGTGTGATGTTATGTTTTGTGTTATGTTATGTTTTGTGCTATGTTATGTTTTGTTGGTGTCTTATGTTATGTTATGTTTTGTGTTATGTTATGTTATGTTTTGTGTTATGTTATGTTATGTTTTGTGTTGTGTTATGTTATGTTTTGTGTTATGTTATGTTTTGTGTTATGTTATGTTTTGTGTTATGTTATGTTTCGTTTTATGCTGTGTTATGTTATGTTATGTTTTGTGTTGTGTTATGTTATGTTTTGTGTTATGTTATGTTTTGTGTTGTGTTATGTTATGTTATGTTATGTTATGTATTGTGTTTTGTTATGTTATGTTTTTTGTTATGATATGTTTTGTTTTATGTTATGTTATGTGTTATGCTATTTTTGTGTTGTGTTATGTTATGTTATGTTTTGTGTTATGTTATGTTTTGTGTTGTGTTATGTAATGTTATGTTTTGTGTTATGTTATGCTTTGTGTTATGTTATGTTTTGTGCTATGTTATGTTTTGTGTTGTCTTATGTTATGTTATGTTTTGTGTTATGTTATGTTATGTTTTGTGTTATGTTATGTTTTGTGTTGTGTTATGTTATGTTTTGTGTTATGCTATGTTTTGTGTTGTTATGTTTCGTTTTATGTTGTGTTATGTTATGTTATGTTTTGTGTTGTGTTATGTTATGTTTTGTGTTATGTTATGTTTAGTGTTGTGTTATGTTATGTTATGTTATGTTTTGTGTTATGTTATGTTTTTTGTTATGATATGTTTTGTTTTATGTTATGTTATGTGTTATGCTATGCTTTGTGTTGTGTTATGTTATGTTATGTTTTGTGTTATGTTATGTTTTGTGTTGTGTTATGTTATGTTTTGTGTTATGTTATGCTTTGTGTTATGTTATGCTTTGTGCTATGTTATGTTTTGTGTTGTCTTATGTTATGTTATGTTTTGTGTTATGTTATGTTTTGTGTTATGCTATGTTATGTTATGTTTTGTGTTATGTTATGTTATGTTATGATATATTATGTTATGTTTTGTGTTATGTTATGTTTTGTGTTACGTTATGTTATGTTTTGTGTTATGTTATGTTATGTTTTGTGTTATGTTATGTTTTGTGTTATGTTATGTTTTGTGTTATGTTATGTTTTGTGTTATGTTATGTTATGTTATGTTTTGTGTTATGTTATGTTATGTTTTGTGTTATGTTATGTTATGATATGATTTGTGTTATGTTATGTTATGTTATGTGATTTTCTGTGTTATGTTATGCTATGTTTTGTGTTGTGTTATGTTATGTTTTGTAATATGTTAAGTTATGTTTTGTGTTGTGTTACGTTTTGTGTTATGTTATGTTTTGTGTTGTGTTATGTTATGTTTTGTGTTATGTTATGTTTTGTGTTATGTTATGTTTTGTGTTGTGTTATGATATGTTTTATTTTATGTTATGTTATGTGTTATGTTATGTTTTGTGTTGTGCTATGTTATGTTTTGTGTTATGTTATGTTTTGTGTTATGTTATGTTTTGTGTTATGTTATGTTTCGTTTTATGTTGTGTTATGTTATGTTATGTTTTGTGTTGTGTTATGTTATGTTTTGTGTTATGTTATGTTTTGTGTTGTGTTATGTTATGTTATGTTATGTTTTGTGTTATGTTATGTTATGTTTTTTGTTATGATATGTTTTGTTTTATGTTATGTTATGTGTTATGCTATGTTTTGTGTTGTGTTATGTTATGTTATGTTTTGTGTTATGTTATGTTTTGTGTTGTGTTATGTTATGTTTTGTGTTATGTTATGCTTTGTGTTATGTTATGTTTTGTGCTATGTTATGTTTTGTGTTGTCTTATGTTATGTTATGTTTTGTGTTATGTTATGTTATGTTTTGTGTTATGTTATGTTATGTTTTGTGTTGTGTTATGTTATGTTTTGTGTTATGTTATGTTTTGTGTTATGTTATGATTCGTTTTATGTTGTGTTATGTTATGTTATGTTTTGTGTTGTGTTATGTTATGTTTTGTGTTATGTTATGTTTAGTGTTGTGTTATGTTATGTTATGTTATGTTTTGTGTTATGTTATGTTATGTTTTTTGTTATGATATGTTTTGTTTTATGTTATGTTATGTGTTATGCTATGCTTTGTGTTGTGTTATGTTATGTTATGTTTTGTGTTATGTTATGTTTTGTGTTGTGTTATGTTATGTTATGTTTTGTGTTATGTTATGCTTTGTGTTATGTTATGTTTTGTGCTATATTATGTTTTGTGTTGTCTTATGTTATGTTATGTTTTGTGTTATGTTATGTTATGTTTTGTGTTATGCTATGTTATGTTATGTTATGTTTTGTGTTATGTTATGTTATGATATGTAATGTTATGTTTTGTGTTATGTTATATTTTGTGTTACGTTATGTTATGTTTTGTGTTATGTTATGTTATGTTATGTTTTGTGTTATGTTATGTTATGTTTTGTGTTATGTTATGTTTTGTGTTATGTTATGATTTGTGTTATGTTATGTTATGTTATGTTTTGTGTTATGTTATGTTATGTTTTGTGTTATGTTATGTTTTGTGCTAAGTTATGTTTTGTGTTATGTTATGTTTTGTGTTATGTTATCCTTTGTGTAATGTTATGTTTTGTGTTGTGTTATGTTATGTTTTGTGTTATGTTGTGTTATGTTATGCTATGTTTTGTGTTATGTTATGTTTTGTGTTATGATATGTTTTGTGTTATGTTATGTTATGTTTTGTGTTGTGTTATGTTATGTTTTGTGTTATGTTAGGTTTTGTGTTATGTTATGTTTTGTGTTATGTTATGTTATGTTTTGTGCTATGTTATGTTTTGTGTTGTGTTATGTTATGTTTTGTGTTATGATAAGTTATGTTATGTTTTTTGTTATGTTATGTTTTGTGTAATGTTATGTGTTGTGTTATGTTATGTTTTGTGTTGTGTTATGTTATGTTTTGTGTTATGTTATGTTTTGTGTTATGTTAGGATATGGTTTGTGTTATGTTAAGTTATGTTATGTTCTGTGTTATTAATGTTATGTTATGTTATGTGATTTTCTGTGTTATGTTATGTTATATTTTGTGTTATGTTATGTTATGCTTTGTGTTGTTATGTTATGATATGATTTGTGTTATGTTATGTTATGTTATTTTTTGTGCTATGTTATGTTATGTTATGTTATGTTATGTTATGTTATGTTATGTTTTGTGTTATGTTATGTTATGTTTTGTGTTATGTTATGTTATGTTTTGTGTTATGATATGTTATGTTATGTTTTGTGTTATGTAATGATATGTTTTGTGTTATGTTGTGTTATGTTATCTTAAGTTTTGTGTTATGTTATGTTTTGTGTTATGTTATGCTTTGTGTTGTGTTATGTTGTTATGTTTTGTGTTGTGTTATGTTATGTTATGTTTTGTGTTGTGTTATGTTATGTTTTGTGTTATGTTTTGTTATGTGTTATGTTTTGTGTTGTGTTATGTTATGTTTTGTGTTGTGTTATGTTATGTTTTGTGTTATGTTATGTTTTGTGTTGTGTTATGTTATGTTATGTTATGTTTTGTGTTATGTTATGTTTTGTGTTATGTTATGTTAAGTTTTGTGTTATGTTATGTTGTGTTTATGTTTAGTGTTATGTTATACTATGTGTTGTGTTATGTTATGTTATGCTATGTTTTGTGTTGTGTTATGTTATGTTTTTGTGTTATGTTAAGTTATGTTTTGTGTTGTGTTACGTTTTGTGTTATGTTATGTTTTGTGTTGTGTTATGTTTTGTGTTGTGTTATGATATGTTTTGTGTTGTGTTATGTTATGTTAAGTTTTGTGTTATGTTATGTTATGTTTTGTGTTTTGTTATGTTATGTTATGTTTTGTGTTGTGTTATGTTATGTTATGTCTTGTGTTATGTTATGTTTTGTGTTGTGCTATGTTATGTTATGTTATGTTTTGTGTTATGTTATGTATTGTGATATGTTATGTTTTGTGTTATGTTATGTTTTGTGTTGTGTTATGTTTTTTTGTGTTGTGTTATGTTATGTTTTGTGTTATGTTATGATTTGTGTTATGTTATGTTATGTTTTGTGATGTATTTTGTGTTGTGTTGTGTTATGTTTTGTCTTGTGTTGTAATGTGTAATGTTATGTTATGTTATGTTTTGTGTTATGTTTTGTGTTGTGTTATGTTATGTTTTGTGTTATGTTATGTTTTGTGTTATGTTATGTTTTGTCATGTTTTGTGTTGTGTTATGTTTTGTGTTATGTTATGTTATGTTTTGTGTTATGTTATGTTATGTTTTGTGTTGTGTTATGTTATGTTTTGTGTTATGTTATGTTTCGTTTTATGTTGTGTTATGTTATGTTTTGTGTTGTGTTATGTTATGTTTTGTGTTATGTTATGTTTAGTGTTGTGTTATGTTATGTTATGTTTTGTGTGATGTTATGTTATGTTTTTTGTTATGATATGTTTTGTTTTATGTTATGTTATGTGTTATGCTATGTTTTGTGTTGTGTTGTTATGTTATGTTTTGTGTTATGTTATGTTTTGTGTTGTGTTATGTTATGTTATGTTTTGTGTTATGTTATGCTTTGTGTTATGTTATGTTTTGTGTTGTGTTATGTTATGTTTTGTGTTATGTTGTGTTATGTTATGTTATGTTATGTTTTGTGTTATTTTATGTTTTGTGTTATGTTATGTTTTGTGTTATGTTATGTTATGTTTTGTGTTGTGTTATGTTATGTTTTGTGTTATGTTATGTTTTGTGTTATGTTATGTATTGTGCTATGTTATGTTATGTTGTGTGCTATGTTATGTTTTGTGTTATGATAAGTTATGTTATGTTTTTTGTGATGTTATGTTTTGTGCTATGTTATGTGTTGTGTTATGTTATGTTTTGTGTTGTGTTATGTTATGTTTTGTGTTATGTTATGTTATGTTTAGTGTTATGTTAAGTTATGTTATGTTCTGTGTTATGTAATGTTATGTTATGTTATGTGATTTTCTGTGTTATGTTATGTTATGTTTTGTTTTATGTTATGTTATGTTTTGTGTTATGTTATGTTATGATATGATTTGTGTTATGTTATGTTATGTTATTTTTTGTGCTATGTTATGTTATGTTATGTTATGTTATGTTATGTTATGTTTTGTGTTATGTTATGTTATGTTATGTTTTGTGTTATGTTATGTTATGTTTTGTGTTATGGTAGTTTATGTTATGTTTTGTGTTATGTTATGTTATGTTTTGTGTTATGTTGTGTTATGTTATCTTATGTTTTGTGTTATGTTATGTTTTGAGTTATGTTATGTTTTGTGTTGTGTTATGTTATGTTATGTTTTGTGTTGTGTTATGTTTTGTGTTATGTTTTGTTATGTGTTATGTTTTGTGTTGTGTTATCTTATGTTTTGTGTTGTGTTATGTTATGTTTTGTGTTATGTTATGTTTTGTGTTATGTTATGTTAAGTTTTGTGTTATGTTATGTTATGTTTATGTTTTGTGTTATGTTATGTTATGTGTTGTGTTATGTTATGTTATGCTATGTTTTGTGTTGTGTTATGTTATATTTTGTGTTATGTTAAGTTATGTTTTGTGTTTTGTTACGTTTTGTGTTATGTTATGTAATGTTTTGTGTTATGTTTTGTGTTAAATTATGTTATGTTTTGTGTTATGTTGTGTTATGTTATGTTATATTTTGTGTGATGTTATGTTTTGTGTTATGTTATGTTTTGTGCTATGTTATGTTTTGTGGTGTCTTATGTTATGTTATGTTTTGTGTTATGTTATGTTATGTTTTGTGTTATGTTATGTTATGTTTTGTGTTGTGTTATGTTATGTTTTGTGTTATGTTATGTTTTGTGTTATGTGATGTTTTGTGTTATGTTATGTTTCGTTTTATGCTGTGTTATGTTATGTTATGTTTTGTGTTGTGTTATGTTATGTTTTGTGTTATGTTATGTTTTGTGTTGTGTTATGTTATGTTATGTTATGTTATGTTTTGTGTTTTGTTATGTTATGATTTTTGTTATGATATGTTTTGTTTTATGTTATGTTATGTGTTATGCTATTTTTGTGTTGTGTTATGTTATGTTATGTTTTGTGTTATGTTATGTTTTGTGTTGTGTTATGTAATGTTATGTTTTGTGTTATGTTATGCTTTGTGTTATGTTATGTTTTGTGCTATGTTATGTTTTGTGTTATGTTATGTTATGTTTTGTGTTATGTTATGTTATGTTTTGTGTTGTGTTATGTTATGTTTTGTGTTATGCTATGTTTTGTGTTATGTTATGTTTCGTTTTATGTTGTGTTATGTTATGTTATGTTTTGTGTTGTGTTATGTTATGTTTTGTGTTATGTTATGTTTAGTGTTGTGTTATGTTATGTTATGTTATGTTTTGTGTTATGTTATGTTATGTTTTTTGTTATGATATGTTTTGTTTTATGTTATGTTATGTGTTATGCTATGCTTTGTGTTGTGTTATGTTATGTTATGTTTTGTGTTATGTTATTTTTTGTGTTGTGTTATGTTATGTTTTGTGTTATGTTATGCTTTGTGTTATGTTATGCTTTGTGCTATGTTATGTTTTGTGTTGTCTTATGTTATGTTATGTTTTGTGTTATGTTATGTTATGTTTTGTGTTATGCTATGTTATGTTATGTTTTGTGTTATGTTATGTTATGTTATGATATGTTATGTTATGTTTTGTGTTATGTTATGTTTTGTGTTACGTTATGTTATGTTTTGTGTTATGTTATGTTATGTTTTGTGTTATGTTATGTTTTGTGTTATGTTATGTTTTGTGTTATGTTATGTTTTGTGTTATGTTATGTTATGTTATGTTTTGTGTTATGTTATGTTATGTTTTGTGTTATGTTATGTTATGATATGATTTGTGTTATGTTATGTTATGTTATGTTATGTGATTTTCTGTGTTATGTTATGCTATGTTTTGTGTTGTGTTATGTTATGTTTTGTAATATGTTAAGTTATGTTTTGTGTTGTGTTACGTTTTGTGTTATGTTATGTTTTGTGTTGTGTTATGTTATGTTTTGTGTTATGTTATGTTTTGTGTTATGTTATGTTATGTTTTGTGTTGTGTTATGATATGTTTTATTTTATGTTATGTTATGTGTTATGTTATGTTGTGTGTTATGTTATGTAATGTTTTGTGTTATGTTATGTTTTGTGTTAAATTATGTTATGTTTTGTGTTATGTTGTGTTATGTTATGTTATGTTTTGTGTGATGTTATGTTTTGTGTTATGTTATGTTTTGTGCTATGTTATGTTTTGTGGTGTCTTATGTTATGTTATGTTTTGTGTTATGTTATGTTATGTTTTGTGTTATGTTATGTTATGTTTTGTGTTGTGCTATGTTATGTTTTGTGTTATGTTATGTTTTGTGTTATGTTATGTTTCGTTTTATGTTGTGTTATGTTATGTTATGTTTTGTGTTGTGTTATGTTATGTTTTGTGTTATGTTATGTTTTGTGTTGTGTTACGTTATGTTATGTTATGTTTTGTGTTATGTTATGTTATGTTTTTGTTATGATATGTTTTGTTTTATGTTATGTTATGTGTTATGCTATGTTTTGTGTTGTGTTATGTTATGATATGTTTTGTGTTATGTTATGTTTTGTGTTGTGTTATGTTATGTTATGTTTTGTGTTATGTTATGCTTTGTGTTATGTTATGTTTTGTGCTATGTTATGTTTTGTGTTGTCTTATGTTATGTTATGTTTTGTGTTATGTTATGTTATGTTATGTTTTGTGTTATGTTATGTTATGTTATGTTTTGTGTTGTGTTATGTTATGTTTTGTGTTATGTTATGTTTTGTGTTATGTTATGATTCGTTTTATGTTGTGTTATGTTATGTTATGTTTTGTGTTGTGTTATGTTATGTTTTGTGTTATGTTATGTTTAGTGTTGTGTTATGTTATGTTATGTTATGTTATGTTTTGTGTTATGTTATGTTTTTTGTTATGATATGTTTTGTTTTATGTTATGTTATGTGTTATGCTATGCTTTGTGTTGTGTTATGTTATGTTATGTTTTGTGTTATGTTATGTTTTGTGTTGTGTTATGTTATGTTATGTTTTGTGTTATGTTATGCTTTGTGTTATGTTATGTTTTGTGCTATATTATGTTTTGTGTTGTCTTATGTTATGTTATGTTTTGTGTTATGTTATGTTATGTTTTGTGTTATGCTATGTTATGTTATGTTATGTTTTGTGTTATGTTATGTTATGTTATGATATGTAATGTTATGTTTTGTGTTATGTTATGTGTTACGTTATGTTATGTTTTGTGTTATGTTATGTTATGTTATGTTTTGTGTTATGTTATGTTATGTTTTGTGTTATGTTATGTTTTGTGTTATGTTATGTTTTGTGTTATGTTACGTTATGTTATGTTTTGTGTTATGTTATGTTATGTTTTGTGTTATGTTATGTTTTGTGCTAAGTTATGTTTTGTGTTATGTTATGTTTTGTGTTATGTTGTGTTATGTTATGCTATGTTTTGTGTTATGTTATGTTTTGTGTTATGATATGTTTTGTGTTATGTTATGTTATGTTTTGTGTTGTGTTATGTTATGTTTTGTGTTATGTTAGGTTTTGTGTTATGTTATGTTTTGTGTTATGTTATGTTATGTTTTGTGCTATGTTATGTTTTGTGTTGTGTTATGTTATGTTTTGTGTTATGATAAGTTATGTTATGTTTTTTGTTATGTTATGTTTTGTGTTAGGTTATGTGTTGTGTTATGTTATGTTTTGTGTTGTGTTATGTTATGTCTTGTGTTATGTTATGTTATGTTTTGTGTTATGTTAGGATATGGTTTGTGTTATGTTAAGTTATGTTATGTTCTGTGTTATGTAATGTTATGTTATGTTATGTGATTTTCTGTGTTATGTTATGTTATATTTTGTGTTATGTTATGTTATGTTTTGTGTTGTTATGTTATGATATGATTTGTGTTATGTTATGTTATGTTATTTTTTGTGCTATGTTATGTTATGTTATGTTATGTTATGTTATGTTATGTTTTGTGTTATGTTATGTTATGTTTTGTGTTATCTTATGTTATGTTTTGTGTTATGTTATCTTATGTTCTGTGTTATGTTATGTTTTGTGTTATGTTATGCTTTGTGTTGTGTTATGTTGTTATGTTTTGTGTTGTGTTATGTTATGTTTTGTGTTATGTTTTGTTATGTGTTATGTTTTGTGTTGTGTTATCTTATGTTTTGTGTTGTGTTATGTTATGTTTTGTGTTATGTTATGTTTTGTGTTATGTTATGTTAAGTTTTGTGTTATGTTATGTTATGTTTATGTTTTGTGTTATGTTATGTTATGTGTTGTGTTATGTTATGTTATGCTATGTTTTGTGTTGTGTTATGTTATATTTTGTGTTATGTTAAGTTATGTTTTGTGTTTTGTTACGTTTTGTGTTATGTTATGTAATGTTTTGTGTTATGTTATGTTTTGTGTTAAATTATGTTATGTTTTGTGTTATGTTGTGTTATGTTATGTTATATTTTGTGTGATGTTATGTTTTGTGTTATGTTATGTTTTGTGCTATGTTATGTTTTGTGGTGTCTTATGTTATGTTATGTTTTGTGTTATGTTATGTTATGTTTTGTGTTATGTTATGTTATGTTTTGTGTTGTGTTATGTTATGTTTTGTGTTATGTTATGTTTTGTGTTATGTTATGTTTTGTGTTATGTTATGTTTCGTTTTATGCTGTGTTATGTTATGTTATGTTTTGTGTTGTGTTATGTTATGTTTTGTGTTATTTTATGTTTTGTGTTGTGTTATGTTATGTTATGTTATGTTATGTTATGTTTTGTGTTTTGTTATGTTATGTTTTTTGTTATGATATGTTTTGTTTTATGTTATGTTATGTGTTATGCTATTTTTGTGTTGTGTTATGTTATGTTATGTTTTGTGTTAATTTATGTTTTGTGTTGTGTTATGTAATGTTATGTTTTGTGTTATGTTATGCTTTGTGTTATGTTATGTTTTGTGCTATGTTATGTTTTGTGTTGTCTTATGTTATGCTATGTTTTGTGTTATGTTATGTTATGTTTTGTGTTATGTTATGTTATGTTTTGTGTTGTGTTATGTTATGTTTTGTGTTATGCTATGTTTTGTGTTATGTTATGTTTCGTTTTATGTTGTGTTATGTTATGTTATGTTTTGTGTTGTGTTATGTTATGTTTTGTGTTATATTATGTTTAGTGTTGTGTTATGTTATGTTATGTTATGTTTTGTGTTATGTTATGTTATGTTTTTTGTTATGATATGTTTTGTTTTATGTTATGTGTTATGCTATGCTTTGTGTTGTGTTATGTTATGTTATGTTTTGTGTTGTGTTATGTTATGTTTTGTGTTATGTTATGCTTTGTGTTATGTTATGCTTTGTGCTATGTTATATTTTGTGTTGTCTTATGTTATGTTATGTTTTGTGTTATGTTATGTTATGTTTTGTGTTATGCTATGTTATGTTATGTTTTGTGTTATGTTATGTTATGATATGTTATGTTATGTTTTGTGTTATGTTATGTTTTGTGTTACGTTATGTTATGTTTTGTGTTATGTTATGTTATGTTATGTTTTGTGTTATGTTATGTTTTGTGTTATGTTATGTTTTGTGTTATGTTATGTTTTGTGTTATGTTATGTTTTGTGTTATGTTATGTTATGTTATGTTATGTTTTGTGTTATGTTATGTTATGTTTTGTGTTATGTTATGTTATGATATGATTTGTGATATGTTATGTTATGTTATGTTATGTTATGTGATTTTCTGTGTTATGTTATGCTATGTTTTGTGTTGTGTTATGTTATGTTTTGTAATATGTTAAGTTATGTTTTGTGTTGTGTTACGTTTTGTGTTATGTTATGTTTTGTGTTGTGTTATGTTATGTTTTGTTTTATGTTATGTTTTGTGTTATGTTATGTTATGTTTTGTGTTGTGTTATGATATGTTTTATTTTATGTTATGTTATGTGTTATGTTATGTTTTGTGTTATGTTATGTAATGTTTTGTGTTATGTTATGTTTTGTGTTAAATTATGTTATGTTTTGTGTTATGTTGTGTTATGTTATGTTATGTTTTGTGTGATGTTATGTTTTGTGTTATGTTATGTTTTGTGCTATGTTATGTTTTGTGGTGTCTTATGTTATGTTATGTTTTGTGTTATGTTATGTTATGTTTTGTGTTATGTTATGTTATGTTTTGTGTTGTGCTATGTTATGTTTTGTGTTATGTTATGTTTTGTGTTATGTTATGTTTTGTGTTATGTTATGTTTCGTTTTATGTTGTGTTATGTTATGTTATGTTTTGTGTTGTGTTATGTTATGTTTTGTGTTATGTTATGTTTTGTGTTGTGTTACGTTATGTTATGTTATGTTTTGTGTTATGTTATGTTATGTTTTTGTTATGATATGTTTTGTTTTATGTTATGTTATGTGTTATGCTATGTTTTGTGTTGTGTTATGTTATGATATGTTTTGTGTTATGTTATGTTTTGTGTTGTGTTATGTTATGTTATGCTTTGTGTTATGTTATGTTTTGTGCTATGTTATGTTTTGTGTTGTCTTATGTTATGTTATGTTTTGTGTTATGTTATGTTATGTTTTGTGTTATGTTATGTTATGTTTTGTGTTGTGTTATGTTATGTTTTGTGTTATGTTATGTTTTGTGTTATGTTATGATTCGTTTTATGTTGTGTTATGTTATGTTATGTTTTGTGTTGTGTTATGTTATGTTTTGTGTTATGTTATGTTTAGTGTTGTGTTATGTTATGTTATGTTATGTTATGTTATGTTTTGTGTTATGTTATGTTATGTTTTTTGTTATGATATGTTTTGTTTTATGTTATGTTATGTGTTATGCTATGCTTTGTGTTGTGTTATGTTATGTTATGTTTTGTGTTATGTTATGTTTTGTGTTGTGTTATGTTATGTTATGTTTTGTGTTATGTTATGCTTTGTGTTATGTTATGTTTTGTGCTATATTATGTTTTGTGTTGTCTTATGTTATGTTATGTTTTGTGTTATGTTATGTTATGTTTTGTGTTATGCTATGTTATGTTATGTTATGTTTTGTGTTATGTTATGTTATGATATGTAATGATATGTTTTGTGTTATGTTATGTTTTGTGTTACGTTATGTTATGTTTTGTGTTATGTTATGTTATGTTATGTTTTGTGTTATGTTATGTTATGTTTTGTGTTATGTTATGTTTTGTGTTATGTTATGTTTTGTGTTATGTTATGTTATGTTATGTTTTGTGTTATGTTATGTTATGTTTTGTGTTATGTTATGTTTTTTGCTAAGTTATGTTTTGTGTTATGTTATGTTTTGTGTTATGTTGTGTTATGTTATGCTATGTTTTGTGTTATGTTATGTTTTGTGTTATGATATGTTTTGTGTTATGTTATGTTATGTTTTGTGTTGTGTTATGTTATGTTTTGTGTTATGTTAGGTTTTGTGTTATGTTATGTTTTGTGTTATGTTATGTTATGTTTTGTGCTATGTTATGTTTTGTGTTGTGTTATGTTATGTTTTGTGTTATGATAAGTTATGAATGTTTTTTGTTATGTTATGTTTTGTGTTAGGTTATGTGTTGTGTTATGTTATGTTTTGTGTTGTGTTATGTTATGCCTTGTGTTATGTTATGTTATGTTTTGTGTTATGTTAGGATATGGTTTGTGTTATGTTAAGTTATGTTATGTTCTGTGTTATGTAATGTTATGTTATGTTATGTGATCTTCTGTGTTATGTTATGTTATGTTTTGTGTTATGTTATGTTATGTTTTGTGTTATGATATGTTATGTTATGTTTTGTGTTATGTTATGTTATGTTATGTTTTGTGTTATGTTATGTTATGTTTTTTGTTATGATATGTTTTGTTTTATGTTATGTTATGTGTTATGTTATGTTTTGTGTTGTGTTATGTTATGTCTTGTGTTATGTTATGTTATGTTTTGTGTTATGTTAGGATATGGTTTGTGTTATGTTATGTTATGTTATTTTTTGTGCTATGTTATGTTATGTTATGTTATGTTATGTTATGTTATGTTATGTTTTGTGTTATGTTATGTTATGTTTTGTGTTATGTTATGTTATGTTTTGTGTTATGATATGTTATGTTATGTTTTGTGTTATGATATGTTATGTTTTGTGTTATGTTGTGTTATGTTATCTTATGTTCTGTGTTATGTTATGTTTTGTGTTATGTTATGCTTTGTGTTGTGTTATGTTGTTATGTTTTGTGTTGTGTTATGTTATGTTATGTTTTGTGTTGTGTTATGTTATGTTTTGTGTTATGTTTTGTTATGTGTTATGTTTTGTGTTGTGTTATCTTATGTTTTGTGTTGTGTTATGTTATGTTTTGTGTTGTGTTATGTTATGTTATGTTATGTTTTGTGTTATGTTATGTTTTGTGTTATGTTATGACAAGTTTTGTGTTATGTTATGTTATGTTTATGTTTAGTGTTATGTTATACTATGTGTTGTGTTATGTTATGTTATGTTATGTTATGTTTTGTGTTATGTTAAGTTATGTTTTGTGTTGTGTTACGTTTTGTGTTATGTTATGTTTTGTGTTGTGTTATGTTTTGTGTTATGTTATGTTTTGTGTTGTGTTATGATATGTTTTGTGTTGTGTTATGTTATGTTAAGTTTTGTGTTATGTTATGTTATGTTTTGTGTTTTGTTATGTTATGTTATGTTTTGTGTTGTGTTATGTTATGTTATGTCTTGTGTTATGTTATGTTTTGTGTTGTGCTATGTTATGTTATTTTATGTTTTGTGTTATGTTATGTTTTGTGATATGTTATGTTTTGTGTTGTGTTATGTTTTTTTTGTGTTGTGTTATGTTATGTTTTGTGTTATGTTATGATTTGTGTTATGTTATGTTATGTTTTGTGATGTAGTTTGTGTTGTGTTGTGTTATGTTTTGTCTTGTGTTGTAATGTGTAATGTTATGTTATGTTATGTTTTGTGTTATGTTTTGTGTTGTGTTATGTTATGTTTTGTGTTATGTTATGTTTTGTGTTATGTTATGTTTTGTCATGTTTTGTTTTGTGTTTTTTATGTTACGTTTTGTGTTATGTCATGTAATGTTTTGTGTTATGTGTTGTATGTCATGTTTTGTGTTGTGTTTTGTTATGTTGTTTTGTGTTATGTTATGTTTTGTGTTATGTTATGTTTTTTGTTATGTTATGTTTTGTTATATGTTATGTTATGTGATGTGTTATGTTATTTTTTGTGTTATGTTATTTGTTGTGTTGTGTTATGAGTTGTGTTGTGTTATGTTATGTTTTGTGTTATGTTATGTTTTGTGTTATGTTATGTTATGTGTTGTGTTATGTTATGTTTTGTGTTATGTTATGTTTTGTGTTATGTTATGTTTTGTGTTGTGTTATGTTTTGTGTTATGTTATGTTATGTAATGTTATGTTTTGTGTTATGTTATGTTTTGTGTTATGTTATGTTTTGTGTTATGTTATGTTTTGTGTTATGTTATGTTTTGTGTTATGTTATGTTTTGTGTTGTGTTATGTTATGTTACTTTATGTTATGTTATGTTATGTGTTATGTTATGTTTTGTGTTATGTTATGTTTTGTGTTATGTTATGTTTTGTGTTATGTTATGTTATGTTTTGTGTTATGTTATGTTTTGTGTTGTGTTATGCTTTGTGTTGTGTTATGTTTTGTGTTGTGTTATGTTTTGTGTTATGCTATGTTTTGTGTTATGTTATGTTTTGTGTAATGTTATGTTATGTTTTGTGTTATGTTATGTTTTGTGTTGTGTTATGTTATGTTATGTTTTGTGTTATGTTATGTTTTGTGTTGTGTTATGTTATGTTATGTTCTGTTTTGTGTTATGTTATGTTTTGTGTTGTGTTGTGTTATGTTATGTTATGTTTTGTGTTATGTTATGATTTGTGTTGTGCTATGTTATGTTTTGTGTTATGTTATGTTTTGTGTAATGTTATGTTTTGTGTTATGTTATGTTTTGTGTTATGTTATGTATTATGTTATGTTTTATGTTATGTTATGTGTTATGTTATGTTTTGTGTTGTGTTATGTTATGTTTTGTGTTATGTTATGTTTTGTGTTGTGTTATGTTTTGAGTTGTGTTATGTTATGTTTTGCGGTGTGTGATGTTATGTTTTCGGTGTGTTATGTTATGTTTTATGTTGTGTTATGTTATGTTTTGTGTTGTGTTATAATTTGTGTTGTGTTGTGTTGTGTTATGTTATGTTATGTTTTGTGTTGTGTTATGTTATGTTTTGTGTTGTGTTATGTTTAGTAATGTTATGTTATGTTATGTTTTGTGTTATGTTATGTTATGTTCTGTGTTATCTTATGTTATGTTTTGTGTTATGTTATGGTATGTTTTGTGTTATGTTATGCTTTGTGTTGTGTTATGTTATGTTTTGTGTTATGTTATGTTTTGTGTTGTGTTATGTTATGTTTTGTGTTATGTTATGTTTTGTGTTGTGTTATGATATGTTTTATTTTATGTTATGTTATGTGTTATGGTATGTTTTGTGTTATGTTATGCTTCTTGTTGTGTTATGTTATGTTTTGTGTTATGTTATGTAATGTTTTGTGTTATGTTATGTTTTGTGTTAAATTATGTTATGTTTTGTGTTATGTTATGTTTTGTGTTATGTTGTGTTATGTTATGTTATGTTTTGTGTGATGTTATGTTTTGTGTTATGTTATGTTATGTTTTGTGTTATGTTTGTTATGTTTTGTGTTGTGTTAATTATATGTTATGTTTTGTGTTATGTTATGTTTTGTGTTATGTTATGTTTTGTGCTATGTTATGTTTTGTGTTGTCTTATGTTATGTTATGTTTTGTGTTATGTTATGTTATGTTTTGTGTTATGTTATGTTATGTTTTGTGTTGTGTTATGTTATGTTTTGTGTTATGTTATGTGTTATGTTATGTTTTGTGTTATGTTATGTTTCGTTTTATGATGTGGTATGTTTAGTTATGTTTTGTGTTGTGTTATGTTATGTTTTGTGTTATGTTAAGTTTTGTGTTGTGTTATGTTATGTTATGTTTTGTGTTATGTTATATTTTTTGTTAAAATATGTTTTGTTTTATGTTATGTTATGTTATGTGTTATGCTATGTCTTGTGTTGTGTTATGTTATGTTTTGTGTTATGTTATGTTTTGTATTGTGCTATGTTATGTTACGTTATGTTATGTTATGTATTATGTTATGTTTCGTGTTATGTTATGTTTTGTGTTATGTTATGTTTTGTGTTATGTTGTGTTATGTTATGTTATGTTTTGTGTTGTGTTATGTTATGTTTTGTGTTGTGTTATGTTTTGTGTTGTGTTATTTTATGTTTTGTGTTATGTTATTTGTTGTGTTATGTTATGAGTTGTGTTGTGTTATGTTATGTTTTGTGTTATGTTATGTTATGTTATGTTATGTTATGTTTTGTGTTATGTTATGTTATGTTTTGTGTTATGTTATGTTTTGTGATATGTTATGTTTTGTGTTGTGTTATGTGTTGTGTTGTGTTATGTTATGTGTTGTGTTATGTTATGTTATGTTATGTAATGTTATGTTTTGTGTTATGTTATGTTTTGTGTTATGTTATATTTTGTGTTATGTTATGTTTTGTGTTATGTTATGTTTTGTGTTATGTTATGTTTTATGTTGTGTTATGTTATGTTACGTTATGTTATGTTATGTTATGTTATGTTATGTGTTATGTTATGTTTTGTGTTATGTTATGTTTTGTGTTATGTTATGTTTTGTGTTATGTTATGTTATGTTTTGTGTTATGTTATGTTTTGTGTTATGTTATGTATCGTTTTATGTTGTGTTATGTTATGTTTTGTGTTATGTTATGTTTTGTGTTTTGTTATGTTATGTTACGTTATGTTTTGTGTAATGTTATGTTATGTTTTTTGTTATGATATGTTTTGTTTTATGTTATGTTATGTGTTATGCTATGTTTTGTGTTGTGTTATGTTATGTTATGTTTTGTGTTATGTTATGTTTTGTGTTGTGTTATGTTATGTTATGCTTTGTGTTATGTTATATTTTGTGCTATGTTATGTTTTGTGTTGTCTTATGTTATGTTATGTTTTGTGTTATGTTATGTTATGTTATGTTTTGTGTTATGCTATGTTATGTTATGTTATGTTTTGTGTTATGTTATCTTATGATATGTTATGTTATGTTTTGTGTTATGGTATGTTTTGTGTTATGTTATGCTTTGTGTTGTGTTATGTTATGTTTTGTGTTATGTTATGTAATGTTTTGTGTTAAATTATGATATGTTTTGTGTTATGTTATGTTTTGTGTTATGTTGTGTTATGTTATGTTATGTTTTGTGTGATGATATGTTTTGTGTTATGTTATGTTATGTTTTGTGTTATGTTTGTTGTTTTGTGTTGTGTTATGTTATGTTTTGTGTTATGTTATGTTTTGTGCTATGTTATATTTTTGTTGTCTTATGTTATGTTATGTTTTGTGTTATGTTATGTTATGTTTTGTGTCATGTTATGTTATGTTTTGTGTTGTGTTATGTTATGTTTTGTGTTATGTTATGTTTTGTGTTATGTTATGTTTTGTGTTATGTTATGTATCGTTTTATGTTGTGTTATGTTATGTTATGTTTTGTGTTATGTTATGTTTTGTGTTTTGTTATGTTATGTTACGTTATGTTTTGTGTTATGTTATGTTATGTTTTTTGTTATGATATGTTTTGTTTTATGTTATGTGTTATGCTATGTTTTGTGTTGTGTTATGTTATGTTATGTTTTGTGTTATGTTATGTTTTGTGTTGTGTTATGTTATGTTATGCTTTGTGTTATATTTTGTGCTATGTTATGTTTTGTGTTGTCTTATGTTATGTTATGTTTTGTGTTATGTTATGTTATGTTTTGTGTTATGCTATGTTATGTTATGTTATGTTTTGTGTTATGTTATCTTATGATATGTTATGTTATGTTTTGTGTTATGTTATGTTATGTTTTGTGTTACGTTATGTTATGTTTTGTGTTATGTTATGTTATGTTTTGTGTTATGTCATGTTTTGTGTTATGTTATGTTATGTTATGTTTTGTGTTATATTATGTTTTGTGTTATGTTATGTTTTGTGTTATGTTATGCTTTGTGTTATGTTATGTTTTGTGTTATGTTATGCTTTGTGTTAAGTTATGTTTTGTGTTATGTTATGTTTTGTGTTATGTTATGCTTTGTGTTATGTTATGTTTTGTGTTATGTTGTGTTATGTTATGTTATGTTATGTTATGTTATGTTATGTTTTGTGTTATGTTATGTTTTGTGTTATGTTATGTTTTGAGTTATGTTATGTTATGTTTTGTGTTGTGTTTTGTTATGTTTTGTGTTATGTTATGTTTTGTGTTATGTTATGTTATGTTTTGTGCTATGTTATGTTTTGTTTTGTGTTATGTTATGTATTGTGTTATATTATGTTATGTTATGTTTTGTGTTATGTTATGTTATGTTTTGTGTTATGTTAAGTTATGTTATGTTCTGTGTTATGTAATGTTATGTTATGTTATGTGATTTTCTGTGTTATGTTATGTTTTGTGTTATGTTATGTTATGTTTTGTGTTATGTTATGATATGATTTGTGTTATGTTATGTTATGTTATTTTTTGTGCTATGTTATGTTATGTTATGTTATGTTATGTTATGTTTTGTGTTATGTTATGTTTTGTGTTATGTTATGTTTTGTTATGATATGTTATGTTATGTTTTGTGTTATGTTATGTTTTGTGTTATGTTGTGTTATGTTATCTTATGTTTTGTGTTATGTTTTGTGTTGTGTTATGTTATGTTCTGTGTTATGTTTTGTTATGTGTTATGTTTTGTGTTGTGTTATCTTATGTTTTGTGTTGTGTGATGTTATGTTTGGTGTTATGTTATGTTTTGTGTTGTGGTATGTTATGTTATGTTATGTTTTGTGTTATGTTATGTTTTGTGTTATGTTATGTTATGTTTATGTTTTGTGTTATGTTATGTTATGTGTTGTGTTATGTTATGTTATGCAATGTTTTGATTTGTGTTATGTTATGTTTTGTGTTATGTTAAGTTGTGTTTTGTGTTGTGTTACGTTTTGTGTTATGTTATGTTTTGTGTTGTGTTATGTTTTGTGTTATGTGATGTTATGTTTTGTGTTGTGTTATGATATGTTTTGTGTTGTGTTACGTTATGTTAAGTTTTGTGTTATGTTATGTTATGTTATGTTTTGTGTTTTGTTATGTTATGTTATGTTTTGTGTTGTGTTGTTATGTTATGTCTTGTGTTATGTTATGTTTTGTGTTGTGCTATGTTATGTTATGTTTTGTGTTATGTTATGTTTTGTGATATGTTATGTTTTGTGTTGTGTTATGTTATGTGTTGTGTTATGTTATGTTTTGTGTTGCGTTATGTTATGTATTGTGTTATGTTATGCTTTGTGTTGTGATATGTTATGTTTTGTGTTGTGTTATGTTTTGTTTTGTGTTGTGTTATGTTATGTTTTGTGTTATGTTATGATTTGTGTTATGTTATGTTTTGTGATGTATTTTGTGTTGTGTTGTGTTATGTTTTGTGTTGTGTTGTGCTGTGTAATGTTATGTTATGTTATATTTTGTGTTATGTTTTGTGTTGTGTTATGTTATGTTTTGTGTTATGGTATGTTTTGTGTTATGTTATGTTATGTCATGTTTTGTGTTGTGTTTTTTATGTTATGTTTTGTGTTATGTTATGTTTTGTGTTGTGTTATGTTATGTTTTGTGTTATGTTATGTTTTGTGTTATGTTATGTTATGTTTTGTGTTGTGTTATGATATGTTTTATTTTATGTTATGTTATGTGTTATGGTATGTTTTGTGTTATGTTATGCTTTGTGTTGTGTTATGTTATGTTTTGTGTTATGTTATGTAATGTTTTGTGTTAAATTATGATATGTTTTGTGTTATGTTATGTTTTGTGTTATGTTGTGTTATGTTATGTTATGTTTTGTGTGATGATATGTTTTGTGTTATGTTATGTTATGTTTTGTGTTATGTTTGTTGTTTTGTGTTGTGTTATGTTATGTTTTGTGTTATGTTATGTTTTGTGCTATGTTATATTT
This sequence comes from Tenodera sinensis, assembly GCA_030765045.1. Taxonomy (NCBI): domain Eukaryota; kingdom Metazoa; phylum Arthropoda; class Insecta; order Mantodea; family Mantidae; genus Tenodera; species Tenodera sinensis. Next base: position 36,776,990 of record CM060972.1, on the reverse strand, counting down.
TTTGTTGTCTTATGTTATGTTATGTTTTGTGTTATGTTATTTTATGTTTTGTGTTATGTTATGTTATGTTTTGTGTTGTGTTATGTTATGTTTTGTGTTATGTTATGTTTTGTGTTATGTTATGTTTTGTGTTATGTTATGTATCGTTTTATGTTGTGTTATGTTATGTTATGTTTTGTGTTATGTTATGTTTTGTGTTTTGTTATGTTATGTTACGTTATGTTTTGTGTTATGTTATGTTATGTTTTTTGTTATGATATGTTTTGTTTTATGTTATGTTATGTGTTATGCTATGTTTTGTGTTGTGTTATGTTATGTTATGTTTTGTGTTATGTTATGTTTTGTGTTGTGTTACGTTATGTTATGCTTTGTGTTATGTTATATTTTGTGCTATGTTATGTTTTGTGTTGTCTTATGTTATGTTATGTTTTGTGTTATGTTATGTTATGTTTTGTGTTATGCTATGTTATGTTATGTTATGTTTTGTGTTATGTTATCTTATGATATGTTATGTTATGTTTTGTGTTATGTTATGTTATGTTTTGTGTTACTTTATGTTATGTTTTGTGTTATGTTATGTTATGTTTTGTGTTATGTCATGTTTTGTGTTATGTTATGTTATGTTTTGTGTTATATTATGTTTTGTGTTATGTTATGTTTTGTGTTATGTTATGCTTTGTGTTATGTTATGTTTTGTGTTATGTTATGCTTTGTGTTAAGTTATGTTTTGTGTTATGTTATGTTTTGTGTTATGTTATGCTTTGTGTTATGTTATGTTTTGTGTTATGTTGTGTTATGTTATGTTATGTTATGTTATGTTTTGTGTTATGTTATGTTTTGTGTTATGTTATGTTTTGAATTATGTTATGTTATGTTTTGTGTTGTGTTATGTTATGTTTTGTGTTATGTTATGTTTTGTGTTATGTTATGTTATGTTTTGTGCTTTGTTATGTTTTGTGTTATATTATGTGTTATGTTTTGTGTTATGTTATGTTATGTTTTGTGTTATGTTAAGTTATGTTATGTTCTGTGTTATGTAATGTTATGTTATGTGATTTTCTGTGTTATGTTATGTTTTGTGTTATGTTATGTTATGTTTTGTGTATGTTATGATATGATTTGTGTTATGTTATGTTATGTTATTTTTTGTGCTATGTTATGTTATGTTATGTTATGTTATGTTTTGTGTTATGTTATGTTTTGTGTTATGTTATGTTTTGTTATGATATGTTATGTTATGTGTTATGTTATGTTTTGTGTTATGTTGTGTTATGTTATCTTATGTTTTGTGTTATGTTTTGTGTTGTGTTATGTTATGTTATGTTTTGTGTTATGTTTTGTTATGTGTTATGTTTTGTGTTGTGTTATCTTATGTTTTGTGTTGTGTTATGTTATGTTTTGTGTTATGTTATGTTTTGTGTTGTGTTATGTTATGTTATGTTATGTTGTGTGTTATGTTATGTTTTGTGTTATGTTATGTTATGTTTATGTTTTGTGTTATGTTATGTGTTGTGTTGTGTTATGTTATGTTATGCAATGTTTTGTGTTGTGTTATGTTATGTTTTGTGTTATGTTAAGTTGTGTTTTGTGTTGTGTTACGTTTTGTGTTATGTTATGTATTGTGTTGTGTTATGTTTTGTGTTATGTGATGTTATGTTTTGTGTTGTGTTATGATATGTTTTGTGTTGTGTTACATTATGTTAAGTTTTGTGTTATGTTATGTTATGTTATGTTTTGTGTTTTGTTATGTTATGTTATGTTTTGTGTTGTGTTGTTATGTTATGTCTTGTGTTATGTTATGTTTTGTGTTGTGCTATGTTATGTTATGTTTTGTGTTATGTTATGTTTTGTGATATGTTATGTTTTGTGTTGTGTTATGTTATGTGTTGTGTTATGTTATGTTTTGTGTTGCGTTATGTTATGTATTGTGTTATGTTATGCTTTGTGTTGTGATATGTTATGTTTTGTGTTGTGTTTTGTTTTGTTTTGTGTTGTGTTATGTTATGTTTTGTGTTATGTTATGATTTGTGTTATGTTATGTTTTGTGATGTATTTTGTGTTGTGTTGTGTTATGTTTTGTGTTGTGTTGTGCTGTGTAATGTTATGTTATATTTTGTGTTATTTTTTGTGTTGTGTTATGTTTTGTGTTATGGTATGTTTTGTGTTATGTTATGTTATGTCATGTTTTGTGTTGTGTTTTTAATGTTATGTTTTGTGTTATGTTATGTTATGTTATGTTTTGTGTTATGTTATGTATGTCATGTTTTGTGTTGTGTTTTGTTATGTTATGTTTTTTGTTATGTTATATTATGTTTTAAGTTATGTTATGTTATGTTATGTTTTAGGTTATGTTATGTTATGTTTTGTGTTATGTTATGTTTTGTTATATGTTATGTTATGTTTTGTGTTATGTTATTTTTTGTGTTATGTTATTTGTTGTGTTATGTTATGAGTTGTGTTGTGTTATGTTATGTTTTGTGTTATTTTATGTTATGTTATGTGTTATGTTATGTTATGTTTTGTGTTATGTTATGTTTTGTGTTATGTTATGTTTTGTGCTGTGTTATGTTTTGTGTTGTGTTATGTTATGTTTTGTGTTATGTTATTTTATGTAATGTTATGTTTTGTGTTATGTTATGTTTTGTGTTATGTTATGTTTTGTGTTATGTTATGTTTTGTGTTATGTTATGTTTTGTGTTATGTTATGTTTTGTGTTGTGTTATGTTATGTTACGTTATGTTATGTTATGTTATGTTATGGGTTATGTTATGTTTTGTGTTATGTTATGTTTTGTGTTATGTTATGTTTTGTGTTATGTTATGTTATGTTTTGTGTTATGTTATGTGTTGTGTTGTGTTGTGTTATGTTTTGTGTTGTGTTATGTTTTCTGTTGTGTTATGTTTTGTGTTATGTTATGTTTTGTGTTATGTTATGTTTTGTGTTATGTTATGTTATGTTTTGTGTTATGTTATGTTTTGTGTTGTGTTATGTTATGTTATGTTATGTTATGTTTTGTGTTGTGTTGTGTTATGTTATGTTTTGTGTTATGTTATGATTTGTGTTGTGTTATGTTATGTTTTGTGTTATGTTATGTTTTGTGTAATGTTATGTTTTGTGTTTAGTTATGTTTTGTGTTATGTTATGTATTATGTTATGTTATGTGTTATGTTATGTTTTGTGTTGTGTTATGTTATGTTTTGTGTTATGTTATGTTTTGTGTTGTGTTATGTTTTGAGTTGTGTTATGTTATGTTTTGCAGTTTGTGATGTTATGTTTTCGGTGTGTTATTTTATGTTTTATGTTGTGTTATGTTATGTTTTGTGTTGTGTTATAATTTGTGTTGTGTTGTGTTGTGTTATGTTATGTTTTCTGTTGTGTTATGTTATGTTTTGTGTTGTGTTATGTTATGTTTTGTGTTATGTTATGTTATGTTATGTTATGTTATGTTTTGTGTTATGTTATGTTATGTTTTGTGTTATGTTATGTTATGTTCTGTGTTATCTTATGTTATGTTTTGTGTTATGTTATGGTATGTTTTGTGTTATGTTATGCTTTGTGTTGTGTTATGTTATGTTTTGTGTTATGTTATGTTTTGTGTTGTGTTATGTTATGTTTTGTGTTATGTTATGTTTTGTGTTATGTTGGGTTATGTTTTGTGTTGTGTTATGATAAGTTTTATTTTATGTTATGTTATGTGTTATGGTATGTTTTGTGTTATGTTATGCTTTGTGTTGTGTTATGTTATATTTTGTGTTATGTTATGTAATGTTTTGTGTTATGTTATGTTTTGTGTTAAATTATGTTATGTTTTGTGTTATGTTATGTTTTGTGTTATGTTGTGTTATGTTATGTTATGTTTTGTGTGATGATATGTTTTGTGTTATGTTATGTTATGTTTTGTGTTATGTTTGTTATGTTTTGTGTTTTGTTATGTTATGTTATGTTTTGTGTTATGTTATGTTTTGTGTTATGTTATGTTTTGTGTTATGTTATGTTTTGTGCTATGTTATATTTTGTGTTGTCTTACGTTATGTTATGTTTTGTGTTATGTTATGTTATGTTTTGTGTTATGTTATGTTATGTTTTGTGTTGTGTTATGTTATGTTTTGTGTTATGTTATGTTTTGTGTTATGTTATGTTTTGTGTTATGTTATGTTTCGTTTTATGTTGTGTTATGTTATGTTATATTTTGTGTTGTGTTATGTTATGTTTTGTGTTATGTTATGTTTTGTGTTGTGTTATGTTATGTTATGTTATGTTTTGTGTTATCTTATGTTATGTTTTTTGTTATGATATGTTTTGTTTTATGTTATGTTATGTGTTATGCTATGTTATGTGTTGTGTTATGTTATGTTATGTTTTTTGTTATGTTATGTTGTTATGTTTTAAGTTATGTTATGTTATGTTATGTTTTAGGTTATGTTATGTTATGTTTTGTGTTATGTTATGTTTTGTTATATGTTATGTTATGTTTTGTGTTATGTTATTTTTTGTGTTATGTTATTTTTTGTGTTATATAATTTGTTGTGTTATGTTATGAGTTGTGTTGTGTTATGTTATGTTTTGTGTTATGTTATGTTATGTTTTGTGTTATGTTATGTTTTGTGTTATGTCATGTTTTGTGTTATGTTATGTTTTGTGTTGTGTTATGTTATGTTTTGTGTTATGTTATATTAAGTAATGTTATGTTTTGTGTTATGTTATGTTTTGTGTTATGTTATGTTTTGTGTTATGTTATGTTTTGTGTTATGTTATGTTTTGTGTTATGTTATGTTTTGTGTTGTGTTATGTTATGTTACGTTATGTTATGTTATGTTATGTGTTATGTTATGTTTTGTGTTATGTTATGTTTTGTGTTATGTTATGTTTTGTGTTATGTTATGTTTTGTGTTATGTTATGTTTTGTGTTGTGTTATGCTTTGTGTTGTGTTATGTTTTTTGTTGTGTTATGTTTTGTGTTATGTTATGTTTTGTGTTATGTTATGTTTTGTGTTATGTTATGTTATGTTTTGTGTTATGTTATGTTTTGTGTTGTGTTATGTTATGTTATGTTTTGTGTTATGTTATGTTTTGTGTTGTGTTATGTTATGTTATGTTTTGTGTTATGTTATGATTTGTGTTGTGTTATGTTATGTTTTGCGTTATGTTATGTTTTGTGTAATGTTATGTTTTGTGTTATGTTATGTTTTGTGTTATGTTATGTATTATGTTATGTTTTATGTTATGTGATGTGTTATGTTATGTTTTGTGTTGTGTTATGTTATGTTTTGTGTTATGTTATGTTTTGCGTTGTGTTATGATTTGAGTTGTGTTATGTTATGTTTTGCGGTGTGTGATGTTATGTTTTCGGTGTGTTATGTTATGTTTTATGTTGTGTTATGTTATGTTTTGTGTTCTGTTTTGTGTTGTGTTATGTTATGTTTTGTGTTATGTTATGTTTTGTGTTATGTTATGGTTTGTGTTGTGTTATGATATGTTTTATTTTATGTTATGTTATGTGTTATGGTATGTTTTGTGTTATGTTATGCTTTGCGTTGTGTTATGTTATGTTTTGTGTTATGTTATGTAATGTTTTGTGTTAAATTATGTTATGTTTTGTGTTATGTTATGTTTTGTGTTATGTTGTGTTATGTTTTGTGTTATGTTATGTTTTGTGTTATGTTTGTTATGTTTTGTGTTGTGTTATGTTATATTATGTTTTGTGTTATGTTATGTTTTGTGCTATGTTGTTTTGTGTTGTCTTATGTTATGTTATGTTTTGTGTTATGTTATGTTATGTTTTGTGTTATTTTATGTTATGTTTTGTGTTGTGTTATGTTTTGTGTTATGTTATGTTTTGTGTTATGTTATGTTTTGTGTTATGTTATGTTTCGTTTTATGTTGTGTTATGTTATGTTATGTTTTGTGTTGTGTTATGTTATGTTTTGTGTTATGTTAAGTTTTGTGTTGTGTTATGTTATGTTATGTTTTGTGTTATGTTATGTTTTTTGTTATTATGTGTGTTGTTTTATGTTATGTGTTGTGCTATGTCTTGTGTTGTGTTATGTTATGTTATGTTTTGTGTTATGTTATGTTTTGTGTTGTGTTATGTTATGTTATGTTATGTGTTATGTTATGTTTTGTGTTATGTTATGTCTTGTGTTATGTTATGTTTTGTGTTATGTTGTGTTATGTTATGTTATGTTTTGTGTTGTGTTATCTTTTGTGTTGTGTTATGTTATGTTTTGTGTTATGTTATGTTTTGTGTTATGTTTTGTGTTATGTTATGTTATGCTATGTGTTATCTTATGTTTTGTGTTGTGTTATGTTATGTTTTGTGTTGTGTTATGTTATGTTACGTTATGTTATGTTATGTTATGTTATGTGTTATGTTATGTTTTGTGTTATGTTATGTTTTGTGTTATGTTATGTTTTGTGTTATGTTATGTTATGTTTTGTGTTATGTTATGTTTTGTGTTGTGTTATGTTTTGTGTTGTGTTATGTTTTGTGTTGTGTTATGTTTTGTGTTATGTTATGTTTGGTGTTATGTTATGTTTTGTGTTATGTTATGTTATGTTTTGTGTTATGTTATGTTTTGTGTTGTGTTATGTTATGTTATGTTTTGTGTTATGTTATGTTTTGTGTTGTGTTATGTTATGTTATGTTATTTTTTGTGTTATGTTATGTTTTGTGTTGTGTTGAGTTATGTTATGTTATGTTTTGTGTTATGTTATGATTCGTGTTGTGTTATGTGTTGTGTTATGTTATGTATTATGTTATGTTTTATGTTATGTTATGTGTTATGTTATGTTTTGTGTTGTGTTATGTTATGTTTTGTGTTATGTTATGTTTTGTGTTGTGTTATGTTTTGAGTTGTGTTATGTTATGTTTTGCGGTGTCAGATGTTATGTTTTCGGTGTGTTATTTTATGTTTTATGTTGTGTTATGTTATGTTTTGTGTTGTGTTATAATTTTTGTTGTGTTGTGTTGTGTTGTTATGTTATGTTTTGTGTTGTGTTATGTTATGTTTTGTGTTGTGTTATGTTATGTTTTGTGTTATGTTATGTAATGTTATGTTATGTTATGTTTTGTGTTATGTTATGTTTTGTGTTATGTTATGTTTTGTTTTATGTTATGTTATGTTCTGTGTTATCTTATGTTATTTTTTGTGTTATGTTATGGTATGTTTTGTGTTATGTTATGCTTTGTGTTGTGTTATGTTATGTTTTGTGTTATGTTATGTTTTGTGTTGTGTTATGTTATGATTTATGTTATGTTATGTTTTGTGTTATGTTAGGTTATGTTTTGTGTTGTGTTATGATATGTTTTATTTTAAGTTATGTTATGTGTTATGGTATGTTTTGTGTTATGTTATGCTTTGTGTTGTGTTATGTTATGTTTTGTGTTATGTTATGTAACGTTTTGCGTTAAGTTATGTTTTGTGTTAAATTATGTTATGTTTTGTGTTCTGTTATGTTTTGTGTTATGTTGTGTTATGTTATGTTATGTTTTGTGTGATGATATGTTTTGTGTTATGTTATGTTATGTTTTGTGTTATGTTTGTTATGTTTTGTGTTGTGTTATGTTATGTTTTGTGTTATGTTATGTTATGTTTTGTGTTATGTTATGTTTTGTGCTATGTTATATTTTTTGTTGTCTTATGTTATGTCATGTTTTGTGTTATGTTATGTTATGTTTTGTGTTATGTTATGTTATGTTTTGTATTGTGTTATGTTATGTTTTGTGTTATGTTATGTTTTGTGTTATGTTATGTTTTGTGTTATGTTATGTTTTGTGTTATGTTATGTTTCGTTTTATGTTGTGTTATGTTATGTTATGTTTTGTGTTGTGTTATGTTATGTTTTGTGTTATCTTATGTTTTGTGTTGAGTTATGTTATGTTATGTTTTGTGTTATGTCATGATTTGTGTTGTGTTATGTTATGTTTTGTGTTATGTTATGTTTTGTGTAATGTTATGTTTTGTGTTAGGTTATGTTTTGTGTTATGTTATGTATTATGTTATGTTTTATGTTATGTTATGTGTTATGTTATGTTTTGTGTTGTGTTATGTTATGTTTTGTGTTATGTTATGTTTTGTGTTGTGTTATGTTTTGAGTTGTGTTATGTTATGTTTTGCGGTGTCAGATGTTATGTTTTCGGTGTGTTATGTTATGTTTTATGTTGTGTTATGTTATGTTTTGTGTTGTGTTATAATTTTTGTTGTGTTGTGTTGTGTTGTTATGTTATGTTTTGTGTTGTGTTATGTTATGTTTTGTGTTGTGTTATGTTATGTTTTGTGTTATGTTATGTAATGTTATGTTATGTTATGTTATGTTTTGTGTTATGTTATGTTATGTTATGTTATGTTATGTTATGTTATGTTATGTTTTGTTTTATGTTATGTTATGTTCTGTGTTATCTTATGTTATGTTTTGTGTTATGTTATGGTATGTTTTGTGTTATGTTATGCTTTGTGTTGTGTTATGTTATGTTTTGTGTTATGTTATGTTTTGTGTTGTGTTATGTTATGATTTATGTTATGTTATGTTTTGTGTTATGTTAGGTAATGTTTTGTGTTGTGTTATGATATCTTTTATTTTAAGTTATGTTATGTGTTATGGTATGTTTTGTGTTATGTTATGCTTTGTGTTGTGTTATGTTATGTTTTGTGTTATGTTATGTAACGTTTTGTGTTAAGTTATGTTTTGTGTTAAATTATGTTATGTTTTGTGTTCTGTTATGTTTTGTGTTATGTTGTGTTATGTAATGTTATGTTTTGTGTGATGATATGTTTTGTGTTATGTTATGTTATGTTTTGTGTTATGTTTGTTATGTTTTGTGTTGTGTTATGTTATGTTTTGTGTTATGTTATGTTTTGTGTTATGTTTTGTGCTATGTTATATTTTTTGTTGTCTTATGTTATGTCATGTTTTGTGTTATGTTATGTTATGTTTTGTGTTATGTTATGTTATGTTTTGTATTGTGTTATGTTATGTTTTGTGTTATGTTATGTTTTGTGTTATGTTATGTTTTGTGTTATGTTATGTTTTGTGTTATGTTATGTTTCGTTTTATGTTGTGTTATGTTATGTTATGTTTTGTGTTGTGTTATGTTATGTTTTGTGTTATGTTATGTTTTGTGTTGTGTTATGTTATGTTATGTTTTGTGTTATGTTATGTTATGTTTTTTGTTATGATATGTTTTGTTTTATGTTATGTTATGTGTTATGATATGTTTTGTGTTGTGTTATGTTATGTTATGCTTTGTGTTATGTTTTGTGTTGTGTTAAGTTATGTTATGTTTTGTGTTATGTTATGCTTTGTGTTATGTTATGTTTTGTGCTATGTTATGTTTTGTGTTGTCTTATGTTATGTTATGTTATGTTTTGTGTTATGTTATGTTATGTGTTGTGTTATGCTATGTTATGTTATGTTATGTTTTGTGTTATGTTATGTTATGTTATGATATGTTATGTTATGTTTTGTGTTATGTTATGTTTTGTGTTACGTTATGTTATGTTTTGTGTTATGTTATGTTATGTTTTGTGTTATGTTATGTTTTGTGTTATGTTATGTTATGTTTTGTGTTATGTTATGTTTTGTGTTATGTTATGTTATGTTATGTTATGTTATGTTATGTTATGTTATGTTATGTTATGTTATGTTATGTTATGTTTTGTGTTATGTTATGCTTTGTGTTATGTTATGTTTTGTGTTATGTTATGTTTTGTGTTAAGTTATGTTTTGTGTTATGTTATGTTTTGTGTTATGTTATGCTTTGTGTTATGTTTTGTGTTATGTTGTGTTATGTTATGTTATGTTTTGTGTTATGTTATGTGATATGTTATGTTTTGTGTTATGTTATGTTATGTTTTGTGTTGTGTTATGTTATGTTTTGTGTTATGTTATGTTTTGTGTTATGCTATGTTTTGTGTTATGTTATGTTATGTTTTGTGCTATGTTATGTTTTGTGTTGTGTTATGCTATGTTTTGTGTTATGTTATGTTATGTTATGTTTTTTGTTATGTTATGTGTTGTGTTATGTTATGTTTTGTGTTGTGTTATGTTATGTTTTGTGTTATGTTATGTTATGCTATGTTTTGTGTTATGTTATGTTATGTTTTGTGTTATGTTAAGTTATGTTATGTTCTGTGTTATGTAATGTTATGTTATGTTATGTGATTTTCTGTGTTATGTTATGTTATGTTTTGTGTTATGTTATGTTATGATATGATTTGTGTTATGTTATGTTATGTTATTTTTTGTGCTATGTTATGTTATGTTATGTTATGTTTTGTGTTATGTTATGTTATGTTTTGTGTTATGTTATGTTTTGTGTTATCATATGTTATGTTATGTTTTGTGTTATGTTATGTTTTGTGTTATGTTGTGTTATGTTATCTTATGTTTTGTGTTATGTCATGTTTTGTGTTGTTATGTTTTGTGTTGTGTTATGTTGTTATGTTTTGTGTTGTGTTATGTTATGTTATGTTTTGTGTTGTGTTATGTTATGTTTTGTGTTATGTTTTGTTATGTGTTATGTTTTGTGTTGTATTATCTTATGTTTTGTGTTGTGTTATCTTATGTTTTGTGTTGTGTTATGTTATGTTTTGTGTTATGTTATGTTTTGTGTTGTGTTATGTTATGTTATGTTATGTTTTGTATTATGTTATGTTTTGTGTTATGTTATGTTATGTTATGTTTATATTTTGTGTTATGTTATGTTATGTGTTGTGTTATGTTATGTTATGCTATGTTTTCTGTTCTGTTATGTTATGTTTTGTGTTATGTTAAGTTATGTTTTGTGTTGTGTTACGTTTTGTGTTATGTTATGTTTTGTGTTGTGTTATGTTTTGTGTTATGTGATGTTATGTTTTGTGTTGTGTTATGATATGTTTTGTGTTGTGTTATGTTATGTTAAGTTTTGTGTTATGTTATGTTTTGTGTTTTGTTATGTTATGTTATGTTTTGTGTTGTGTTATGTTATGTTATGTCTTGTGTTATGTTATGTTTTGTGTTGTGCTATGTTATGTTATGTTATGTTTTGTGTTATGTTATGTTATGTGATATGTTATGTTTTGTGTTGTGTTATGTTATGTGTTGTGTTATGTTTTGTGTTGCGTTATGTTATGTATTGTGTTATGTTATGCTTTGTGTTGTGATATGTTATGTTTTGTGTTATGTTATGATTTGTGTTATGTTATGTTATGTTTTGTGATGTATTTTGTGTTGTGTTGTGTTATGTTTTGTGTTGTGTTGTGCTGTGTAATGTTATGTTATGTTATGTTTTGTGTTATGTTATGTTTTGTGTTATGGTATGTTTTGTGTTATGTTATGTCATGTTTTGTGTTATGTTATGTATGTCATGTTTTGTGTTGTGCTTTGTTATGTTATGTTTTGTGTTATGTTATGTTTTTTGTTATGATATGTTATGTTTTAAGTTATGTTATGTTATGTTATGTTATGTTTTAGGTTATGTTATGTTATGTTTTGTGTTATGTTATGTTTTGTTATATGTTATGTTATGTTTTGTGTTATGTTATTTTTTGTGTTATATAATTTGTTGTGTTATGTTATGAGTTGTGTTGTGTTGTGTTATGTTATGTTTTGTGTTATGTTATGTTATGTTATGTTTTGTGTTATGTTATGTTATGTTTTGTGTTATGTTATGTTTTGTGTTATGTCATGCTTTGTGTTATGTTATGTTTTGTGTTGTGTTATGTTATGTTTTGTGTTATGTTATGTTAAGTAATGTTATGTTTTGTGTTATGTTATGTTTTGTGTTATGTTACGTTTTGTGTTATGTTATGTTTTGTGTTATGTTATGTTTTGTGTTATGTTATGTTTTGTGTTATGTTATGTTATGTTAAGTTATGTTATGTTATGTTATGTGTTATGTTATGTTTTGCGTTATGTTATGTTTTGTGTTATGTTATGTTTTGTGTTATGTTATGTTTTGTGTTATGTTATGTTTTGTGTTGTGTTATGCTTTGTGTTGTGTTATGTTTTGTGTTGTGTTATGTTTTGTGTTATGTTATGTTTTGTGTTATTTTATGTTTTGTGTTATGTTATGTTATGTTTTGTGTTATGTTATGTTTTGTGTTGTGTTATGTTATGTTATGTTTTGTGTTATGTTATGATTTGTGTTGTGTTATGTTATGTTTTGTGTTGTGTTATGTTTTGTGTAATGTTATGTTTTGTGTTATGTGATGTTTTGTGTTATGTTATGTATTATGTTATGTTTTATGTTATGTTATATGTTATGTTATGTTTTGTGTTGTGTTATGTTATGTTTTGTGTTATGTTATATTTTGCGTTGTGTTATGATTTGAGTTGTGTTATGTTATGTTTTGCGGTGTGTGATGTTATGTTTTCGGTGTGTTATGTTATGTTTTATGTTGTGTTATGTTATGTTTTGTGTTATGTTTTGTGTTGTGTTATGTTATGTTTTGTGTTATGTTATGTTTTGTGTTATGTTATGTTTTGTGTTATGTTATGTTTTGTGTTATGTTATGTTTTGTCATGTGTTATGATATGTTTTATTTTATGTTATGTTATGTGTTATGGTATGTTTTGTGTTATGTTATGCTTTGCGTTGTGTTATGTTATGTTTTGTGTTATGTTATGTAATGTTTTGTGTTAAATTATGTTATGTTTTGTGTTATGTTATGTTTTGTGTTATGTTGTGTTATGTTTTGTGTTATGTTATGTTATGTTTTGTGTTATGTTTGTTATGTTTTGTGTTGTGTTATGTTATATTATGTTTTGTGTTATGTTATGTTTTGTGTTATGTTGTGTTATGTTATGTTATGTTTTGTGTTGTGTTATGTTATGTTTTGTGTTGTGTTATGTTTTGTGTTGTGTTATGTTATGTTTTGTGTTATGTTATGTTTTGTGTTATGTTTTGTTTTATGTTATGTTATGCTATGTCTTGTGTTGTGTTATGTTATGTTTTGTGTTATGTTATGTTTTGTGTTGTGTTATGTTATGTTACGTTATGTTATGTTATGTGTTATGTTATGTTATGTTTTGTGTTATGTTATGTTTTGTGTTATGTTATGTTTTGTGTTATGTTGGGTTATATTATGTTTTGTGTTGTGTTATGTTATGTTTTGTGTTATGTTATGTTATGTTTTGTGTTATGTGATGTTTTGTGTTGTGTTATGTTATGTTACGTTATGTTATGTTATGTTATGTTATGTTATGTTATGTGTTATGTTATGTTTTGTGTTATGTTATGTTTTGTGTTATGTTATGTTTTGTGTTATGTTATGTTATGTTTTGTGTTATGTTATGTTTTGTGTTGTGTTATGTTTTGTGTTCTGTTATGTTTTGTGTTGTGTTATGTTTTGTGTTATGTTATGTTTTGTGTTATGTTATGTCTTGTGTTATGTTATGTTATGTTTTGTGTTATGTTATGTTTTGTGTTGTGTTATGTTATGTTATGTTATGTTTTGTGTTATGTTATGTTTTGTGTTGTGTTATGTTATGTTATTTTTTGTGTTATGTTATGTTTTGTGTTGTGTTGAGTTATGTTATGTTATGTTTTGTGTTATGTTATGATTTGTGTTGTGTTATGTTATGTTTTGTGTTATGTTATGTTTTGTGTAATGTTATGTTTTGTGTTATGTTATGTTTTGTGTTATGTTATGTATTATGTTATGTTTTATGTTATGTTATGTGTTATGTTATGTTTTGTGTTGTGTTATGTTATGTTTTGTGTTATGTTATGTTTTGTGTTGTGTTATGTTATGTTATGTTTTGTGTTGTGTTATGTTATGTTTTGTGTTATGTTTTGTTATGTGTTATGTTTTGTGTTGTATTATGTTATGTTTTGTGTTGTGTTATCTTATGTTTTGTGTTGTGTTATGTTATGTTTTGTGTTATGTTATGTTTTGTGTTGTGTTATGTTATGTTATGTTATGTTTTGTGTTATGTTATGTTTTGTGTTATGTTATGTTATGTTTATATTTTGTGTTATGTTATGTTATGTGTTGTGTTATGTTATGTTATGCTATGTTTTCTGTTGTGTTATGTTATGTTTTGTGTTATGTTAAGTTATGTTTTGTGTTGTGTTACGTTTTGTGTTATGTTATGTTTTGTGTTGTGTTATGTTTTGTGTTATGTGATGTTATGTTTTGTGTGGTGTGTTATGATATGTTTTGTGTTGTGTTATGTTATGTTAAGTTTTGTGTTATGTTATGTTATGTTTTGTGTTTTGTTATGTTATGTTATGTTTTGTGTTGTGTTATGTTATGTTATGTCTTGTGTTATGTTATGTTTTGTGTTGTGCTATGTTATGTTATGTTATGTTTTGTGTTATGTTATGTTATGTGATATGTTATGTTTTGTGTTGTGTTATGTTATGTGTTGTGTTATGTTTTGTGTTGCGTTATGTTATGTATTGTGTTATGTTATGCTTTGTGTTGTGATATGTTATGTTTTGTGTTATGTTATGATTTGTGTTATGTTATGTTATGTTTTGTGATGTATTTTGTGTTGTGTTGTGTTATGTTTTGTGTTGTGTTGTGCTGTGTAATGTTATGTTATGTTATGTTTTGTGTTATGTTATGTTTTGTGTTATGGTATGTTTTGTGTTATGTTATGTCATGTTTTGTGTTGTGTTTTTTATGTTATGTTTTGTGTTATGTTATGTTATGTTTTGTGTTATGTTATGTATGTCATGTTTTGTGTTGTGCTTTGTTATTTTATGTTTTGTGTTATGTTATGTTTTTTGTTATGTTATGTTATGTTTTAAGTTATGTTATGTTCTGTTATGTTATGTTTTAGGTTATGTTATGTTATGTTTTGTGTTATGTTATGTTTTGTTATATGTTATGTTATGTTTTGTGTTATGTTATTTTTTGTGTTATATAATTTGTTGTGTTATGTTATGAGTTGTGTTGTGTTATGTTATGTTTTGTGTTATGTTATGTTATGTTATGTTTTGTGTTATGTTATGTTATGTTTTGTGTTATGTTATGTTTTGTGTTATGTCATGCTTTGTGTTATGTTATGTTTTGTGTTGTGTTATGTTATGTTTTGTGTTATGTTATGTTAAGTAATGTTATGTTTTGTGTTATGTTAAGTTTTGTGTTATGTTATGTTTTGTGTTATGTTATGTTTTGTGTTATGTTATGTTTTGTGTTATGTTATGTTTTGTGTTGTGTTATGTTATGTTAAGTTATGTTATGTTATGTGTTATGTTATGTTTTGTGTTATGTTATGTTCTGTGTTATGTTATGTTTTGTGTTATGTTATGTTTTGTGTTATGTTATGTTTTGTGTTGTGTTATGCTTTGTGTTGTGTTATGTTTTGTGTTGTGTTATGTTTTGTGTTATGTTATGTTTTGTTTTATTTTATATTTTGTGTTATGTTATGTTATGTTTTGTGTTATGTTATGTTTTGTGTTGTGTTATGTTATGTTATGTTTTGTGTTATGTTATGTTTTGTGTTGTGTTATGTTATGTTATGTTTTGTGTTATGTTATGATTTGTGTTGTGTTATGTTATGTTTTGTGTTGTGTTATGTTATGTTTTGTGTTATGTTATATTTTGCGTTGTGTTATGATTTGAGTTGTGTTATGTTATGTTTTGCGGTGTGTGATGTTATGTTTTCGGTGTGTTATGTTATGTTTTATGTTGTGTTATGTTATGTTTTGTGTTATGTTTTGTGTTGTGTTATGTTATGTTTTGTGTTATGTTATGTTTTGTGTTGTGTTATGATATGTTTTATTTTATGTTATGTTATGTGTTATGGCATGTTTTGTGCTATGTTATGCTTTGCGTTGTGTTATGTTATGTTTTGTGTTATGTTATGTAATGTTTTGTGTTAAATAATGTTATGTTTTGTGTTATGTTATGTTTTGTGTTATGTTGTGTTATGTTTTGTGTTATGTTATGTTATGTTTTGTGTTATGTTTGTTATGTTTTGTGTTGTGTTATGTTATATTATGTTTTGTGTTATGTTATGTTTTGTGTTATGTTATGTTTTGTGCTATGTTATGTTTTGTGTTGTCTTATGTTATGTTATGTTTTGTGTTATGTTATGTTATGTTTTGTGTTATGTTATGTTATGTTTTGTGTTATGTTATGTTATGTTTTGTGTTGTGTTATGTTTTGTGTTATCTTATGTTTTGTGTTATGTTATGTTTTGTGTTATGTTATGTTATGTTTTGTGTTGTGTTATGTTATGTTTTGTGTTATGTTAAGTTTTGTGTTGTGTTATGTTATGTTATGTTTTGTGTTATGTTATGTTTTTTGTTATGATATGTGTTGTTTTATGTTATGTAATGTGTTGTGCTATGTCTTGTGTTGTGTTATGTTATGTTTTGTGTTATGTTATGTTTTGTGTTGTGTTATGTTATCTTACGTTATGTTATGTTATGTGTTATGTTATGTTTTGTGTTATGTTATGTTTTGTGTTATGTTATGTTTTGTGTTATGTTGTGTTATGTTATGTTATGTTTTGTGTTGTGTTATGTTATGTTTTGTGTTGTGTTATGTTTTGTGTTGTGTTATGTTATGTTTTGTGTTATGTTATGTTTTGTGTTATGTTTTGTTTTATGTTATGTTATGCTATGTCTTGTGTTGTGTTATGTTATGTTTTGTGTTATGTTATGTTTTGTGTTGTGTTATGTTATGTTACGTTATGTTATGTTATGTGTTATGTTATGTTTTGTGTTATGTTATGTTTTGTGTTATGTTATGTTTTGTGTTATGTTGGGTTATATTATGTTTTGTGTTGTGTTATGTTATGTTTTGTGTTATGTTATGTTATGTTTTGTGTTATGTTATGTTTTGTGTTGTGTTATGTTATGTTACGTTATGTTATGTTATGTATTGTTATGTGTTAAGTTATGTTTTGTGTTATGTTATGTTTTGTGTTATGTTATGTTTTGTGTTATGTTATGTTATGTTTTGTGTTATGTTATGTTTTGTGTTGTGTTATGTTTTGTGTTGTGTTATGTTTTGTGTTGTGTTATGTTTTGTGTTATGTTATGTTTTGTGTTATGTTATGTCTTGTGTTATGTTATGTTATGTTTTGTGTTATGTTATGTTTTGTGTTGTGTTATGTTATGTTATGTTATGTTTTGTGTTATGTTATGTTTTGTGTTGTGTTATGTTATGTTATGTTATTTTTTGTGTTATGTTTTGTTGTGTGGTGTGTTGAGTTATGTTATGTTATGTTTTGTGTTATGTTATGATTTGTGTTGTGTTATGTTATGTTTTGTGTTATGTTATGTTTTGTGTAATGTTATGTTTTGTGTTATGTTATGTTTTGTGTTATGTTATGTATTATGTTATGTTTTATGTTATGTTATGTGTTATGTTATGTTTTGTGTTGTGTTATGTTTTGAGTTTTGTTATGTTATGTTTTGCGGTGTCAGATGTTATGTTTTCGGTGTGTTATGTTATGTTTTATGTTGTGTTATGTTATGTTTTGTGTTGTGTTATAATTTTTGTTGTGTTGTGTTGTGTTGTTATGTTATGCTTTGTGTTGATTTATGTTATGTTTTGTGTTGTGTTATGTTATGTTTTGTGTTATGTTATGTAATGTTATGTTATGTTATGTTATGTTTTGTGTTATGTTATGTTATGTTATGTTTTGTTTTATGTTATGTTATGTTCTGTGTTATCTTATGTTATGTTTTGTGTTATGTTATGGTATGTTTTGTGTTATGTTATGCTTTGTGTTGTGTTATGTTATGTTTTGTGTTATGTTATGTTTTGTGTTGTGTTATGTTATGACTTATGTTATGTTATGTTTTGTGTTATGTTAGGTTATGTTTTGTGTTGTGTTATGATATGTTTTATTTTAAGTTATGTTATGTGTTATGGTATGTTTTGTGTTATGTTATGCTTTGTGTTGTGTTATGTTATGTTTTGTGTTATGTTATGTAATGTTTTGTGTTA
Organism: Tenodera sinensis; assembly: GCA_030765045.1. NCBI lineage: Eukaryota > Metazoa > Arthropoda > Insecta > Mantodea > Mantidae > Tenodera > Tenodera sinensis. Next base: position 36,759,096 of record CM060972.1, on the reverse strand, counting down.
AGTTATGTTTTGTGTTAAATTATGTTATGTTTTGTGTTATGTTATGTTTTGTGTTATGTTGTGTTATGTTATGTTATGTTTTGTGTGATGATATGTTTTGTGTTATGTTATGTTATGTTTTGTGTTATGTTTGTTATGTTTTGTGTTGTGTTATGTAAAGTTTTGTGTTATGTTATGTTTTGTGTTATGTTATGTTTTGTGCTATGTTATATTTTTTGTTGTCTTATGTTATGTTATGTTTTGTGTTATGTTATGTTATGTTTTGTGTTATGTTATGTTATGTTTTGTATTGTGTTATGTTATGTTTTGTGTTATGTTATGTTTTGTGATATGTTATGTTTTGTGTTATGTTATGTTTTTTGTTATGATATGTTTTGTTTTATGTTATGTTATGTGTTATGCTATGTTTTGTGTTGTGTTATGTTATGTTATGTTTTGTGTTATGTTTTGTGTTGTGTTATGTTATGTTTTGTGTTATGTTATGTTATGTTTTGTGTTGTGTTATGTTTTGTGTTATGTTATGTTTTGTGTTATGTTATGTTTTGTGTTATGTTATGTTTCGTTTTATGTTGTGCTATGTTATGTTTTGTGCTGTGTTATGTTATGTTTTGTGTTATGTTAAGTTTTGTGTTGTATTATGTTATGTTATGTTTTGTGTTATGTTATGTTTTTTGTTATGATATGTGTTGTTTTATGTTATGTAATGTGTTGTGCTATGTCTTGTGTTGTGTTATGTTATGTTATGTTTTGTGTTATGTTATGTTTTGTGTTGTGTTATGTTATCTTACGTTATGTTATGTTATGTTATGTGTTATGTTATGTTTTGTGTTATGTTATGTTTTGTGTTATGTTATGTTTTGTGTTATGTTGTGTTATGTTATGTTATGTTTTGTGTTGTGTTATGTTATGTTTTGTGTTGTGTTATGTTTTGTGTTGTGTTATGTTATGTTTTGTGTTATGTTATGTTTTGTGTTATGTTTTGTTTTATGTTATGTTATGCTATGTCTTGTGTTGTGTTATGTTATGTTTTGTGTTATGTTATGTTTTGTGTTGTGTTATGTTATGTTACGTTATGTTATGTTATGTGTTATGTTATGTTTTGTGTTATGTTATGTTTTGTGTTATGTTATGTTTTGTGTTATGTTGGGTTATATTATGTTTTGTGTTGTGTTATGTTATGTTTTGTGTTATGTTATGTCATGTTTTGTGTTATGTTATGTTTTGTGTTGTGTTATGTTATGTTACGTTATGTTATGTTATGTTATGTTATGTGTTAAGTTATGTTTTGTGTTATGTTATGTTTTGTGTTATGTTATGTTTTGTGTTATGTTATGTTATGTTTTGTGTTATGTTATGTTTTGTGTTGTGTTATGTTTTGTGTTGTATTATGTTTTGTGTTGTGTTATGTTTTGTGTTATGTTATGTTTTGTGTTATGTTATGTCTTGTGTTATGTTATGTTATGTTTTGTGTTATGTTATGTTTTGTGTTGTGTTATGTTATGTTATGTTATGTTATGTTATGTTATGTTTTGTGTTATGTTATGTTTTGTGTTGTGTTATGTTATGTTATGTTATTTTTTGTGTTATGTTATGTTTTGTGTTGTGTTGAGTTATGTTATGTTATGTTTTGTGTTATGTTATGATTTGTGTTGTGTTATGTTATGTTTTGTGTTATGTTATGTTTTGTGTAATGTTATGTTTTGTGTTATGTTATGTTTTGTGTTATGTTATGTATTATGTTATGTTTTATGTTATGTTATGTGTTATGTTATGTTTTGTGTTGTGTTATGTTATGTTTTGTGTTATGTTATGTTTGGTGTTGTGTTATGTTTTGAGTTGTGTTATGTTATGTTTTGCGGTGTCAGATGTTATGTTTTCGGTGTGTTATGTTATGTTTTATGTTGTGTTATGTTATGTTTTGTGTTGTGTTATAATTTTTGTTGTGTTGTGTTGTGTTGTTATGTTATGTTTTGTGTTGATTTATGTTATGTTTTGTGTTGTGTTATGTTATGTTTTGTGTTATGTTATGTAATGTTATGTTATGTTATGTTATGTTATGTTTTGTGTTATGTTATGTTATGTTATGTTATGTTATGTTTTGTTTTATGTTATGTTATGTTCTGTGTTATCTTATGTTATGTTTTGTGTTATGTTATGGTATGTTTTGTGTTATGTTATGCTTTGTGTTGTGTTATGTTATGTTTTGTGTTATGTTATGTTTTGTGTTGTGTTATGTTATGATTTATGTTATGTTATGTTTTGTGTTATGTTAGGTTATGTTTTGTGTTGTGTTATGATGTTTTATTTTAAGTTATGTAATGTGTTATGGTATGTTTTGTGTTATGTTATGCTTTGTGTTGTGTTATGTTATGTTTTGTGTTATGTTATGTAATGTTTTGTGTTAAGTTATGTTTTGTGTTAAATTATGTTATGTTTTGTGTTATGTTATGTTTTGTGTTATGTTGTGTTACGTTATGTTATGTTTTGTGTGATGATATGTTTTGTGTTATGTTATGTTATGTTTTGTGTTATGTTTGTTATGTTTTGTGTTGTGTTATGTTATGTTTTGTGTTATGTTATGTTTTGTGTTATGTTATGTTTTGTGCTATGTTATATTTTTTGTTGTCTTATGTTATGTTATGTTTTATGTTATGTTATGTTATGTTTTGTGTTATGTTATGTTATGTTTTGTATTGTGTTATGTTATGTTTTGTGTTATGTTATGTTTTGTGATATGTTATGTTTTGTGTTATGTTATGGTTTTTGTTATGATATTTTTTGTTATATGTAATGTTATGTGTTATGCTATGTTTTGTGTTGTGTTATGTTATGTTATGTTTTGTGTTATGTTTTGTGTTGTGTTAAGTTATGTTATGTTTTGTGTTATGTTATGCTTTGTGTTATGTTATGTTTTGTGCTATGTTATGTTTTGTGTTGTCTTATGTTATGTTATGTTATGTTTTGTGTTATGTTATGTTATGTTTTGTGTTATGCTATGTTATGTTATGTTATGTTTTGTGTTATGTTATGTTATGTTATGATATGTTATGTTATGTTTTGTGTTATGTTATGTTTTGTGTTACGTTATGTTATGTTTTGTGTTATGTTATGTTATGTTTTGTGTTATGTTATGCTTTGTGTTATGTTATGTTATGTTTTGTGTTATGTTATGTTTTGTGTTATGTTATGTTATGTTATGTTATGTTATGTTATGTTATGTTATGTTATGTTTTGTGTTATGTTATGCTTTGTGTTATGTTATGTTTTGTGTTATGTTATGCTTTGTGTTAAGTTATGTTTTGTGTTATGTTATGTTTTGTGTTATGTTATGCTTTGTGTTATGTTATGTTTTGTGTTATGTTGTGTTATGTTATGTTACGTTTTGTGTTATGTTATGTTTTGTGTTATGTTATGTTTTGTATTATGTTATGTTATGTTTTGTGTTGTGTTGTGTTATGTTTTGTGTTATGTTATGTTTTGTGTTATGTTAAGTTATGTTATGTTCTGTGTTATGTAATGTTATGTTATGTTATGTGATTTTCTGTGTTATGTTATGTTATGTTTTGTGTTATGTTATGTTTTGTGTTATGTTATGTTATGATATGATTTGTGTTATGTTATGTTATGTTATTTTTTGTGCTATGTTATGTTATTTTATGTTATGTTATGTTTTGTGTTATGTTATGTTATGTTATGTTATGTTTTGTGTTATGTTATGTTTTGTGTTATGATATGTTATGTTATATTTTGTGTTATGTTATGTTTTGTGTTGTGTTATGTTATGTTTTGTGTTATGTTATGTTATGTTATGTAATGTTATGTTTTGTGTTATGTTATGTTTTGTGTTAAGTTATGTTTTGTGTTATGTTATGTTTTGTGTTATGTTATGTTTTGTGTTGTGTTGTGTTATGTTATGTTACGTTATGTTATGTTATGTGTTATGTTATGTTTTGTGTTATGTTATGTTTTGTGTTATGTTATGTTTTGTGTTATGTTATGTTTTGTGTTATGTTATGTTATGTTTTGTGTTATGTTATGTTTTGTGTTGTGTTATGTTTTGTGTTGTGTTATGTTTTGTGTTGTGTTATGTTTTGTGATGTTATGTTTTGTGTTATATTATGTTTTGTGTTATGCTATGTTTTGTGTTGTGTTATGTTTTGTGTTGTGTTATGTTATGTTTTGTTATGTTTTGTGTTATGTTATGTTTTGTGTTGTGTTATGTTATGTTATGTTTTGTGTTATGTTATGTTTTGTGTTGTGTTGTGTTATGTTATGTTTTGTGTTATGTTATGATTTATGTTGTGTTATGTTATGTTTTGTGTTATGTTATGTTTTGTGTAATGTTATGTTTTGTGTTGTGTTATGTTATGTTTTGTGTTATGTTATGTTTTGTGTTGTGTTATGTTTTGAGTTGTGTTATGCTATGCTTTGCGGTGTGTGATGTTGTGTTTCCGGTGTGTTATGTTATGTTTTATGTTGTGTTATGTTATGTTTTGTGTTGTGTTATAATTTGTGTTGTGTTGTGTTATGTTATGTTATGTCTTGTGTTGTGTTATGTTATGTTATGTTTTGTGCTGTGTTATGTTATGTTTTGTGTTATGTTATGTTATGTTCTGTGTTATCTTATTTTATGTTTTGTGTTTTGTTATGGTATGTTTTGTGTTATGTTATGCTTTGTTGTGTGTTATGTTATGTTTTGTGTTATGTTATGTTTTGTGTTGTGTTATGTTATGTTATGTTTTGTGTTATGTTAAGTTATGTTTTGTGTTGTGTTATGATATGTTTTATTTTATGTTGTTATGTGTTATGGTATGTTTTGTGTTATGTTATGCTTTGTGTTGTGTTATGTTATGTTATGTGTTATGTTATGTAATGTTTTGTGTTATGTTATGTTTTGTGTTAAATTATGTTATGTTTTGTGTTATGTTATGTTTTGTGTTATGTTGTGTTATGTTATGTTATGTTTTGTGTGATGTTATGTTTTGTGTTATGTTATGTTATGTTATGTTATGTTATGTTTGGTGTTATGTTTGTTATGTTTTGTGTTGTGTTATGTTATGTTATGTTTTGTGTTATGTTATGTTTTGTGTTATGTTATGTTTTGTGCTTTGTTATGATTTGTGTTGTCTTATGTTATGTTATATTTTGTGTTATGTTATGTTTTGTGTTATGTTTGTTATGTTTTGTGTTGTGTTATGTTATGTTTTGTGTTATGTTATGTTTTGTGTTATGTTATGTATTATGTTATGTTTTATGTTATGTTATGTGTTATGTTATGTTTTGTGTTGTGTTATGTTATGTTTTGTGTTATGTTATGTTTTGTGTTGTGTTATGTTTTGAGTTGTGTTATGTTATGTTTTGCGGTGTCAGATGTTATGTTTTCGGTGTGTTATGTTATGTTTTGTGTTGTGTTATGTTATGTTTTGTGTTGTGTTATAATTTTTGTTGTGTTGTGTTGTGTTGTGTTGTTATGTTATGTTTTGTGTTGTGTTATGTTATGTTTTGTGTTGTGTTATGTTATGTTTTGTGTTATGTTATCTAATGTTATGTTATGTTATGTTATGTTTTGTGTTATGTTATGTAATGTTATGTTATGTTATGTTATGTTTTGTGTTATGCTATGTTATGTTATGTTATGTTTTGTGTTATGTTATGTTATGTTATGATATGTTATGTTATGTTTTGTGTTAGGTTATGTTTTGTGTTACGTTATGTTATGTTTTGTGTTGTTATGTTATGTTTTGTGTTATGTTATGTTTTGTGTTATGTTATGTTATGTTTTGTGTTATGTTATGTTTTGTGTTATCTTATGTTATGTTATGTTATGTTATGCTTTGTGTTATGTTATGCTTTGTGTTATGTTATGTTTTGTGTTATGTTATGTTTTGTGTTAAGTTATGTTTTGTGTTATGTTATGTTTTGTGTTATGTTATGCTTTGTGTTATGTTATGTTTTGTGTTATATTGTGTTATGTTATGTTACGTTTTGTGTTATGTTATGTTTTGTGTTATGTTATGTTTTGTGTTATGTTATGTTATGTTTTGTGTTGGGTTGTGTTATGTTTTGTGTTATGTTATGTTTTGTGTTATGTTAAGTTATGTTATGTTCTGTGTTATGTAATGTTATGTTATGTTATGTGATTTTCTGTGTTATGTTATGTTATGTTTTGTGTTATGTTATGTTTTGTGTTATGTTGTGTTATGATATGATTTGTGTTATGTTATGTTATGTTATTTTTTGTGCTATGTTATGTTATTTTATGTTATGTTATGTTTTGTGTTATGTTATGTTATGTTTTGTGTTATGTTATGTTTTGTGTTATGATATGTTATGTTATGTTTTGTGTTATGATATGTTATGTTATGTTTTGTGTTGTGTTATGTTATGTTTTGTGTTATGTTATGTTATGTAATGTTATGTTTTGTGTTATGTTATGTTTTGTGTTGTGTTGTGTTATGTTATGTTACGTTATGTTATGTTATGTGTTATGTTATGTTTTGTGTTATGTTATGTTTTGTGTTATGTTATGTTTTGTGTTATGTTATGTTTTGTGTTATGTTATGTTATGTTTTGTGTTATCTTATGTTTTGTGTTGTGTAATGTTTTGTGTTGTGTTATGTTTTGTGTTGTGTTATGTTTTGTGATGTTATGTTTTGTGTTATATTATGTTTTGTGTTATGCTATGTTTTGTGTTATGTTATGTTTTGTGTTGTGTTATGTTATGTTTTGTTATGTTTTGTGTTATGTTATGTTTTGTGTTGTGTTATGTTATGTTATGTTTTGTGTTATGTTATGTTTTGTGTTGTGTTGTGTTATGTTATGTTTTGTGTTATGTTATGATTTGTGTTGTGTTATGTTATGTTTTGTGTTATGTTATGTTTTGTGTAATGTTATGTTTTGTGTTGTGTTATGTTATGTTTTGTGTTATGTTATGTTTTGTGTTGTGTTATGTTTTGAGTTGTGTTATGTTATGCTTTGCGGTGTGTGATGTTGTGTTTCCGGTGTGTTATGTTATGTTTTATGTTGTGTTATGTTATGTTTTGTGTTGTGTTATAATTTGTGTTGTGTTGTGTTATGTTATGTTATGCTTTGTGTTGTGTTATGTTATGTTTTGTGTTGTGTTATGTTATGTTTTGTGTTATGTTATGTTTTGTGTTATGTTATGTTATGTTCTGTGTTATCTTATGTTATGTTTTGTGTTTTGTTATGGTATGTTTTGTGTTATGTTATGTTTTGTGTTATGTTATGTTTTGTGTTGTGTTATGTTATGTTTTGTGTTATGTTATGTTTTGTGTTATGTTAAGTTATGTTTTGTGTTGTGTTATGATATGTTTTATTTTATGTTATGTTATGTGTAATGGTATGTTTTGTGTTATGTTATGCTTTGGTTTGTGTTATGTTATGTTTTGTGTTATGTTATGTAATGTTTTGTGTTATGTTATGTTTTGTGTTAAATTATGTTATGTTTTGTGTTATGTTATGTTTTGTGTTATGTTGTGTTATGTTATGTTATGTTTTGTGTGATGTTATGTTTTGTGTTATGTTATGTTATGTTATGTTATGTTTTGTGTTATGTTTGTTATGTTTTGTGTTGTGTTATGTTATGTTATGTTTTGTGTTATGTTATGTTTTGTGCTATGTTATGATTTGTGTTGTCTTATGTTATGTTATATTTTTTGTTATGTTATGTTATGTTTTGTGTGATGATCTGTTTTGTGTTATGTTATGTTATGTTTTGTGTTATGTTTGTTATGTTTTGTGTTGTGTTATGTTATGTTTTGTGTTATGTTATGTTTTGTGTTATGTTATGTATTATGTTATGTTTTATGTTATGTTATGTTATGTTATGTTTTGTGTTGTGTTATGTTATGTTTTGTGTTATGTTATGTTTTGTGTTGTGTTATGTTTTGAGTTGTGTTATGTTATGTTTTGCGGTGTCAGATGATATGTTTTCGGTGTGTTATGTTATGTTTTGTGTTGTGTTATGTTATGTTTTGTGTTGTGTTATAATTTTTGTTGTGTTGTGTTGTGTTGTTAAGTTATGTTTTGTGTTGTGTTATGTTATGTTTTGTGTTGTGTTATGTTATGTTTTGTGTTATGTTATGTAATGTTATGTTATGTTATGTTTTGTGTTATGTTATGTTATGTTATGTTTTGTTTTATGTTATGTTATGTTCTGTGTTATCTTATGTTATGTTTTGTGTTATTTTATGGTATGTTTTGTGTTATGTTATGCTTTGTGTTGTGTTATGTTATGTTTTGTGTTGTGTTATGTTATGTTTTGTGTTGTGTTATGTTATGATTTGTGTTATGTTATGTTTTGTGTTATGTTAGGTTATGTTTTGTGTTGTGTTATGATATGTTTTATTTTAAGTTATGTTATGTGTTATGGTATGTTTTGTGTTATGTTATGCTTTGTGTTGTGTTATGTTATGTTTTGTGTTATCTTATGTAATGTTTTGTGTTAAGTTATGTTTTTTGTTAAATTATGTTATGTTTTGTGTTATGCTATGTTTTGTGTTATGTTGTGTTATGTTATGTTATGTTTTGTGTGATGATATGTTTTGTGTTATGTTATGTTATGTTTTGTGTTATGTTTGTTATGTTTTGTGTTGTGTTATGTTATGTTTTGTGTTATGTTATGTTTTGTGTTATGTTATGTTTTGTGTTATGTTATATTTTTTGTTGTCTTATGTTATGTTATGTTTTGTGTTATGTTATGTAATGTTATGTGTTATGTTATGTTATGTTTTTTGTTATGTAATGTGTTGTGTTATGTTATGTTTTGTGTTGTGTTATGTTATGTTTTGTGTTATGTTATGTTATGTTTTGTGTTATGTTATGTTATGTTTTGTGTTATGTTAAGTTATGTTATGTTCTGTGTTATGTAATGTTATGTTATGTTATGTGATTTTCTGTGTTATGTTGTTATGTTTTGTGTTATGTTATGTTATGTTTTGTGTTATGTTATGTTATGTTTTGTGTTATGTTATGTTTTGTGTTGTGTTATGTTATGTTATGTTTTGTGTTATGTTATGTTTTGTGTTGTGTTATGTTATGTTATGTGTTATGTTATGTTATGCTTTGTATTGTGTTATGTTATGTTTTGTGTTATGTTATGTTTTGTGTTATGTTATGTTTTGTGTTATTTTATGTTTTGTGTTATGTTATGTTTCGTTTTATGTTGTGTTATGTTATGTTATGTTTTGTGTTGTGTTATGTTATGTTTTGTGTTATGTTACGTTTTGTGTTGTGTTATGTTATGTTATGTTATGTTTTTTGTTATGTTATGTTTTTTGTTATGATATGTTTTGTTTTATGTTATGTTATGTGTTATGCTATGTTTTGTGTTGTGTTATGTTATGTTATGTTTTGTGTTATGCTTTGTGTTGTGTTATGTTATGTTATGTTTTGTGTTATGTTATGCTTTGTGTTATGTTATGTTTTGTGCTATGTTATGTTTTGTGTTGTCTTATGTTATGTTATGCTTTGTGTTATGTTATGTTATGTTTTGTGTTATGCTATGTTATGTTATGTTATGTTTTGTGTTATGTTATGTTATGTTATATGTTATGTTATGTTTTGTGTTATGTTATGTTTTGTGTTACGTTATGTTATGTTTTGTGTTATGTTATGTTATGTTTTGTGTTATGTTATGTTTTGTGTTATGTTATGTTATGTTTTGTGTTATGTTATGTTTTGTGTTATGTTATGTTTTGTGTTATGTTATGCTTTGTGTTATGTTATGTTTTGTGTTATGTTATGTTTTGTGTTAAGTTATGTTTTGTGTTATGTTATGTTTTGTGTTATGTTATGCTTTGTGTTATGTTATGTTTTGTGTTATGTTGTGTTATGTTATGTTATGTTTTGTGTTATGTTATGTTTTGTGTTTTGTTATGTTTTGTGTTATGTTATGTTATGTTTTGTGTTGTGTTATGTTATGTTTTGTGTTATGTTATGTTTTGTGTTATGTTATGTTTTGTGTTATGTTATGTTATGTTTTGTGCTATGTTATGTTTGGTGTTGTGTTATGTTATGTTTTGTGTTATGTTATGTTATGTTTTTTGTTATGTTATGTGTTGTGTTATGTTATGTTTTGTGTTGTGTAATGTTATGTTTTGTGTTATGTTATGTTTTGTGTTATGTTATGTTATGTTTTGTGTTATGTTAAGTTATGTTATGTTCTGTGTTATGTAATGTTATGTTATGTTATGTGATTTTCTGTGTTATGTTATGTTATGTTTTGTGTTATGTTATGTTATGATGTGATTTGTGTTATGTTATGTTTTGTGTTATGTTATGTTTTGTGTTGTGTTATGTTATGTTATGTTATGTTATGTGTTATGTTATGTTTTGTGTTATGTTATGTTTATGTTTTGTGTTATGTTATGTTATGTGTTGTGTTATGTTATGTTATGCTATGTTTTGTGTTGTGTTATGTTATGTTTTGTGTTATGTTAAGGTTTGTGTTATGTGATGTTATGTTTTGTGTTGTGTTATGATATGTTTTGTGTTGTGTTATGTTATGTTAAGTTTTGTGTTATGTTATGTTATGTTTTGTGTTTTGTTATGTTATGTTATGTTTTGTGTTGTGTTATGTTATGTTATGTCTTGTGTTATGTTATGTTTTGTGTTGTGCTATGTTATGTTATGTTATGTTTTGTGTTAGGTTATGCTTTGTGATATGTTATGTTTTGTGTTGTGTTATGTTATGTGTTGTGTTATGTTATGTTTTGTGTTGCGTTATGTTATGTATTGTGTTATGTTATGCTTTGTGTTGTGATATGTTATGTTTTTTGTTGTGTTATGTTTTGTTTTGTGTTGTGTTATGTTATGTTTTGTGTTATGTTATGATTTGTGTTATGTTATGTTATGTTTTGTGATGTATTTTGTGTTGTGTTGTGTTATGTTTTGTGTTGTGTTGTGCTGTGTAATGTTATGTTATGTTATGTTTTGTGTTATGTTATGTTTTGTGTTATGGTATGTTTTGTGTTATGTTATGTCATGTTTTGTGTTGTGTTTTTTATGTTATGTTTTGTGTTATGTTATGTTTTGTGTAATGTTATGTATGTCATGTTTTGTGTTGTGTTTTGTTATGTTATGTTTTGTGTTATGTTATGTTTTTTGTTATGTTATGTTATGTTATGTTATGTTTTAAGTTATGTTATGTTATGTTATGTTTTAGGTTATGTTATGTTATGTTTTGTGTTATGTTATGTTTTGTTATATGTTATGTTATGTTTTGTGTTATGTTATTTTTTGTGTTATATAATTTTTGTGTTATGTTATGAGTTGTGTTGTGTTATGTTATGTTTTGTGTTATGTTATGTTATGTTTTGTGTTATGTTATGTTATGTTTTGTGTTATGTTATGTTTTGTGTTATGTCATGTTTTGTGTTATGTTATGTTTTGTGTTGTGTTATGTTATGTTTTGTGTTATGTTATGTTAAGTAATGTTATGTTTTGTGTTATGTTATGTTTTGTGTTATGTTATGTTTTGTGTTATGTTATGTTTTGTGTTATGTTATGTTTTGTGTTATGTTATGTTTTGTGTTGTGTTATGTTATGTTACGTTATGTTATGTTATGTGTTATGTTATGTTTTGTGTTATGTTATGTTTTGTGTTGTGTTATGTTTTGTGTTATGTTATGTTTTGTGTTATGTTATGTTTTGTGTTGTGTTATGCTTTGTGTTGTGTTATGTTTTGTGTTGTGTTATGTTTTGTGTTATGTTATGTTTTGTGTTATGTTATGTTTTGTGTTATGTTATGTTATGTTTTGTGTTATGTTATGTTTTGTGTGGTGTTATGTTATGTTATGTTTTGTGTTATGTTATGTTTTGTGTTGTTATATGTTATGTTATGTTTTGTGTTATGTTATGATTTGTGTTGTGTTATGTTATGTTTTGCGTTATGTTATGTTTTGTGTAATGTTATGTTTTGTGTTATGTTATGTTTTGTGTTATGTTATGTATTATGTTATGTTTTATGTTATGTTATGTGTTATGTTATGTTTTGTGTTGTGTTATGTTATGTTTTGTGTTATGTTATGTTTTGCGTTGTGTTATGATTTGAGTTGTGTTATGTTATGTTTTGCGGTGTGTGATGTTATGTTTTCGGTGTGTTATGTTATGTTTTATGTTGTGTTATTTTATGTTTTGTGTTCTGTTTTGTGTTGTGTTATGTTATGTTTTGTGTTATGTTATGTTTTGTGTTATGTTATGTTTTGTGTTGTGTTATGATATGTTTTATTTTATGTTATGTTATGTGTTATGGTATGTCTTGTGTTATGTTATGCTTTGCGTTGTGTTATGCTATGTTTTGTGTTATGTTATGTAATGTTTTGTGTTAAATTATGTTATGTTTTGTGTTATGTTATGTTTTGTGTTATGTTGTGTTATGTTTTGTGTTATGTTATGTTATGTTTTGTGTTATGTTAGTTATGTTTTGTGTTGTGTTATGTTATATTATGTTTTGTGTTATGTTATGTTTTGCGTTATGTTATGTATTGTGCTATGTTATGTTTTGTGTTGTCTTATGTTATGTTATGTTTTGTGTTATGTCATGTTATGTTTTGTGTTATGTTATGTTATGTTTTGTGTTGTGTTATGTTTTGTGTTATGTTATGTTTTGTGTTATGTTATGTTTTGTGTTATGTTATGTTTCGTTTTATGTTGTGTTATGTTATGTTATGTTTTGTGTTGTGTTATGTTATGTTTTGTGTTATGTTAAGTTTTGTGTTGTGTTATGTTATGTTTTGTGTTATGTTATGTTTTTTGTTATGATGTGTGTTGTTTTATGTTATGTTATGTGTTGTGCTATGTCTTGTGTTGTGTTATGTTATGTTATGTTTTGTGTTATGTTATGTTATGTTTTTTGTTATATGTTTTGTTTTATGTTATGTTATGTGTTATGCTATGTTTTGTGTTGTGTTATGTTATGTTATGTTTTGTGTTATGTTTTGTGTTGTGTTATGTTATGTTATGTTTTGTGTTATGTTATGCTTTGTGTTATGTTATGTTTTGTGCTATGTTATGTTTTGTGTTGTCTTATGTTATGTTATGCTTTGTGTTATGTTATGTTATGTTTTGTGTTATGCTATGTTATGTTATGTTATGTTTTGTGTTATGTTCTGTTATGATATGTTATGTTACGTTTTGTGTTATGTTATGTTTTGTGTTACGTTATGTTATGTTTTGTGTTATGTTATGTTATGTTTTGTGTTATGTTATGTTTTGTGTTATGTTATGTTATGTTTTGTGTTATGTTATGTTTTGTGTTATGTTATGTTATGTTATGTTATGTTATGTTATGTTATGTTATGTTATGTTATGTTATGTTATGTTATGTTATGTTATGTTATGTTATGTTATGTTATGTTATGTTATGTTATGTTTTGTGTTATGTTATGCTTTGTGTTATGTTATGTTTTGTGTTATGTTATGTTTTGTGTTAAGTTATGTTTTGTGTTATGTTATGTTTTGTGTTATGTTATGCTTTGTGTTAAGTTATGTTTTGTGTTATGTTGTGTTATGTTGTGTTATGATTTGTGTTATGTTATGTTTTGTGTTATGTTATGTTTTGTGTTATGTTATGTTTTGTTTTGTGTTGTGTTATGTTTTGTGTTATGTTATGTTTTGTGTTATGTTATGTTTTGTTTTATGTTATGTTATGTTTTGTGCTATGTTATGTTTTGTGTTTTGTTATGTTATGTTTTGTGTTATGTTATGTTACGTTTTTTGTTATGTTATGTGTTGTGTTATGTTATGTTTTGTGTTGTGTTATGTTATGATTTGTGTTATGTTATGTTATGTTTTGTGTTATGTTATGTTATGTTTTGTGTTATGTTAAGTTATGTTATGTTCTGTGTTATGTAATGTTATGTTATGTTATGTGATTTTCTGTGTTATGTTATGTTATGTTTTGTGTTATGTTATGTTTTGTGTATGTTATGTTATGATATGATTTGTGTTATGTTATGTTTTGTGTTATGTTATGTTTTGTGTTGTGTTATGTTATAATATGTTATGTTATGTTTTGTGTTATGTTATGTTTTGTGTTATGTTATGTTTATGTTTTGTGTTATGTTATGTGTTGTGTTATGTTATGTTATGCTATGTTTTGTGTTGTGTTATGTTATGTTTAGTGTTATGTTAAGTTTTGTGTTATGTGATGTTATGTTTTGTGTTGTGTTATGATATGTTTTGTGTTGTGTTATGTTATGTTAAGTTTTGTGTTATGTTATGTTTTGTGTTTTGTTATGTTATGTTATGTTTTGTGTTGTGTTATGTTATGTTATGTCTTGTGTTATGTTATGTTTTGTGTTGTGCTATGTTATGTTATGTTATGTTCTGTGTTCTGTTATGTTTTGTGATATGTTATGTTTTGTGTTGTGTTATGTTATGTGTTGTGTTATGTTATGTTTTGTGTTGCGTTATGTTATGTATTGTGTTATGTTATGCTTTGTGTTGTGATATGTTATGTTTTTTGTTGTGTTATGTTATGTTTTGTGTTATGTTATGATTTGTGTTATGTTATGTTATGTTTTGTGATGTATTTCGTGTTGTGTTGTGTTATGTTTTGTGTTGTGTTGTGCTGTGTAATGTTATGTTATGTTATGTTTTGTGTTATGTTATGTTTTGTGTTATGGTATGTTTTGTGTTATGTTATGTCATGTTTTGTGTTGTGTTTTTATGTTATGTTTTGTGTTATGTTATGTTATGTTTTGTGTTATGTTATGTATGTCATGTTTTGTGTTGTGTTTTGTTATGTTATGTTTTGTGTTATGTTATGTTTTTTGTTATGTTATGTTTTAAGTTATGTTATGTTATATTTTAGGTTATGTTATGTTATGTTTTGTGTTATGTTATGTTTTGTTATATGTTATGTTATGTTTTGTGTTATGTTATTTTTTGTGTTATATATTTTGTTGTGTTATGTTATGAGTTGTGTTGTGTTATGTTATGTTTTGTGTTATGTTATGTTATGTTATGTTTTGTGTTATGTTATGTTATGTTTTGTGTTATGTTATGTTTTGTGTTATGTCATGTTTTGTGTTATGTTATGTTTTGTGTTGTGTTATGTTATGTTTTGTGTTATGTTAAGTAATGTTATGTTTTGTGTTATGTTATGTTTTGTGTTATGTTATGTTTTGTGTCATGTTATGTTTTGTGTTATGTTATGTTTTGTGTTATGTTATGTTTTGTGTTGTGTTATGTTATGTTACGTTATGTTATGTTATGTTATGTGTTATGTTATGTTTTGTGTTATGTTACGTTTTGTGTTATGTTATGTTTTGTGTTATGTTATGTTTTGTGTTATGTTATGTTTTGTGTTGTGTTGTGCTTTGTGTTGTGTTATGTTTTGTGTTGTGTTATGTTTTGTGTTATGTTATGTTTTGTGTTATGTTATGTCTTGTGTTATGTTATGTTATGTTTTGTGTTATGTTATGTTTTGTGTTGTGTTATGTTATGTTATGTTTTGTGTTATGTTATGTTTTGTGTTGTGTTATGTTATGTTTTGTGTTATGTTATGATGTGTGTTGTGTTATGTTATGTTTTGCGTTATGTTATGTTTTGTGTAATGTTATGTTTTGTGTTATGTTATGTTTTGTGTTATGTTATGTATTATGTTATGTTTTATGTTATGTTATGTGTTATGTTATGTTTTGTGTTGTGTTATGTGATGTTTTGTGTTATGTTATGTTTTAGGTTGTGTTATGATTTGAGTTGTGGTATGTTATGTTTTGCGGTGTGTGATGTTATGTTTTCGGTGTGTTATGTTATATTTTATGTTGTGTTATGTTATGTTTTGTGTTCTGTTTTGTGTTGTGTTATGATATGTTTTATTTTATGTTATGTTATGTGTTATGGTATGTTTTGTGTTATGTTATGCTTTGCGTTGTGTTATGTTATGTTTTGTGTTATGTTATGTAATGTTTTGTGTTAAATTATGTTATGTTTTGTGTTATGTTATGTTTTGTGTTATGTTGTGTTATGTTTTGTGTTATGTTATGTTTTGTGTTATGTTATATTATGTTTTGTGTTATGTTATGTTTTGTGTTATGTTTGTTATGTTTTGTGTTGTGTTATGTTTTGTGTTGTCTTATGTTATGTTATGTTTTGTGTTATGTTATGTTATGTTTTGTGTTATGTTATGTTATGTTTTGTGTTCTGTTATGTTTTGTGTTATGTTATGTTTTGTGTTATGTTATGTTTTGTGTTATGTTATGTTTCGTTTTATGTTGTGTTATGTTATGTTATGTTTTGTGTTGTGTTATGTTATGTTTTGTGTTATGTTAAGTTTTGTGTTGTGTTATGTTATGTTATGTTTTGTGTTATGTTATGTTTTTTGTTATGATGTGTGTTGTTTTATGTTATGTTATGTGTTGTGCTATGTCTTGTGTTGTGTTATGTTATGTTATGTTTTGTGTTATGTTATGTTTTGTGTTGTGTTATGTTATGTTACGTTATGTTATGTTATGTGTTATGTTATGTTTTGTGTTATGTTATGTTTTGTGTTATGTTATGTTTTGTGTTATGTTATGTTTTGTGTTATGTTGTGTTATGTTATGTTATGTTTTGTGTTGTGTTATGTTATGTTTTGTGTTGTGTTATGTTTTGTGTTGTGTTATGTTATGTTTTGTGTTATGTTATGTTTTGTGATATGTTTTGTGTTATGTTATGTTATGCTATGTGTTATGTTATGTTTTGTGTTGTGTTATGTTATGTTTTGTGTTATGCTATGTTATGTTTTGTGTTATGTTATGTTTTGTGTTGTGTTATGTTATGTTACGTTATGTTATGTTATGTTATGTGTTATGTTATGTTTTGTGTTATGTTATGTTTTGTGTTATGTTATGTTTTGTGTTATGTTATGTTATGTTTTGTGTTATGTTATGTTTTGTGTTGTGTTATGTTTTGTGTTGTGTTATGTTTTGTGTTGTGTTATGTTTTGTTATGTTTTGTGTTATGTTATGTTTTGTGTTATGTTATGTTATGTTTTGTGTTATGTTATGTTTTGTGTTGTGTTATGTTATGTTATGTTATGTTTTGTGTTATGTTATGTTTTGTGTTGTGTTATGTTATGTTATGTTATTTTTTGTGTTATGTTATGTTTTGTGTTGTGTTGAGTTATGTTATGTTATGTTTTGTGTTATGTTATGATTTGTGTTGTGTTATGTTTTGTGTTATGTTATGTTCTGTGTTATGTTATGTATTATGTTATGTTTTATGTTATGTTATGTGTTATGTTATGTTTTGTGTTGTGTTATGTTATGTTTTGTGTTATGTTATGTTTTGTGTTGTGTTATGTTTTGAGTTGTGTTATGTTATGTTTTGCGGTGTCAGATGTTATGTTTTCGGTGTGTTATGTTATGTTTTATGTTGTGTTATGTTATGTTTTGTGTTGTGTTATAATTTTTGTTGTGTTGTGTTGTGTTGTTATGTTATGTTTTGTGTTGTGTTATGTTATGTTTTGTGTTGTGTTATGTTATGTTTTGTGTTATGTTATGTAATGTTATGTTATGTTATGTTATGTTTTGTGTTATGTTATGTTATGTTATGTTATGTTTTGTTTTATGTTATGTTATGTTCTGTGTTATCTTATAATATGGTTTGTGTTATGTTATGGTATGTTTTGTGTTATGTTATGCTTTGTGTTGTGTTATGTTATGTTTTGTGTTATGTTATGTTTTGTGTTGTGTTATGTTATGATTTATGTTATGTTATGTTTTGTGTTATGTTAGGTTATGTTTTGTGTTGTGTTATGATATGTTTTATTTTAAGTTATGTTATGTGTTATGGTATGTTTTGTGTTATGTTATGCTTTGTGTTGTGTTATGTTATGTTTTGTGTTATGTTATGTAATGTTTTGTGTTAAGTTATGTTTTGTGTTAAATTATGTTATGTTTTGTGTTATGTTATGTTTTGTGTTATGTTGTGTTATGTTATGTTTTGTATGATGATATGTTTTGTGTTATGTTATGTTTTGTGTTATGTTTGTTATGTTTTGTGTTGTGTTATGTTATGTTTTGTGTTATGTTATGTTTTGTGTTATGTTATGTTTTGTGCTATGTTATATTTTTTGTTGTCTTATGTTATGTTATGTTTTGTGTTATGTTATGTTATGTTTTGTGTTATGTTATGTTATGTTTTGTATTGTGTTATGTTATGTTTTGTGTTATGTTATGTTTTGTGTTATGTTATGTTTTGTGTTATGTTATGCTTTGTGTTATGTTATGTTTCGTTTTATGTTGTGTTATGTTATGTTATGTTTTGTGTTGTGTTATATTATGTTTTGTGTTATGTTATGTTTTGTGTTGTGTTATGTTATGTTATGATTTGTGTTATGTTATGTTATGTCTTTTGTTATGATATGTTTTGTTTTATGTTATGTTATGTGTTATGCTATGTTTTGTGTTGTGTTATGTTATGTTTTGTGTTGTGTTATGTTATGTTTTGTGTTATGTTATGATTTGTGTTATGTTATGTTATGTTTTGTGATGTATTTTGTGTTGTGTTGTGTTATGTTTTGTGTTGTGTTGTGCTGTGTAATGTTATGTTATGTTATGTTTTGTGTTATGTTATGTTTTGTGTTATGGTATGTTTTGTGTTATGTTATGTCATGTTTTGTGTTGTGTTTTTTATGTTATGTTTTGTGTTATGTTATGTTTTGTGTAATGTTATGTATGTCATGTTTTGTGTTGTGTTTTGTTATGTTATGTTTTGTGTTATGTTATGTTTTTTGTTATGTTATGTTATGTTATGTTATGTTTTAAGTTATGTTATGTTATGTTATGTTTTAGGTTATGTTATGTTATGTTTTGTGTTATGTTATGTTTTGTTATATGTTATGTTATGTTTTGTGTTATGTTATTTTTTGTGTTATATAATTTTTGTGTTATGTTATGAGTTGTGTTGTGTTATGTTATGTTTTGTGTTATGTTATGTTATGTTTTGTGTTATGTTATGTTATGTTTTGTGTTATGTTATGTTTTGTGTTATGTCATGTTTTGTGTTATGTTATGTTTTGTGTTGTGTTATGTTATGTTTTGTGTTATGTTATGTTAAGTAATGTTATGTTTTGTGTTATGTTATGTTTTGTGTTATGTTATGTTTTGTGTTATGTTATGTTTTGTGTTATGTTATGTTTTGTGTTATGTTATGTTTTGTGTTGTGTTATGTTATGTTACGTTATGTTATGTTATGTGTTATGTTATGTTTTGTGTTATGTTATGTTTTGTGTTGTGTTATGTTTTGTGTTATGTTATGTTTTGTGTTATGTTATGTTTTGTGTTGTGTTATGCTTTGTGTTGTGTTATGTTTTGTGTTGTGTTATGTTTTGTGTTATGTTATGGTTGTGTTATGTTATGTTTTGTGTTATGTTATGTTATGTTTTGTGTTATGTTATGTTTTGTGTGGTGTTATGTTATGTTATGTTTTGTGTTATGTTATGTTTTGTGTTGTTATATGTTATGTTATGTTTTGTGTTATGTTATGATTTGTGTTGTGTTATGTTATGTTTTGCGTTATGTTATGTTTTGTGTAATGTTATGTTTTGTGTTATGTTATGTTTTGTGTTATGTTATGTATTATGTTATGTTTTATGTTATGTTATGTGTTATGTTATGTTTTGTGTTGTGTTATGTTATGTTTTGTGTTATGTTATGTTTTGCGTTGTGTTATGATTTGAGTTGTGTTATGTTATGTTTTGCGGTGTGTGATGTTATGTTTTCGGTGTGTTATGTTATGTTTTATGTTGTGTTATTTTATGTTTTGTGTTCTGTTTTGTGTTGTGTTATGTTATGTTTTGTGTTATGTTATGTTTTGTGTTATGTTATGTTTTGTGTTGTGTTATGATATGTTTTATTTTATGTTATGTTATGTGTTATGGTATGTCTTGTGTTATGTTATGCTTTGCGTTGTGTTATGCTATGTTTTGTGTTATGTTATGTAATGTTTTGTGTTAAATTATGTTATGTTTTGTGTTATGTTATGTTTTGTGTTATGTTGTGTTATGTTTTGTGTTATGTTATGTTATGTTTTGTGTTATGTTAGTTATGTTTTGTGTTGTGTTATGTTATATTATGTTTTGTGTTATGTTATGTTTTGCGTTATGTTATGTATTGTGCTATGTTATGTTTTGTGTTGTCTTATGTTATGTTATGTTTTGTGTTATGTCATGTTATGTTTTGTGTTATGTTATGTTATGTTTTGTGTTGTGTTATGTTTTGTGTTATGTTATGTTTTGTGTTATGTTATGTTTTGTGTTATGTTATGTTTCGTTTTATGTTGTGTTATGTTATGTTATGTTTTGTGTTATGTTAAGTTTTGTGTTGTGTTATGTTATGTTTTGTGTTATGTTATGTTTTTTGTTATGATGTGTGTTGTTTTATGTTATGTTATGTGTTGTGCTATGTCTTGTGTTGTGTTATGTTATGTTATGTTTTGTGTTATGTTATGTTATGTTTTTTGTTATATGTTTTGTTTTATGTTATGTTATGTGTTATGCTATGTTTTGTGTTGTGTTATGTTATGTTATGTTTTGTGTTATGTTTTGTGTTGTGTTATGTTATGTTATGTTTTGTGTTATGTTATGCTTTGTGTTATGTTATGTTTTGTGCTATGTTATGTTTTGTGTTGTCTTATGTTATGTTATGCTTTGTGTTATGTTATGTTATGTTTTGTGTTATGCTATGTTATGTTATGTTATGTTTTGTGTTATGTTATGTTCTGTTATGATATGTTATGTTACGTTTTGTGTTATGTTATGTTTTGTGTTACGTTATGTTATGTTTTGTGTTATGTTATGTTATGTTTTGTGTTATGTTATGTTTTGTGTTATGTTATGTTATGTTTTGTGTTATGTTATGTTTTGTGTTATGTTATGTTATGTTATGTTATGTTATGTTATGTTATGTTATGTTATGTTATGTTATGTTATGTTATGTTATGTTATGTTATGTTATGTTATGTTATGTTATGTTATGTTATGTTATGTTATGTTATGTTATGTTTTGTGTTATGTTATGCTTTGTGTTATGTTATGTTTTGTGTTATGTTATGTTTTGTGTTAAGTTATGTTTTGTGTTATGTTATGTTTTGTGTTATGTTATGCTTTGTGTTAAGTTATGTTTTGTGTTATGTTGTGTTATGTTATGTTATGATTTGTGTTATGTTATGTTTTGTGTTATGTTATGTTTTGTGTTATGTTATGTTTTGTTTTGTGTTGTGTTATGTTTTGTGTTATGTTATGTTTTGTGTTATGTTATGTTTTGTTTTATGTTATGTTATGTTTTGTGCTATGTTATGTTTTGTGTTTTGTTATGTTATGTTTTGTGTTATGTTATGTTACGTTTTTTGTTATGTTATGTGTTGTGTTATGTTATGTTTTGTGTTGTGTTATGTTATGATTTGTGTTATGTTATGTTATGTTTTGTGTTATGTTATGTTATGTTTTGTGTTATGTTAAGTTATGTTATGTTCTGTGTTATGTAATGTTATGTTATGTTATGTGATTTTCTGTGTTATGTTATGTTATGTTTTGTGTTATGTTATGTTTTGTGTTATGTTATGTTATGATATGATTTGTGTTATGTTATGTTTTGTGTTATGTTATGTTTTGTGTTGTGTTATGTTATAATATGTTATGTTATGTTTTGTGTTATGTTATGTTTTGTGTTATGTTATGTTTATGTTCTGTGTTATGTTATGTTATGTGTTGTGTTATGTTATGTTATGCTATGTTTTGTGTTGTGTTATGTTATGTTTAGTGTTATGTTAAGTTTTGTGTTATGTGATGTTATGTTTTGTGTTGTGTTATGATATGTTTTGTGTTGTGTTATGTTATGTTAAGTTTTGTGTTATGTTATGTTTTGTGTTTTGTTATGTTATGTTATGTTTTGTGTTGTGTTATGTTATGTTATGTCTTGTGTTATGTTATGTTTTGTGTTGTGCTATGTTATGTTATGTTATGTTCTGTGTTCTGTTATGTTTTGTGATATGTTATGTTTTGTGTTGTGTTATGTTATGTGTTGTGTTATGTTATGTTTTGTGTTGCGTTATGTTATGTATTGTGTTATGTTATGCTTTGTGTTGTGATATGTTATGTTTTTTGTTGTGTTATGTTATGTTTTGTGTTATGTTATGATTTGTGTTATGTTATGTTATGTTTTGTGATGTATTTCGTGTTGTGTTGTGTTATGCTTTGTGTTGTGTTGTGCTGTGTAATGTTATGTTATGTTATGTTTTGTGTTATGTTATGTTTTGTGTTATGGTATGTTTTGTGTTATGTTATGTCATGTTTTGTGTTGTGTTTTTATGTTATGTTTTGTGTTATGTTATGTTATGTTTTGTGTTATGTTATGTATGTCATGTTTTGTGTTGTGTTTTGTTATGTTATGTTTTGTGTTATGTTATGTTTTTTGTTATGTTATGTTTTAAGTTATGTTATGTTATATTTTAGGTTATGTTATGTTATGTTTTGTGTTATGTTATGTTTTGTTATATGTTATGTTATGTTTTGTGTTATGTTATTTTTTGTGTTATATATTTTGTTGTGTTATGTTATGAGTTGTGTTGTGTTATGTTATGTTTTGTGTTATGTTATGTTATGTTATGTTTTGTGTTATGTTATGTTATGTTTTGTGTTATGTTATGTTTTGTGTTATGTCATGTTTTGTGTTATGTTATGTTTTGTGTTGTGTTATGTTATGTTTTGTGTTATGTTAAGTAATGTTATGTTTTGTGTTATGTTATGTTTTGTGTTATGTTATGTTTTGTGTCATGTTATGTTTTGTGTTATGTTATGTTTTGTGTTATGTTATGTTTTGTGTTGTGTTATGTTATGTTACGTTATGTTATGTTATGTTATGTGTTATGTTATGTTTTGTGTTATGTTACGTTTTGTGTTATGTTATGTTTTGTGTTATGTTATGTTTTGTGTTATGTTATGTTTTGTGTTGTGTTGTGCTTTGTGTTGTGTTATGTTTTGTGTTGTGTTATGTTTTGTGTTATGTTATGTTTTGTGTTATGTTATGTCTTGTGTTATGTTATGTTATGTTTTGTGTTATGTTATGTTTTGTGTTGTGTTATGTTATGTTATGTTTTGTGTTATGTTATGTTTTGTGTTGTGTTATGTTATGTTTTGTGTTATGTTATGATGTGTGTTGTGTTATGTTATGTTTTGCGTTATGTTATGTTTTGTGTAATGTTATGTTTTGTGTTATGTTATGTTTTGTGTTATGTTATGTATTATGTTATGTTTTATGTTATGTTATGTGTTATGTTATGTTTTGTGTTGTGTTATGTGATGTTTTGTGTTATGTTATGTTTTAGGTTGTGTTATGATTTGAGTTGTGGTATGTTATGTTTTGCGGTGTGTGATGTTATGTTTTCGGTGTGTTATGTTATATTTTATGTTGTGTTATGTTATGTTTTGTGTTCTGTTTTGTGTTGTGTTATGATATGTTTTATTTTATGTTATGTTATGTGTTATGGTATGTTTTGTGTTATGTTATGCTTTGCGTTGTGTTATGTTATGTTTTGTGTTATGTTATGTAATGTTTTGTGTTAAATTATGTTATGTTTTGTGTTATGTTATGTTTTGTGTTATGTTGTGTTATGTTTTGTGTTATGTTATGTTTTGTGTTATGTTATATTATGTTTTGTGTTATGTTATGTTTTGTGTTATGTTTGTTATGTTTTGTGTTGTGTTATGTTTTGTGTTGTCTTATGTTATGTTATGTTTTGTGTTATGTTATGTTATGTTTTGTGTTATGTTATGTTATGTTTTGTGTTCTGTTATGTTTTGTGTTATGTTATGTTTTGTGTTATGTTATGTTTTGTGTTATGTTATGTTTCGTTTTATGTTGTGTTATGTTATGTTATGTTTTGTGTTGTGTTATGTTATGTTTTGTGTTATGTTAAGTTTTGTGTTGTGTTATGTTATGTTATGTTTTGTGTTATGTTATGTTTTTTGTTATGATGTGTGTTGTTTTATGTTATGTTATGTGTTGTGCTATGTCTTGTGTTGTGTTATGTTATGTTATGTTTTGTGTTATGTTATGTTTTGTGTTGTGTTATGTTATGTTACGTTATGTTATGTTATGTGTTATGTTATGTTTTGTGTTATGTTATGTTTTGTGTTATGTTATGTTTTGTGTTATGTTATGTTTTGTGTTATGTTGTGTTATGTTATGTTATGTTTTGTGTTGTGTTATGTTATGTTTTGTGTTGTGTTATGTTTTGTGTTGTGTTATGTTATGTTTTGTGTTATGTTATGTTTTGTGTTATGTTTTGTGTTATGTTATGTTATGCTATGTGTTATGTTATGTTTTGTGTTGTGTTATGTTATGTTTTGTGTTATGCTATGTTATGTTTTGTGTTATGTTATGTTTTGTGTTGTGTTATGTTATGTTACGTTATGTTATGTTATGTTATGTGTTATGTTATGTTTTGTGTTATGTTATGTTTTGTGTTATGTTATGTTTTGTGTTATGTTATGTTATGTTTTGTGTTATGTTATGTTTTGTGTTGTGTTATGTTTTGTGTTGTGTTATGTTTTGTGTTGTGTTATGTTTTGTTATGTTTTGTGTTATGTTATGTTTTGTGTTATGTTATGTTATGTTTTGTGTTATGTTATGTTTTGTGTTGTGTTATGTTATGTTATGTTATGTTTTGTGTTATGTTATGTTTTGTGTTGTGTTATGTTATGTTATGTTATTTTTTGTGTTATGTTATGTTTTGTGTTGTGTTGAGTTATGTTATGTTATGTTTTGTGTTATGTTATGATTTGTGTTGTGTTATGTTTTGTGTTATGTTATGTTCTGTGTTATGTTATGTATTATGTTATGTTTTATGTTATGTTATGTGTTATGTTATGTTTTGTGTTGTGTTATGTTATGTTTTGTGTTATGTTATGTTTTGTGTTGTGTTATGTTTTGAGTTGTGTTATGTTATGTTTTGCGGTGTCAGATGTTATGTTTTCGGTGTGTTATGTTATGTTTTATGTTGTGTTATGTTATGTTTTGTGTTGTGTTATAATTTTTGTTGTGTTGTGTTGTGTTGTTATGTTATGTTTTGTGTTGTGTTATGTTATGTTTTGTGTTGTGTTATGTTATGTTTTGTGTTATGTTATGTACTGTTATGTTATGTTATGTTATGTTTTGTGTTATGTTATGTTATGTTATGTTTTGTTTTATGTTATGTTATGTTCTGTGTTATCTTATGTTATGGTTTGTGTTATGTTATGGTATGTTTTGTGTTATGTTATGCTTTGTGTTGTGTTATGTTATGTTTTGTGTTATGTTATGTTTTGTGTTGTGTTATGTTATGATTTATGTTATGTTATGTTTTGTGTTATGTTAGGTTATGTTTTGTGTTGTGTTATGATATGTTTTATTTTAAGTTATGTTATGTGTTATGGTATGTTTTGTGTTATGTTATGCTTTGTGTTGTGTTATGTTATGTTTTGTGTTATGTTATGTAATGTTTTGTGTTAAGTTATGTTTTGTGTTAAATTATGTTATGTTTTGTGTTATGTTATGTTTTGTGTTATGTTGTGTTATGTTATGTTTTGTATGATGATATGTTTTGTGTTATGTTATGTTTTGTGTTATGTTTGTTATGTTTTGTGTTGTGTTATGTTATGTTTTGTGTTATGTTATGTTTTGTGTTATGTTATGTTTTGTGCTATGTTATATTTTTTGTTGTCTTATGTTATGTTATGTTTTGTGTTATGTTATGTTATGTTTTGTGTTATGTTATGTTATGTTTTGTATTGTGTTATGTTATGTTTTGTGTTATGTTATGTTTTGTGTTATGTTATGTTTTGTGTTATGTTATGCTTTGTGTTATGTTATGTTTCGTTTTATGTTGTGTTATGTTATGTTATGTTTTGTGTTGTGTTATATTATGTTTTGTGTTATGTTATGTTTTGTGTTGTGTTATGTTATGTTATGATTTGTGTTATGTTATGTTATGTTTTTTGTTATGATATGTTTTGTTTTATGTTATGTTATGTGTTATGCTATGTTTTGTGTTGTGTTATGTTATGTTATGTTTTGTGTTGTGTTAAGTTATGTTATGTTTTGTGTTATGTTATGTTTTGTGTTATGTTATGTTTTGTGCTATGTTATGTTTTGTGTTGTCTTATGTTATGTTATGTTATGTTTTGTGTTATGTTATGTTATGTTTTGTGTTATGCTATGTTATGTTATGTTATGTTTTGTGTTATGTTATGTTATGTTATGATATGTTATGTTATGTTTTGTGTTATGTTATGTTTTGTGTTACGTTATGTTATGTTTTGTGTTATGTTATGTTATGTTTTGTGTTATGTTATGTTTTGTGTTATGTTATGTTATGTTTTGTGTTATGTTATGTTTTGTGTTATGTTATGTTATGTTATGTTATGTTATGTTTTGTGTTATGTTATGCTTTGTGTTATGTTATGTTTTGTGTTATGTTATGTTTTGTGTTATGTTAAGTTTTGTGTTATGTTGTGTTATGTTATGTTATGTTTTGTGTTATGTTATGTTTTGTGTTATGTTATGTTTTGTGTTATGTTATGTTATGTTTTGTGTTGTGTTATGTTATGTTTTGTTATGTTTTGTGTTATGTTATGTTTTGTGTTGTGTCATGTTATGTTATGTTTTGTGTTATGTTATGTTTTGTGTTGTGTTGTGTTATGTTATGTTTTGTGTTATGTTATGATTTGTGTTGTGTTATGTTATGTTTTGTGTTATGTTATGTTTTGTGTAATGTTATGTTTTGTGTTGTGTTATGTTATGTTTTGTGTTATGTTATGTTTTGTGTTGTGTTATGTTTTGAGTTGTGTTATGTTATGCTTTGCGGTGTGTGATGTTGTGTTTCCGGTGTGTTATGTTATGTTTTATGTTGTGTTATGTTATGTTTTGTGTTGTGTTATAATTTGTGTTGTGTTGTGTTATGTTATGTTATGCTTTGTGTTGTGTTATGTTATGTTTTGTGTTGTGTTATGTTATGTTTTGTGTTATGTTATGTTTTGTGTTATGTTATGTTATGTTCTGTGTTATCTTATGTTATGTTTTGTGTTTTGTTATGGTATGTTTTGTGTTATGTTATGTTTTGTGTTATGTTATGTTTTGTGTTTTGTTATGTTATGTTTTGTGTTATGTTATGTTTTTTGTTATGTTATGTTATGTTTTAAGTTATGTTATGTAATGTTATGTTTTAGGTTATGTTATGTTATGTTTTGTGTTATGTTATGTTTTGTTATATGTTATGTTATGTTTTGTGTTATGCTATTTTTTGTGTTATATAATTTGTTGTGTTATGTTATGAGTTGTGTTGTGTTATGTTATGTTTTGTGTTATGTTATGTTATGTTATGTTATGTTTTGTGTTATGTTATGTTATGTTTTGTGTTATGTTGTTTTGTGTTATGACATGTTTTGTGATATGTTATGTTTTGTGTTGTGTTATGTTATGTTTTGTGTTATTTTATGTTAAGTAATGTTATGTTTTGTGTTATGCTATGTTTTGTGTTATGTTATGTTTTGTGTTATGTTATGTTTTGTGTTATGTTATGTTTTGTGTTATGTTATGTTTTGTGTTGTGTTATGTTATGTTACGTTATGTTATGTTATGTTATGTTATGTGTTATGTTATGTTTTGTGTTATGTTATGTTTTGTGTTATGTTATGTTTTGTGTTATGTTATGTTTTGTGTTGTGTTATGCTTTGTGTTGTGTTATGTTTTGTGTTGTGTTATGTTTTGTGTTATGTTATGTTTTGTGTTATGTTATGTTTTGTGTTATGTTATGTTATGTTATGTTTTGTGTTATGTTATGTTTTGTGTTGTGTTATGTTATGTTATGTTTTGTGTTATGTTATGTTTTGTGTTGTGTTATGTTATGTTATGTTTTGTGTTATGTTATGATTTGTGTTGTGTTATGTTATGTTTTGCGTTATGTTATGTTTTGTGTAATGTTATGTTTTGTGTTATGTTATATTTTGTGTTATGTTATGTATTATGTTATGTTTTATGTTATGTTATGTGTTATGTTATGTTTTGTGTTGTGTTATGTTATGTTTTGTGTTATGTTATGTTCTGCGTTGTGTTATGATTTGAGTTGTGTTATGTTATGTTTTGCGGTGTGTGATGTTATGTTTTCGGTGTGTTATGTTATGTTTTATGTTGTGTTATGTTATGTTTTGTGTTATGTTATGTTTTGTGTTATGTTATGTTTTGTGTTATGTTATGTTATGTTTTGTGTTGTGTTATGATATCTTTTATTTTATGTTATGCTATGTGTTATGGTATGTTTTGTGTTATGTTATGCTTTGCGTTATGTTATGTTATGTTTTGTGTTATGTTATGTAATGTTTTGTGTTAAATTATGTTATGTTTTGGGTTATGTTATATTTTGTGTTATGTTGTGTTATGTTTTGTGTTATGTTATGTTATGTTTTGTGTTATGTTTGTTATGTTTTGTGTTGTGTTGTTATATTATGTTTTGTGTTATGTTATGTTTTGTGTTATGTTATGTTTTGTGCTATGTTATGTTTTGTGTTGTCTTATGTTATGTTATGTTTTGTGTTATGTTATGTTATGTTTTGTGTTATGTTATTTTTTGTGTTATATAATTTGTTGTGTTATGTTATGAGTTCTGTTGTGTTATGTTATGTTTTGTGTTATGTTATGTTATGTTATGTTATGTTATGTTTTGTGTTATGTTATGTTATGTTTTGTGTTATGTCATGTTTTGTGTTATTTTATGTTTTGTGTTGTGTTATGTTATGTTTTGTGTTATGTTATGTTAAGTAATGTTATGTTTTGTGTTATGTTTTGTGTTATGTTATGTTTTGTGTTATGTTATGTTTTGTGTTATGTTATGTTTTGTGTTGTGTTATGTTATGTTACGTTATGTTATGTTATGTTATGTGTTATGTTATGTTTTGTGTTATGTTATGTTTTGTGTTATGTTATGTTTTGTGTTATGTTGTGTTATGTTATGTTTTGTGTTGTGTTATGTTATGTTTTGTGTTATGTTACGTTATGTTTTGTGTTATGTTATGTTTTGTGCTGTGTTATGTTATGTTACGTTATGTTATGTTATGTTATGTTATGTTATGTTATGTTATGTGTTATGTTATGTTTTGATTTATGTTATGTTTTGTGTTATGTTATGTTTTGTGTTATGTTATGTTATGTTTTGTGTTATGTTATGTTTTGTGTTGTGTTATGTTTTGTGTTGTGTTATGTTTTGATCTGTGTTATGTTTTGTGTTATGTTATGTTTTGTGTTATGTTATGTCTTGTGTTATGTTATGTTATCTTTTGTGTTATGTTATGTTTTGTGTTGTGTTATGTTATGTTCTGTTATGTTTTGTGTTATGTTATGTTTTGTGTTGTGTTATGTTATGTTATGTTATTTTTTGTGTTATGTTATGTTTTGTGTTGTGTTGAGTTATGTTATGTTATGTTTTGTGTTATGTTATGATTTGTGTTGTGTTATGTTATGTTTTGTGTTATGTTATGTTTTGTGTAATGTTATGTTTTGTGTTATGTTATGTTTTGTGTTATGTTATGTATTATGTTATGTTTTATGTTATGTTATGTGTTATGTTATGTTTTGTGTTATGTTATATTTTGTAATGTGTTATGTTTTGAGTTGTGTTATGTTATGTTTTGCGGTGTCAGATGTTATGTTTTCGGTGTGTTATGTTATGTTTTATGTTGTGTTATGTCATGTTTTGTGTTGTGTTATAATTTTTGTTGTGTTGTGTTGTGTTGTTATGTTATGTTTTGTGTTGTGTTATGTTATGTTTTGTGTTGTGTTATGTTATCTTTTGTGTTATGTTATGTAATGTTATGTTATGTTATGTTATGTTATGTTATGTTATGTTTTGTGTTATGTTATGTTATGTTATGTTTTGTTTTATGTTATGTTATGTTCTGTGTTATCTTATGTTATGTTTTGTGTTATGTTATGGTATGTTTTGTGTTATGTTATGCTTTGTGTTGTGTTATGTTATGTTTTGTGTTATGTAATGTTTTGTGTTGTGTTATGTTATGATTTATGTTATGTTATGTTTTGTGTTATGTTAGGTTATGTTTTGTGTTGTGTTATGATATGTTTTATTTTAAGTTATGTTATGTGTTATGGTATGTTTTGTGTTAT
Source organism: Tenodera sinensis (assembly GCA_030765045.1). Classification (NCBI taxonomy): domain Eukaryota; kingdom Metazoa; phylum Arthropoda; class Insecta; order Mantodea; family Mantidae; genus Tenodera; species Tenodera sinensis. The sequence goes on along the minus strand of CM060972.1, from coordinate 36,728,935 downwards.
GTTATGCTTTGTGTTGTGTTATGTTATGTTTTGTGTTATGTTATGTAATGTTTTGTGTTAAGTTATGTTTTGTGTTAAATTATGTTATGTTTTGTGTTATGTTATGTTTTGTGTTATGTTGTGTTATGTTATGTTATGTTTTGTGTGATGATATGTTTTGTGTTATGTTATGTTATGTTTTGTGTTATGTTTGTTATGTTTTGTGTTGTGTTATGTTATGTTTTGTGTTATGTTATGTTTTGTGTTATGTTATGTTTTGTGCTATGTTATATTTTTTGTTGTCTTATGTTATGTTATGTTTTGTGTTATGTTATGTTATGTTTTGTGTTATGTTATGTTATGTTTTGTATTGTCTTATGTTATGTTTTGTGTTATGTTATGTTTTGTGTTATGTTATGTTTTGTGTTATGTTATGTTTCGTTTTATGTTGTGTTATGTTATGTTATGTTTTGTGTTGGGTTATGTTATGTTATGTTATGTTTTGTGTTATGTTATGTTATGTTTTTTGTTATGATATGTTTTGTTTTATGTTATGTTATGTGTTATGCTATGTTTTGTGTTGTGTTATGTTATGTTATGTTTTGTGTTATGTTTTGTGTTGTGTTAAGTTATGTTATGTTTTGTGTTATGTTATGTTATGTTTTGTGTTATGTTATGTATGTCATGTTTTGTGTTGTGTTTTGTTATGTTATGTTTTGTGTTATGTTATGTTTTTTGTTATGTTATGTTATGTTTTAAGTTATGTTATGTAATGTTATGTTTTAGGTTATGTTATGTTATGTTTTGTGTTATGTTATGTTTTGTTATATGTTATGTTATGTTTTGTGTTATGCTATTTTTTGTGTTATATAATTTGTTGTGTTATGTTATGAGTTGTGTTGTGTTATGTTATGTTTTGTGTTATGTTATGTTATGTTATGTTATGTTATGTTTTGTGTTATGTTATGTTATGTTTTGTGTTATGTTGTTTTGTGTTATGACATGTTTTGTGATATGTTATGTTTTGTGTTGTGTTATGTTATGTTTTGTGTTATTTTATGTTAAGTAATGTTATGTTTTGTGTTATGCTATGTTTTGTGTTATGTTATGTTTTGTGTTATGTTATGTTTTGTGTTATGTTATGTTTTGTGTTATGTTATGTTTTGTGTTGTGTTATGTTATGTTACGTTATGTTATGTTATGTTATGTTATGTGTTATGTTATGTTTTGTGTTATGTTATGTTTTGTGTTATGTTATGTTTTGTGTTATGTTATGTTTTGTGTTATGTTATGTTTTGTGTTGTGTTATGCTTTGTGTTGTGTTATGTTTTGTGTTGTGTTATGTTTTGTGTTATGTTATGTTTTGTGTTATGTTATGTTTTGTGTTATGTTATGTTATGTTATGTTTTGTGTTATGTTATGTTTTGTGTTGTGTTATGTTATGTTATGTTTTGTGTTATGTTATGTTTTGTGTTGTGTTATGTTATGTTATGTTTTGTGTTATGTTATGATTTGTGTTGTGTTATGTTATGTTTTGCGTTATGTTATGTTTTGTGTAATGTTATGTTTTGTGTTATGTTATAGTTTGTGTTATGTTATGTATTATGTTATGTTTTATGTTATGTTATGTGTTATGTTATGTTTTGTGTTATGTTATGTTCTGCGTTGTGTTATGATTTGAGTTGTGTTATGTTATGTTTTGCGGTGTGTGATGTTATGTTTTCGGTGTGTTATGTTATGTTTTATGTTGTGTTATGTTATGTTTTGTGTTATGTTATGTTTTGTGTTATGTTATGTTTTGTGTTATGTTATGTTATGTTTTGTGTTGTGTTATGATATCTTTTATTTTATGTTATGCTATGTGTTATGGTATGTTTTGTGTTATGTTATGCTTTGCGTTGTGTTATGTTATGTTTTGTGTTATGTTATGTAATGTTTTGTGTTAAATTATGTTATGTTTTTGGTTATGTTATATTTTGTGTTATGTTGTGTTATGTTTTGTGTTATGTTATGTTATGTTTTGTGTTATGTTTGTTATGTTTTGTGTTGTGTTGTTATATTATGTTTTGTGTTATGTTATGTTTTGTGTTATGTTATGTTTTGTGCTATGTTATGTTTTGTGTTGTCTTATGTTATGTTATGTTTTGTGTTATGTTATGTTATGTTTTGTGTTATGTTATTTTTTGTATTATATAATTTGTTGTGTTATGTTATGAGTTCTGTTGTGTTATGTTATGTTTTGTGTTATGTTATGTTATGTTATGTTATGTTTTGTGTTATGTTATGTTATGTTTTGTGTTATGTCATGTTTTGTGTTATTTTATGTTTTGTGTTGTGTTATGTTATGTTTTGTGTTATGTTATGTTAAGTAATGTTATGTTTTGTGTTATGTTTTGTGTTATGTTATGTTTTGTGTTATGTTATGTTTTGTGTTATGTTATGTTTTGTGTTGTGTTATGTTATGTTACGTTATGTTATGTTATGTTATGTGTTATGTTATGTTTTGTGTTATGTTATGTTTTGTGTTATGTTATGTTTTGTGTTATGTTATGTTTTGTGTTATGTTATGTTTTGTGTTGTGTTATGCTTTGTGTTGTGTTATGTTTTGTGTTATGTTATGTTATGTGTTATATTATGTTTTGTGTTGTGTTATGTTATGTTAAGTTTTGTGTTATGCTATGTTTTGTGTTGTGTTATGTTATGTTATGTTTTGTGTTATGTTATGATTTGTGTTGTGTTATGTTATGTTTTGCGTTATGTTATGTTTTGTGTAATGTTATGTTTTGTGTTATGTTATGTTTTGTGTTATGTTATGTATTAAGTTATGTTTTATGTTATGTTATGTGTTATGTTATGTTTTGTGTTGTGTTATGTTTTGTGTTATGTTATGTTTTGCGTTGTGTTATGATTTGAGTTGTGTTATGTTATGTTTTGCGTTATGTTAAGTTTTGTGTAATGTTATGTTTTGTGTTATGTTATGTTTTGTGTTGTGTTATGTATTATGTTATGTTTTGTGTTATGTTATGATTTGTGTTGTGTTATGTTATGTTTTGTGTTATGTTATGTTTTGTGTAATGTTATGTTTTGTGTTATGTTATGTTTTGTGTTATGTTATGTATTATGTTATGTTTTATGTTATGTTATGTGTTATGTTATATTTTGTGTTGTGTTATGTTATGTTTTGTGTTATGTTATGTTTTGTGTTATGGTATATTTTGTGTTATGTTATGTTATGTCATGTTTTGTGTTGTGTTTTTTATGTTATGTTTTGTGTTATGTTATGTTATGTTTTGTGTTATGTTATGTATGTCATGTTTTGTGTTGTGTTTTGTTATGTTATGTTTTGTGTTATGTTATGTTTTTTGTTATGTTATGCTATGTTTTAAGTTATGTTATGTTATGTTTTAGGTTATGTTATGTTTTGTGTTATGTTATGTTCTGTTATATGATATGTTATGTTTTGTGTTATGTTATTTTTTGTGTTATATAATTTGTTGTGTTATGTTATGAGTTGTGTTGTGTTATGTTATGTTTTGTGTTATGTGATGTTATGTTATGTTATGTTTTGTGTTATGTTATGTTATGTGATATGTTATGTTTTGTGTTGTGTTATGTTATGTGTTGTGTTATGTTATGTTTTGTGTTGCGTTATGTTATGTATTGTGTTATGTTATGCTTTGTGTTGTGATATGTTATGTTTTGTGTTATGTTATGATTTGTGTTATGTTATGTTATGTTTTGTGATGTATTTTGTGTTGTGTTGTGTTATGTTTTGTGTGTGTTGTGCTGTGTAATGTTATGTTATGTTATGTTTTGTGTTATGTTATGTTTTGTGTTATGTTGTTTTGTGTTATGACATGTTTTGTGTTATGTTATGTTTTGTGTTGTGTTATGTTATGTTTTGTGTTATTTTATGTTAAGTAATGTTATGTTTTGTGTTATGCTATGTTTTGTGTTATGTTATGTTTTTTAGTTATGTTATGTTTTGTGTTATGTTATGTTTTGTGTTATGTTATGTTTTGTGTTGTGTTATGTTATGTTACGTTATGTTATGTTATGTTATGTGTTATGTTATGTTTTGTGTTATGTTATGTTTTGTGTTATGTTATGTTTTGTGTTATGTTATGTTTTGTGTTATGTTATGTTTTGTGTTGTGTTATGCTTTGTGTTGTGTTATGTCTTGTGTTGTGTTATGTTTTGTGTTATGTTATGTTTTGTGTTATGTTATGTTTTGTGTTATGTTATGTTATGTTTTGTGTTATGTTATGTTTTGTGTTGTTATGTTATGTTATGTTTTGTGTTATGTTATGTTTTGTGTTGTGTTATGTTATGTTATGTTTTGTGTTATGTTATGATTTGTGTTGTGTTATGTTATGTTTTGCGTTATGTTATGTTTTGTGTAATGTTATGTTTTGTGTTATGTTATATTTTGTGTTATGTTATGTATTAAGTTATGTTTTATGTTATGTTATGTGTTATGTTATGTTTTGTGTTGTGTTATGTTATGTTTTGTGTTATGTTATGTTTTGCGTTGTGTTATGATTTGAGTTGTGTTATGTTATGTTTTGCGGTGTGTGATGTTATGTTTTCGGTGTGTTATGTTATGCTTTATGTTGTGTTATGTTATGTTTTGTGTTATGTTATGTTTTGTGTTATGTTATGTTATGTTTTGTGTTGTGTTATGATATCTTTTATTTTATGTTATGTTATGTGTTATGGTATGTTTTGTGTTATGTTATGCTTTGCGTTGTGTTATGTTATGTTTTGTGTTATGTTATGTAATGTTTTGTGTTAAATTATGTTATGTTTTGGGTTATGTTATGTTTTGTGTTATGTTGTGTTATGTTTTGTGTTATGTTATGTGATGTTTTGTGTTATGTTTGTTATGTTTGATGTTGTGTTTTTATATTATGTTTTGTGTTATGTTATGTTTTGTGTTATGTTATGTTTTGTGCTATGTTATGTTTTGTGTTGTCTTATGTTATGTTATGTTTTGTGTTATGTTATGTTATGTTTTGTGTTATGTTATGTTATGTTTTGTGTTGTGTTATGTTTTGTGTTATGTTTTGTGTTATGTTATGTTTTGTGTTATGTTATGTTTCGTTTTATGTTGTGTTATGTTATGTTATGTTTTGTGTTGTGTTATGTTATGTTTTGTGTTATGTTAAGTTTTCTGTGTGTTATGTTATGTTATGTTTTGTGTTATGTTATGTTTTTTGTTATGATATGTTTTGTTTTATGTTATGTTATGTGTTATGCTATGTCTTGTGTTGTGTTATGTTATGTTATGTTTTGTGTTATGTTATGTTTTGTGTTGTGTTATGTTATGTTACGTTATGTTATGTTATGTGTTATGTTATGTTTTGTGTTATGTTATGTTTTGTGTTGTGTTATGTTTTGTGTTGTGTTATGTTATGTTTTGTGTTATGTTATATTTGTGTTATGTTTTGTGTTATGTTATGTTATGCTATGTGTTATGTTATGTTTTGTGTTGTGTTATGTTATGTTTTGTGTTATGTTATGTTATGTTTTGTGTTATGTTATGTTTTGTGTTGTGTTATGTTTTGTGTTGTGTTATGTTTTGTTATGTTTTGTGTTATGTTATGTTTTGTGTTGTTATGTTTTGTGTTATGTTATGTTTTGTGTTATGTTATGTTTTGTGTTGTGTTATGTTTTGTGTTATGTTATGTTTTGTGTTATGTTATGTTTTGTGTTATGTTATGTTTCGTTTTATGTTGTGTTATGTTATGTTATGTTATGTTTTGTGTTGTGTTATGTTATGTTTTGTGTTATGTTAAGTTTTGTGTTGTGTTATGTTATGTTATGTTTTGTGTTCTGTTATGTTTTTTGTTATGATGTGTGTTGTTTTATGTTATGTTATGTGTTGTGCTATGTCTTGTGTTGTGTTATGTTATGTTATGTTTTGTGTTATGTTATGTTATGTTTTTTGTTATATGTTTTGTTTTATGTTATGTTATGTGTTATGCTATGTTTTGTGTTGTGTTATGTTATGTTATGTTTTGTGTTATGTTTTGTGTTGTGTTATGTTATGTTATGTTTTGTGTTATGTTATGCTTTGTGTTATGTTATGTTTTTTGCTATGTTATGTTTTGTGTCGTCTTATGTTATGTTATGCTTTGTGTTATGTTATGTTATGTTTTGTGTTATGCTATGTTATGTTATGTTTTGTGTTATGTTATGTTCTGTTATGATATGTTATGTTATGTTTTGTGTTATGTTATGTTTTGTGTTACGTTATGTTATGTTTTGTGTTATGTTATGTTATGTTTTGTGTTATGTTATGTTTTGTGTTATGTTATGTTATGTTTTGTGTTATGTTATGTTTTGTGTTATGTTATGTTATGTTATGTTATGTTATGTTATGTTATGTTATGTTCTGTTATGTTATGCTTTGTGTTATGTTATGTTTTGTGTTATGTTATGTTTTGTGTTAAGTTATGTTTTGTGTTATGTTATGTTTTGTGTTATGTTATGCTTTGTGTTAAGTTATGTTTTGTGTTACGTTGTGTTATGTTATGTTATGTTTTGTGTTATGTTATGTTTTGTGTTATGTTATGTTTTGTGTTATGTTATGTTATGTTTTGTGTTGTGTTATGTTATGTTTTGTGTTATGTTATGTTTTGTGTTATGTTATGTTTTGTTTTATGTTATGTTATGTTTTGTGCTATGTTATGTTTTGTGTTGTGTTATGTTATGTTTTGTGTTATGTTATGTTATGTTTTTTGTTATGTTATGTGTTGTGTTATGTTATGGTTTGTGTTGTGTTATGTTATGGTTTGTGTTATGTTATGTTTTGTGTTATGTTATGTTATGTTTTGTGTTATGTTAAGTTATGTTATGTTCTGTGTTATGTAATGTTATGTTATGTTATGTGATTTTCTGTGTTATGTTATGTTTTGTGTTATGTTATGTTATGTTTTGTGTTATGTTATGATATGATTTGTGTTATGTTATGTTTTGTGTTATGTTATGTTTTGTGTTGTGTTATGTTATGTTATGTTATGTTTTGTGTTATGTTATGTTTATGTTTTGTGTTATGTTATGTTATGTGTTGTGTTATGTTATGTTATGCTATGTTTTGTGTTGTGTTATGTTATGTTTAGTGTTATGTTAAGTTTTGTGTTATGTGATGTTATGTTTTGTGTTGTGTTATGATATGTTTTGTGTTGTGTTATGTTATGTTAAGTTTTGTGTTATGTTATGTTATGTTTTGTGTTTTGTTATGTTATGTTATGTTTTGTGTTGTGTTATGTTATGTTATGTCTTGTGTTATGTTATGTTTTGTGTTGTGCTATGTTATGTTATGTTATGTTTTGTGTTCTGTTATGTTTTGTGATATGTTATGTTTTGTGTTGTGTTATGTTATGTGTTGTGTTATGTTATGTTTTGTGTTGCGTTATGTTATGTGTTGTGTTATGTTATGCTTTGTGTTGTGATATGTTATGTTTTTTGTTGTGTTATGTTATGTTTTGTGTTATGTTATGATTTGTGTTATGTTATGTTATGTTTTGTGATGTATTTTGTGTTGTGTTGTGTTATGTTTTGTGTTGTGTTGTGCTGTGTAATGTTATGTTATGTTATGTTTTGTGTTATGTTATGTTTTGTGTTATGGTATGTTTTGTGTTATGTTATGTCATGTTTTGTGTTGTGTTTTTTATGTTATGTTTTGTGTTATGTTATGTTATGTTTTGTGTTATGTTATATATGTCATGTTTTGTGTTGTGTTTTGTTATGTTATGTTTTGTGTTATGTTATGTTTTTTGTTATGTTATGTTATGTTTTAAGTTATGTTATGTTATATTTTAGGTTATGTTATGTTATGTTTTGTGTTATGTTATGTTTTGTTATATGTTATGTTATGTTTTGTGTTATGTTATTTTTTGTGTTATATAATTTGTTGTGTTATGTTATGAGTTGTGTTGTGTAATGTTATGTTTTGTGTTATGTTAGGTTATGTTTTGTGTTATGTTATGTTATGTTTTGTGTTATGTTATGTTTTGTGTTATGTCATGTTTTGTGTTATGTTATGTTTTGTGTTGTGTTATGTTATGTTTTGTGTTATGTTATGTTAAGTAATGTTATGTTTTGTGTTATGTTATGTTTTGTGTTATGTTATGTTTTGTGTTATGTTATGTTTTGTGTTATGTTATGTTTTGTGTTATGTTATGTTTTGTGTTGTGTTATGTTATGTTACGTTATGTTATGTTATGTTATGTGTTATGTTATGTTTTGTGTTATGTTACGTTTTGTGTTATGTTATGTTTTGTGTTATGTTATGTTTTGTGTTATGTTATGTTTTGTGTTGTGTTATGCTTTGTGTTGTGTTATGTTTTGTGTTGTGTTATGTTTTGTGTTATGTTATGTTTTGTGTTATGTTATGTCTTGTGTTATGTTATGTTATGTTTTGTGTTATGTTATGTTTTGTGTTGTGTTATGTTATGTTATGTTTTGCGTTATGTTATGTTTTGTGTTGTGTTATGTTATGTTTTGTGTTATGTTATGATGTGTGTTGTGTTATGTTATGTTTTGCGTTATGTTATGTTTTGTGTAATGTTATGTTTTGTGTTATGTTATGTTTTGTGTTATGTTATGTATTATGTTATGTTTTATGTTATGTAATGTGTTATGTTATGTTTTGTGTTGTGTTATGTTATGTTTTGTGTTATGTTATGTTTTAGGTTGTTTTATGATTTGAGTTGTGTTATGTTATGTTTTGCGGTGTGTGATGTTATGTTTTCGGTGTGTTATGTTATGTTCTATGTTGTGTTATGTTATGTTTTGTGTTCTGTTTTGTGTTGTGTTATGTTATGTTTTGTTTTATGTTATGTTTTGTGTTATGTTATGTTTTGTGTTGTGTTATGATATGTTTTATTTTATGTTATGTTATGTGTTATGGTATGGTTTGTGTTATGTTATGCTTTGCGTTGTGTTATGTTATGTTTTGTGTTATGTTGTGTAATGTTTTGTGTTAAATTATGTTATGTTTTGTGTTATGTTATGTTTTGTGTTATGTTGTGTTATGTTTTGTGTTATGTTATGTTTTGTGTTATGTTATATTATGTTTTGTGTTATGTTATGTTTTGTGTTATGTTTGTTATGTTTTGTGTTGTGTTATGTTTTGTGTTGTCTTATGTTATGTTATGTTTTGTGTTATGTTATGTTATGTTTTGTGTTATGTTATGTTATGTTTTGTGTTGTGTTATGTTTTGTGTTATGTTATGTTTTGTGTTATGTTATGTTTTGTGTTATGTTATGTTTCGTTTTATGTTGTGTTATGTTATGTTTTGTGTTGTGTTATGTTATGTTTTGTGTTATGTTAAGTTTTGTGTTGTGTTATGTTATGTTATGTTTTGTGTTATGTTAAGTTTTTTGTTATGATGTGTGTTGTTTTATGTTATGTTATGTGTTGTGCTATGTCTTGTGTTGTGTTATGTTATGTTATGTTTTGTGTTATGTTATGTTTATGTTGTGTTATGTTATGTTACGTTATGTTATGTTATGTGTTATGTTATGTTTTGTGTTATGTTATGTTTTGTGTTATGTTATGTTTTGTGTTATGTTGTGTTATGTTATGTTATGTTTTGTGTTGTGTTATGTTATGTTTTGTGTTGTGTTATGTTTTGTGTTGTGTTATGTTATGTTTTGTGTTATGTTATGTTTTGTGTTATGTTTTGTGTTATGTTATGTTATGCTATGTGTTATGTTATGTTTTGTGTTGTGTTATGTTATGTTTTGTGTTATGTTATGTTATGTTTTGTGTTATGTTATGTTTTGTGTTGTGTTATGTTATGTTACGTTATGTTATGTTATGTTATGTTATGTGTTATGTTATGTTTTGTGTTATGTTATGTTTTGTGTTATGTTATGTTTTGTGTTATGTTATGTTATGTTTTGTGTTATGTTATGTTTTGTGTTGGGTTATGTTTTGTGTTGTGTTATGTTTTGTGTTGTGTTATGTTTTGTGTTTTGTTATGTTTTGTGTTATGTTATGTTTTGTGTTATGTTATGTTATGTTTTGTGTTATGTTATGTTTTGTGCTGTGTTATGTTATGTTATGTTATGTTTTGTGTTATGTTATGTTTTGTGTTGTGTTATGTTATGTTATGTTATTTTTTGTGTTATGTTATGTTTTGTGTTGTGTTGAGTTATGTTATGTTATGTTTCGTGTTATGTTATGATTTGTGTTGTGTTATGTTATGTTTTGTGTTATGTTATGTTTTGTGTAATGTTAGGTTTTGTGTCATGTTATGTTTTGTGTTATGTTATGTATTATGTTATGTTTTATGTTATGTTATGTGTTATGTTATGTTTTGTGTTGTGTTATGTTATGGTTTGTGTTATTATATGTTTTGTGTTGTGTTATGTTTTGAGTTGTGTTATGTTATGTTTTGCGGTGTCAGATGTTATGTTTTCGGTGTGTTATGTTATGTTTTATGTTGTGTTATGTTATGTTTTGTGTTGTGTTATAATTTTTGTTGTGTTGTGTTGTGTTGTTATGTTATGTTTTGTGTTGTGTTATGTTATGTTTTGTGTTGTGTTATGTTATGTTTTGTGTTATGTTATGTAATGTTATGTTATGTTATGTTATGTTTTGTGTTATGTTATGTTATGTTATGTTATGTTTTGTTTTATGTTATTTTATGTTCTGTGTTATCTTATGTTATGTTTTGTGTTATGTTATGGTATGTTTTGTGTTATATTATGCTTTGTGTTGTGTTATGTTATGTTTTGTGTTATGTTATGTTTTGTGTTGTGTTATGTTATGATTTATGTTATGTTATGTTTTGTGTTATGTTAGGTTATGTTTTGTGTTGTGTTATGATATGTTTTATTTTAAGTTATGTTATGTGTTATGGTATGTTTTGTGTTATGTTATGCTTTGTGTTGTGTTATGTTATGTTTTGTGTTATGTTATGTAATGTTTTGTGTTAAGTTATGTTTTGTGTTAAATTATGTTATGTTTTGTGTTATGTTATGTTTTGTGTTATGTTGTGTTATGTTATGTTTTGTGTGATGATATGTTTTGTGTTATGTTATGTTTTGTGTTATGTTTGTTATGTTTTGTGTTGTGTTATGTTATGTTTTGTGTTATGTTATGTTTTGTGCTATGTTATATTTTTTGTTGTCTTATGTTATGTTATGTTTTGTGTTATGTTATGTTATGTTTTGTGTTATGTTATGTTATGTTTTGTGTTATGCTATGTTATGTTATGTTATGTTTTGTGTTATGTTATGTTATGTTATCTAATGTTATGTTATGTTATGTTTTGTGTTATGTTATGTTTTGTGTTACGTTATGTTATGTTTTGTGTTATGTTATGTTATGTTTTGTGTTATGTTATGTTTTGTGTTATGTTATGTTATGTTTTGTGTTATGTTATGTTTTGTGTTATGTTATGTTATGTTATGTTTTGTGTTATGTTATGCTTTGTGTTATGTTATGTTTTGTGTTATGTTATGTTTTGTGTTATGTTATGTTTTGTGTTATGTTGTGTTATGTTATGTTATGTTTTGTGTTATGTTATGTTTTGTGTTATGTTATGTTTTGTGTTATGTTATGTTATGTTTTGTGTTGTGTTATGTTATGTTTTGTGTTATGTTATGTTTTGTGTTATGTTATGTTTTGTGTTATGTTATGTTATGTTTTGTGCTATGTTATGTTTTGTGTTGTGTTATGTTATGTTTTGTGTTACGTTATGTTATGTTTTTTGTTATGTTATGTGTTGTGTTATGTTATGTTTTGTGTTGTGTTATGTTATGTTTTGTGTTATGTTATGTTATGTTATGTTTTGTGTTATGTTATGTTTTGTGTTATGTTAAATTATGTTATGTTCTGTGTTATGTAATGTTATGTTATGTTATGTGATTTTCTGTGTTATGTTATGTTATGTTTTGTGTTATGTTATGTTATGTTTTGTGTTATGTTATGTTATGATATGATTTGTGTTATGTTATGTTATGTTATTTTTTGTGCTATGTTATGTTATGTTATGTTATGTTATGTTTTGTGTTATGTTATGTTATGTTATGTTATGTTTTGTGTTATGTTATGTTTTGTGTTATGATATGTTATGTTATGTTTTGTGTTATGTTATGTTATGTTTTGTGTTATGTTGTGTTATGTTATCTTATGTTTTGTGTTATGTTATGTTTTGTGTTGTTATGTTTTGTGTTGTGTTATGTGGTTATGTTTTGTGTTGTGTTATGTTATGTTTTGTGTTGTGTTATGTTTTGTGTTATGTTTTGTTATGTGTTATGTTTTGTGTTGTATTATCTTATGTTTTGTGTTGTGTTATCTTATGTTTTGTGTTGTGTTATGTTATGTTTTGTGTTATGTTATGTTTTGTGTTATGTTATGTTTTGTGTTATGTTATGTTATGTTTATGTTTTGTGTTATGTTATGTTATGTGTTGTGTTATGTTATGTTATGCTATGTTTTCTGTTGTGTTATGTTATGTTTTGTGTTATGTTAAGTTATGTTTTGTGTTGTGTTACGTTTTGTGTTATGTTATGTTTTGTGTTGTGTTATGTTTTGTGTTATGTGATGTTATGTTTTGTGTTGTGTTATGATATGTTTTGTGTTGTGTTATGTTATGTTAAGTTTTGTGTTATGTTATGTTATGTTTTGTGTTTTGTTATGTTATGTTATGTTTTGTGTTGTGTTATGTTATGTTATGTCTTGTGATATGTTATGTTTTGTGTTGTGCTATGTTATGTTATGTTATGTTTTGTGTTATGTTATGTTATGTGATATGTTATGTTTTGTGTTGTGTTAAGTTATGTGTTGTGTTATGTTATGTTTTGTGTTGCGTTATGTTATGTATTGTGTTATGTTATGCTTTGTGTTGTGATATGTTATGTTTTGTGTTATGTTATGATTTGTGTTATGTTATGTTATGTTTTGTGATGTATTTTGTGTTGTGTTGTGTTATGTTTTGTGTGTGTTGTGCTGTGTAATGTTATGTTATGTTATGTTTTGTGTTATGTTATGTTTTGTGTTATGTTATGTTTTGTGTTATGGTATGTTTTGTGTTATGATATGTCATGTTTTGTGTTGTGTTTTTTATGTTATGTTTTGTGTTATGTTATGTTATGTTTTGTGTTATGTTATGTATGTCATGTTTTGTGTTGTGTTTTGTTATGTTATGTTTTTTGTTATGTTATGTTATGTTATCTTTTAAGTTATGTTATGTTATGTTATGTTATGTTTTAGGTTATGTTATGTTATGTTTTGTGTTATGTTATGTTTTGTTATATGTTATGTTATATTTTGTGTTATGTTATTTTTTGTGTTATATAATTTGTTGTGTTATGTTATGAGTTGTATTGTGTTATGTTATGTTTTGTGTTATGTTATGTTATGTTATGTTTTGTGTTATGTTATGTTATGTTTTGTGTTATGTTATGTTTTGTGTTATGTTATGTTTTGTGTTATGTTATGTTTTGTGTTGTGTTATGCTTTGTGTTGTGTTATGTTTTGTGTTGTGTTATGTTTTGTGTTATGTTATGTTTTGTGTTATTTTATGTTTTGTGTTATGTTATGTTATGTTATGTTTTGTGTTATGTTATGTTTTGTGTTGTGTTATGTTATGTTATGTTTTGTGTTATGTTATGTTTTGTGTTGTGTTATGTTATGTTATGTTTTGTGTTATGTTATGATTTGTGTTGTGTTATGTTATGTTTTGCGTTATGTTATGTTTTGTGTAATGTTATGTTTTGTGTAATGTTATGTTTTGTGTTATGTTATGTTTTGTGTTATGTTATGTATTATGTTATGTTTTATGTTATGTTATGTGTTATGTTATGTTTTGTGTTGTGTTATGTTTGGTTTGTGTTATGTTATGTTTTGTAATGTGTTATGTTTTGAGTTGTGTTATGTTATGTTTTGCGGTGTCAGATGTTATGTTTTCGGTGTGTTATGTTATGTTTTATGTTGTGTTATGTCATGTTTTGTGTTGTGTTATAATTTTTGTTGTGTTGTGTTGTGTTGTTATGTTATGTTTTGTGTTGTGTTATGTTATGTTTTGTGTTGTGTTATGTTATGTTTTGTGTTATGTTATGTAATGTTGTGTTATGTTATGTAATGTTATGTTTTGTGTTATGTTATGTTATGTTATGTTTTGTTTTATGTTATGTTATGTTCTGTGTTATCTTATGTTATGTTTTGTGTTATGTTATGGTATGTTTTGTGTTATGTTATGCTTTGTGTTGTGTTATGTTATGTTTTGTGTTATGTTATGTTTTGTGTTGTGTTATGTTATGATTTATGTTATGTTATGTTTTGTGTTATGTTAGGTTATGTTTTGTGTTGTGTTATGATATGTTCTATTTTAAGTTATGTTATGTGTTATGGTATGTTTTGTGTTATGTTATGCTTTGTGTTGTGTTATTTTATGTTTTGTGTTATGTTATGTAATGTTTTGTGTTAAGTAATGTTTTGTGTTAAATTATGTTATGTTTTGTGTTATGTTATGTCTTGTGTTATGTTGTGTTATGTTATGTTATGTTTTGTGTGATGATATGTTTTGTGTTATGTTATGTTTTGTGTTATGTTTGTTATGTTTTGTGTTGTGTTATGTTATGTTTTGTGTTATGTTATGTTTTGTGTTATGTTATGTTTTGTGCTATGTTATATTTTTTGTTGTCTTATGTTATGTTATGTTTTGTGTTATGTTATGTTATGTTTTGTGTTATGTTATGTTATGTTTTGTATTGTCTTATGTTATGTTTTGTGTTATGTTATGTTTTGTGTTATGTTATGTTTTGTGTTATGTTATGTTTTGTGTTATGTTATGTTTCGTTTTATGTTGTGTTATGTTATGTTATGTTTTGTGTTGAGTTATGTTATGTTTTGTGTTATGTTATGTTTTGTGTTGTGTTATGTTATGTTATGTTATGTTTTGTGTTATGTTATGTTATGTTTTTTGTTATGATATGTTTTGTTTTATGTTATGTTATGTGTTATGCTATGTTTTGTGTTGTGTTATGTTATGTTATGTTTTGTGTTATGTTTTGTGTTGTGTTAAGTTATGTTATGTTTTGTGTTATGTTATGTTATGTTTTGTGTTATGTTATGTATGTCATGTTTTGTGTTGTGTTTTGTTATGTTATGTTTTGTGTTATGTTATGTTTTTTGTTATGTTATGTTATGTTTTAAGTTATGTTATGTTATGTTATGTTTTAGGTTATGTTATGTTATGTTTTGTGTTATGTTATGTTTTGTTATATGTTATGTTATGTTTTGTGTTATGTTATTTTTTGTGTTATATAATTTGTTGTGTTATGTTATGAGTTGTGTTGTGTTATATTATGTTTTGTGTTATGTTATGTTATGTTATGTTTTGTGTTATGTTATGTTATGTTTTGTGTTATGTTATGTTTTGTGTTATGTCATGCTTTGTGTTATAATATGTTTTGTGTTGTGTTATGTTATGTTTTGTGCTATGTTATGTTTTGTGTTGTCTTATGTTATGTTATGTTATGTTTTGTGTTATGTTATGTTATGTTTTGTGTTATGCTATGTTATGTTATGTTATGTTTTGAGTTATGTTATGTTATGTTATGATATGTTATGTTATGTTTTGTGTTATGTTATGTTTTGTGTTACGTTATGTTATGTTTTGTGTTATGTTATGTTATGTTTTGTGTTATGTTATGTTTTGTGTTATGTTATGTTATGTTTTGTGTTATGTTATGTTTTGTGTTATGTTATGTTATGTTATGTTTTGTGTTATGTTATGCTTTGTGTTATGTTATGTTTTGTGTTATGTTATGTTTTGTGTTAAGTTATGTTTTGTGTTATGTTATGTTTTGTGTTATGTTATGCTTTGTGTTATGTTATGTTTTGTGTTATGTTGTGTTATGTTATGTTATGTTTTGTGTTATGTTATGTTTTGTATTATGTTATGTTTTGTGTTATGTTATGTTATGTTTTGTGTTGTGTTATGTTATGTTTTGTGTTACGTTATGTTTTGTGTTATGTTATGTTATGTTATGTTTTTTGTTATGTTATGTGTTGTGTTATGTTATGTTTTGTGTTGTGTTATGTTATGTTTTGTGTTATGTTATGTTATGTTTTGTGTTATGTTATGTTATGTTTTGTGTTATGTTAAGTTATGTTATGTTCTGTGTTATGTAATGTTATGTTATGTTATGTGATTTTCTGTGTTATGTTATGTTATGTTTTGTGTTATGTTATGTTTTGTGTTATGTTATGTTATGATATGATTTGTGATATGTTATGTTATGTTATTTTTTGTGCTATGTTATGTTATTTTATGTTATGTTATGTTTTGTGTTATGTTATGTTATGTTATGTTTTGTGTTATGTTATGTTTTGTGTTATGATATGTTATGTTATGTTTTGTGTTATATTATGTTATGTTTTGTGTTATTTTGTGTTATGTTATCTTATGTTTTGTGTTATGTTATGTTTTGTGTTGTTATGTTTTGTGTTGTGTTATGTTATGTTATGTTTTGTGTTGTGTTATGTTATGTTTTGTGTTATGTTTTGTTATGTGTTATGTTTTGTGTTGTATTATCTTATGTTTTGTGTTGTGTTATCTTATGTTTTGTGTTGTGTTATGTTATGTTTTGTGTTATGTTATGTTTTGTGTTGTGTTATGTTATGTTATGTTTTGTGTTATGTTATGTTTTGTGTTATGTTATGTTATGTTTATGTTTTGTGTTATGTTATGTTATGTGCTGTGTTATGTTATGTTATGCTATGTTTTCTGTTGTGTTATGTTATGTTTTGTGTTATGTTAAGTTATGTTTTGTGTTGTGCTACGTTTTGTGTTATGTTATGTTTTGTGTTGTGTTATGTTTTGTGTTATGTGATGTTATGTTTTGTGTTGTGTTATGATATGTTTTGTGTTGTGTTATGTTATGTTAAGTTTTGTGTTATGTTATGTTATGTTTTGTGTTTTGTTATGTTATGTTATGTTTTGTGTTGTGTTATGTTATGTTATGTCTTGTGTTATGTTATGTTTTGTGTTGTGCTATGTTATGTTATGTTATGTTTTGTGTTATGTTATGTTATGTGATATGTTATGTTTTGTGTTGTGTTATGTTATGTGTTGTGTTATGTTTTGTGTTGCGTTATGTTATGTATTGTGTTATGTTATGCTTTGTGTTGTGATATGTTATGTTTTGTGTTGTGTTATGTTTTGTGTTATGTTATGATTTGTGTTATGTTATGTTATGTTTTGTGATGTATTTTGTGTTGTGTTGTGTTATGTTTTGTGTTGTGTTGTGCTGTGTAATGTTATGTTATGTTATGTTTTGTGTTATGTTTTGTGTTGTGTTATGTTATGTTTTGTGTTATGGTATGTTTTGTGTTATGTTATGTTATGTCATGTTTTGTCTTGTGTTTTTTATGTTATGTTTTGTGTTATGTTATGTTATGTTTTTTGTTATGTTATGTTATGTTATGTTTTAAGTTATGTTATGTTATGTTATGTTTTAGGTTATGTTATGTTGTGTTTTGTGTTATGTTATGTTTTGTTATATGTTATGTTATGTTTTGTGTTATGCTATTTTTTGTGTTATATAATTTGTTGTGTTATGTTATGAGTTCTGTTGTGTTATGTTATGTTTTGTGTTATGTTATGTTATGTTATGTTTTGTGTTATGTTATGTTATGTTTTGTGTTATGTCATGTTTTGTGTTATGTTATGTTTTGTGTTGTGGTATGTTATGTTTTGTGTTATGTTATGTTAAGTAATGTTATGTTTTGTGTTATGTTATGTTTTGTGTTATGTTATGTTTTGTGTTATGTTATATTTTGTGTTGTGTTATGTTATGTTACGTTATGTTATGTTATGTTATGTGTTATGATTTGTGTTGTGTTATGTTATGTTTTGCGTTATGTTATGTTTTGTGTAATGTTATGTTTTGTGTTATGTTATGTTTTGTGTTATGTTATGTATTATGTTATGTTTTATGTTATGTTATGTGTTATGTTATGTTTTGTGTTGTGTTATGCTATGTTTTGTGTTATGTTATGTTCTGCGTTGTGTTATGATTTGAGTTGTGTTATGTTATGTTTTGCGTTGTTATGTTTTGTGTAATGTTATGTTTTGTGTTATGTTATGTTTTGTGTTATGTTATGTATTATGTTATGTTTTATGTTATGTTATGTGTTATGTTATGTTTTGTGTAGTGTTATGTTATGTTTTGTGCTATGTTATGTTTTGTGTTGTGTTGAGTTATGTTATGTTTTGTGTTATGTTATGATTTGTGTTGTGTTATGTTATGTTTTGTGTTATGTTATGTTTTGTGTAATGTTATGATTTGTGTTATTTTATGTTTTGTGTTATGTTATGTATTATGTTATGTTTTATGTTATGTTATGTGTTATGTTATGTTTTGTGTTGTGTTATGTTATGTTTTGTGTTATGTTATGTTTTGTGTTATGGTATGTTTAGTGTTATGTTATGTTATGTCATGTTTTGTGTTGTGTTTTTTATGTTATGCTTTGTGTTATGTTATGTTATGTTTTGTGTTATGTTATGTATGTCATGTTTTGTGTTGTGTTTTGTTATGTTATGTTTTGTGTTATGTTATGTTTTTTGTTATGTTATGTTATGTTTTAAGTTATGTTATGTTATGTTTTAGGTTATGTTATGTTTTGTGTTATGTTATGTTCTGTTATATGATATGTTATGTTTTGTGTTATGTTATTTTTTGTGTTATATAATTTGTTGTGTTATGTTATGAGTTGTGTTGTGTTATGTTATGTTTTGTGTTATGTTATGTTATGTTATGTTATGTTTTGTGTTATGTTATGTTATGTTTTGTGTTATGTCATGTTTTGTGTTATGTTATGTTTTGTGTTGTGTTATGTTATGTTTTGTGTTATGTTATGTTAAGTAATGTTATGTTTTGTGTTGTGTTATGTTATGTTTTGTGTTATGATATGTTTTGTGTTATGTTATGTTTTGTGTTGTGTTATGTTATTTTTTGTGTTATATAATTTGTTGTGTTATGTTATGAGTTCTGTTGTGTTATGTTATGTTTTGTGTTATGTTATGTTATGTTTTGTGTTATGTTATGTTATGTATTGTGTTATGTCATGTTTTGTGTTATGTTATGTTTTGTGTTGTGTTATGTTATGTTTTGTGTTATGTTATGTTAAGTAATGTTATGTTTTGTGTTATGTTATGTTTTGTGTTATGTTATGTTTTGTGTTATGTTATGTTTTGTGTTGTGTTATGTTATGTTACGTTATGTTATGTTATGTTATGTGTTATGTTATGTTTTGTGTTATGTTATGTTTTGTGTTATGTTATGTTTTGTGTTATGTAATGTTTTGTGTTGTGTTATGCTTTGTGTTGTGTTATGTTTTGTGTTATGTTATGTTATGTTATGTGTTATGTTATGTTTTGTGTTGTGTTATGTTATGTTATGTTTTGTGTTATGTTATGTTTTGTGTTGTGTTATGTTATGTTATGTTTTGTGTTATGTTATGATTTGTGTTGTGTTATGTTATGTTTTGCGTTATGTTATGTTTTGTGTAATGTTATGTTTTGTGTTATGTTATGTTTTGTGTTATGTTATGTATTATGTTATGTTTTATGTTATGTTATGTGTTATGTTATGTTTTGTGTTGTGTTATGTTATGTTTTGTGTTATGTTATGTTTTGCGTTGTGTTATGATTTGAGTTGTGTTATGTTATGTTTTGCGTTATGTTATGTTTTGTGTAACGTTATGTTTTGTGTTATGTTATGTTTTGTGTTATGTTATGTATTATGTTATGTTTTATGTTATGTTATGTGTTATGTTATGTTTTGTGTAGTGTTATGTTATGTTTTGTGCTATGTTATGTTTTGTGTTGCGTTGAGTTATGTTATGTTTTGTGTTATGTTATGATTTGTGTTGTGTTATGTTATGTTTTGTGTTATGTTATGTTTTGTGTAATGTTATGTTTTGTGTTATTTTATGTTTTGTGTTATGTTATGTATTATGTTATGTTTTATGTTATGTTATGTGTTATGTTATGTTTTGTGTTGTGTTATGTTATGTTTTGTGTTATGTTATGTTTTGTGTTATGGTATGTTTAGTGTTATGTTATGTTATGTCATGTTTTGTGTTGTGTTTTTTATGTTATGCTTTGTGTTATGTTATGTTATGTTTTGTGTTATGTTATGTATGTCATGTTTTGTGTTGTGTTTTGTTATGTTATGTTTTGTGTTATGTTATGTTTTTTGTTATGTTATGTTATGTTATGTTTTAAGTTATGTTATGTTATGTTTTAGGTTATGTTATGTCTTGCGTTATGTTATGTTCTGTTATATGATATGTTATGTTTTGTGTTATGTTATTTTTTGTGTTATATAATTTGTTGTGTTATGTTATGAGTTGTGTTGTGTTATGTTATGTTTTGTGTTATGTTATGTTATGTTATGTTATGTTTTGTGTTATGTTATGTTATGTTTTGTGTTATGTTGTTTTGTGTTATGACATGTTTTGTGTTATGTTATGTTTTGTGTTGTGTTATGTTATGTTTTGTGTTATTTTATGTTAAGTAATGTTATGTTTTGTGTTATGCTATGTTTTGTGTGATGTTATGTTTTGTGTTATGTTATGTTTTGTGTTATGTTATGTTTTGTGTTATGTTATGTTTTGTGTTGTGTTATGTTATGTTACGTTATGTTATGTTATGTTATGTTATGTGTTATGTTATGTTTTGTGTTATGTTATGTTTTGTGTTATGTTATGTTTTGTGTTATGTTATGTTTTGTGTTATGTTATGTTTTGTGTTGTGTTATGCTTTGTGTTGTGTTATGTTTTGTGTTGTGTTATGTTTTGTGTTATGTTATGTTTTGTGTTATGTTATGTTTTGTGTTATGTTATGTTATGTTTTGTTTTGTGTTATGTTATGTTTTGTGTTGTGTTATGTTATGTTATGTTTTGTGTTATGTTATGTTTTGTGTTGTGTTATGTTATGTTATGTTTTGTGTTATGCTATGATTTGTGTTGTGTTATGTTATGTTTTGTGTTATGTTATGCTTTGTGTAATGTTATGTTTTGTGTTATGTTATATATTGTGTTATGTTATGTATTATGTTATGTTTTATGTTATGTTATGTGTTATGTTATGTTTTGTGTTGTGTTATGTTATGTTTTGTGTTATGTTATGTTTTTCGTTGTTTTATGATTTGAGTTGTGTTATGTTATGTTTTGCGGTGTGTGATGTTATGTTTTCGGTGTGTTATGTTATGTTTTATGTTGTGTTATGTTATGTTTTGTGTTATGTTATGTTTTGTGTTATGTTATGTTATGTTTTGTGTTGTGTTATGATATCTTTTATTTTATGTTATGTTATGTGTTATGGTATGTTTAGTGTTATGTTATGCTTTGCGTTGTGTTATGTTATGTTTTGTGTTATGTTATGTAATGTTTTGTGTTAAATTATGTTATGTTTTGGGTTATGTTATGTTTTGTGTTATGTTGTGTTATGTTTTGTGTTATGTTATGTTATGTTTTGTGTTATGTTTGTTATGTTTTGTGTTGTGTTGTTATATTATGTTTTGTGTTATGTTATGTTTTGTGTTATGTTATGTTTTGTGCTATGTTATGTTTTGTGTTGTCTTATGTTATGTTATGTTTTGTGTTATGTTATTTTTTGTGTTATATAATTTGTTGTGTTATGTTATGAGTTCTGTTGTGTTATGTTATGTTTTGTGTTATGTTATGTTATGTTATGTTATGTTTTGTGTTATGTTATGTTTTGTGTAATGTTATGTTATGTTTTGTGTTATGTCATGTTTTGTGTTATTTTATGTTTTGTGTTGTGTTATGTTATGTTTTGTGTTATGTTATGTTAAGTAATGTTATGTTTTGTGTTATGTTTTGTGTTATGTTATGTTTTGTGTTAAGTTATGTTTTGTGTTATGTTATGTTTTGTGTTATGTTATGTTTTGTGTTGTGTTATGTTATGTTACGTTATGTTATGTTATGTTATGTGTTATGTTATGTTTTGTGTTATGTTATGTTTTGTGTAATGTTACGTTTTGTGTTATGTTATGTTTTGTGTTATGTTATGTTTTGTGTTGTGTTATGCTTTGTGTTGTGTTATGTTTTGTGTTATGTTATGTTATGTTATGTGTTATATTATGTTTTGTGTTGTGTTATGTTATGTTATGTTTTGTGTTATGCTATGTTTTGTGTTGTGTTATGTTATGTTTTGTGTTATGTTATGATTTGTGTTGTGTTATGTTATGTTTTGCGTTATGTTATGTTTTGTGTAATGTTATGTTTTGTGTTATGTTATGTTTTGTGTTATGTTATGTATTGTGTTATGTTTTATGTTATGTTATGTGTTATGTTATGTTTTGTGTTGTGTTATGTTATGTTTTGTGTTATGTTATGTTTTGCGTTGTGTTATGATTTGAGTTGTGTTATGTTATGTTTTGCGGTGTGTGATGTTATGTTTTCGGTGTGTTATGTTATGTTTTATGTTGTGTTATGTTATGTTTTGTCTTATGTTATGTTTTGTGTTATGTTATGTTATGTTTTGTGTTATGTTATGTTATGTTTTGTGTTATGTTATGTTTTGTGTTATGTTATGTTATGTTATGTCTTGTGTTATGTTATGCTTTGTGTTATGTTATGTTTTGTGTTATGTTATGTTTTGTGTTATGTTTGTTATGTTTTGTGTTGTGTTGTTATATTATGTTTTGTGTTATGTTATGTTTTGTGTTATGTTATGTTTTGTGCTATGTAATGTTTTGTGTTGTCTTATGTTATGTTATGTTTTCTGTTATGTTATGTTATGTTTTGTGTTATGTTATGTTATGTTTTGTGTTGTGTTATGTTTTGTGTTATGTTTTGTGTTATGTTATGTTTTGTGTTATGTTATGTTTCGTTTTATGTTGTGTTATGTTATGTTATGTTTTGTGTTGTGTTATGTTATGTTTTGTGTTATGTTAAGTTTTCTGTTGTGTTATGTTATGTTATGTTTTGTGTTATGTTATGTTTTTTGTTATGATATGTTTTGTTTTATGTTATGTTATGTGTTATGCTATGTCTTGTGTTGTGTTATGTTATGTTATGTTTTGTGTTATGTTATGTTTTGTGTTGTGTTATGTTATGTTACGTTATGTTATGTTATGTGTTATGTTATGTTTTGTGTTATGTTATGTTTTGTGTTATGTTATGTTTTGTGTTATGTTGTGTTATGTTATGTTATGTTTTGTGTTGTGTTATGTTATGTTTTGTGTTGTGTTATGTTTTGTGTTGTGTTATGTTATGTTTTGTGTTATGTTATGTTTTGTGTTATGTTTTGTGTTATGTTATGTTATGCTATGTGTTATGTTATGTTTTGTGTTGTGTTATGTTATGTTTTGTGTTATGTTATGTTATGTTTTGTGTTATGTTATGTTTTGTGTTGTGTTATGTTTTGTGTTGTGTTATGTTTTGTTATGTTTTGTGTTAATTTATGTTTTGTGTTGTTATGTTTTGTGTTATGTTATGTTTTGTGTTATGTTATGTTTTGTGTTGTGTAAGTTATGTTATGTTTTGTGTTATATTATGTTTTGTGTTGTGTTATGTTATGTTATGTTTTGTGTTATGTTATGTTTTGTGTTATGTTATGTTATGTTTTGTGTTATGTTATGATTTGTGTTGTGTTATGTTATGTTTTGTGTTATGTTATGTTTTTTGTTATGTTATGTTTTGTGCTATGTTATGTTTTGTGTTATGTTTTGTGTTATGTTATGTATTATGTTATGTTATGTGTTATGTTATGCTTTGTGTTGTGTTATGTTGTGTTTTGTGTTATGTTATGTTTTGTGTTGTGTTATGTTTTGTGTTGTGTTATGTTACGTTTTGCGGTGTGTTATGTTATGTTTAGTGTTGTGTTATGTTATGTTTTGTGTTGTGTTATGTTATGTTTTGTGTTGTGTTATAATTTGTGTTGTGTTGTGTTATGTTCTGTTATGTTATGTTTTGTGTTGTGTTATGTTATGTTTTGTGTTGTGTTATATTATGTTTTGTTTTATATTATGTAATGTTATGTTATGTTGTGTTATGTTATGTTATGTTATGTTTTGTGTTATGTTATGTTATGTTATGTTATGTTATGTTCTGTGTTATGTTATGTTATGTTTTGTGTTATGTTATGTTACGTTATGTTATGTTATGTTATGTTATGTGTTATGTTATGTTTTGTGTTATGTTATGTTTTGTGTTATGTTATGTTTTGTGTTATGTTATGTTTTGTGTTATGTTATGTTTTGTGTTGTGTTATGCTTTGTGTTGTGTTATGTTTTGTGTTGTGTTATGTTTTGTGTTATGTTATGTTTTGTGTTATGTTATGTTTTGTGTTATGTTATGTTATGTTTTGTTTTGTGTTATGTTATGTTTTGTGTTGTGTTATGTTATGTTATGTTTTGTGTTATGTTATGTTTTGTGTTGTGTTATGTTATGTTATGTTTTGTGTTATGCTATGATTTGTGTTGTGTTATGTTATGTTTTGTGTTATGTTATGCTTTGTGTAATGTTATGTTTTGTGTTATGTTATATTTTGTGTTATGTTATGTATTATGTTATGTTTTATGTTATGTTATGTGTTATGTTATGTTTTGTGTTGTGTTATGTTATGTTTTGTGTTATGTTATGTTTTTCGTTGCTTTATGATTTGAGTTGTGTTATGTTATGTTTTGCGGTGTGTGATGTTATGTTTTCGGTGTGTTATGTTATGTTTTATGTTGTGTTATGTTATGTTTTGTGTTATGTTATGTTTTGTGTTATGTTATGTTTTGTGTTATGTTATGTTATGTTTTGTGTTGTGTTATGATATCTTTTATTTTATGTTATGTTATGTGTTATGGTATGTTTAGTGTTATGTTATGCTTTGCGTTGTGTTATGTTATGTTTTGTGTTATGTTATGTAATGTTTTGTGTTAAATTATGTTATGTTTTGGGTTATGTTATGTTTTGTGTTATGTTGTGTTATGTTTTGTGTTATGTTATGTTATGTTTTGTGTTATGTTTGTTATGTTTTGTGTTGTGTTGTTATATTATGTTTTGTGTTATGTTATGTTTTGTGTTATGTTATGTTTTGTGCTATGTTATGTTTTGTGTTGTCTTATGTTATGTTATGTTTTGTGTTATGTTATGTTATGTTTTGTGTTATGTTATTTTTTGTGTTATATAATTTGTTGTGTTATGTTATGAGTTCTGTTGTGTTATGTTATGTTTTGTGTTATGTTATGTTATGTTATGTTATGTTTTGTGTTATGTTACGTTTTGTGTAATGTTATGTTATGTTTTGTGTTATGTCATGTTTTGTGTTATTTTATGTTTTGTGTTGTGTTATGTTATGTTTTGTGTTATGTTATGTTAAGTAATGTTATGTTTTGTGTTATGTTTTGTGTTATGTTATGTTTTGTGTTAAGTTATGTTTTGTGTTATGTTATGTTTTGTGTTATGTTATGTTTTGTGTTGTGTTATGTTATGTTACGTTATGTTATGTTATGTTATGTGTTATGTTATGTTTTGTGTTATGTTATGTTTTGTGTAATGTTACGTTTTGTGTTATGTTATGTTTTGTGTTATGTTATGTTTTGTGTTGTGTTATGCTTTGTGTTGTGTTATGTTTTGTGTTATGTTATGTTATGTTATGTGTTATATTATGTTTTGTGTTGTGTTATGTTATGTTATGTTTTGTGTTATGCTATGTTTTGTGTTGTGTTATGTTATGTTTTGTGTTATGTTATGATTTGTGTTGTGTTATGTTATGTTTTGCGTTATGTTATGTTTTGTGTAATGTTATGTTTTGTGTTATGTTATGTTTTGTGTTATGTTATGTATTGTGTTATGTTTTATGTTATGTTATGTGTTATGTTATGTTTTGTGTTGTGTTATGTTATGTTTTGTGTTATGTTATGTTTTGCGTTGTGTTATGATTTGAGTTGTGTTATGTTATGTTTTGCGGTGTGTGATGTTATGTTTTCGGTGTGTTATGTTATGTTTTATGTTCTGTTATGTTATGTTTTGTGTTATGTTATGTTTTGTGTTATGTTATGTTATGTTTTGTGTTGTGTTATGATATCATTTATTTTATGTTATGTTATGTGTTATGTTATGTTTTGTGTTATGTTATGTTTTGTGTTATGTTGTGTTATGTTTTGTGTTATGTTATGTTATGTTTTGTGTTATGTTTGTTATGTTTTGTGTTGTGTTGTTATATTATGTTTTGTGTTATGTTATGTTTTGTGTTATGTTATGTTTTGTGCTATGTTATGTTTTGTGTTGTCTTATGTTATGTTATGTTTTCTGTTATGTTATGTTATGTTTTGTGTTATGTTATGTTATGTTTTGTGTTGTGTTATGTTTTGTGTTATGTTTTGTGTTATGTTATGTTTTGTGTTATGTTATGTTTCGTTTTATGTTGTGTTATGTTATGTTATGTTTTGTGTTGTGTTATGTTATGTTTTGTGTTATGTTAAGTTTTCTGTTGTGTTATGTTATGTTATGTTTTGTGTTATGTTATGTTTTTTGTTATGATATGTTTTGTTTTATGTTATGTTATGTGTTATGCTATGTCTTGTGTTGTGTTATGTTATGTTATGTTTTGTGTTATGTTATGTTTTGTGTTGTGTTATGTTATGTTACGTTATGTTATGTTATGTGTTATGTTATGTTTTGTGTTATGTTATGTTTTGTGTTATGTTATGTTTTGTGTTATGTTGTGTTATGTTATGTTATGTTTTGTGTTGTGTTATGTTATGTTTTGTGTTGTGTTATGTTTTGTGTTGTGTTATGTTATGTTTTGTGTTATGTTATGTTTTGTGTTATGTTTTGTGTTATGTTATGTTATGCTATGTGTTATGTTATGTTTTGTGTTGTGTTATGTTATGTTTTGTGTTATGTTATGTTATGTTTTGTGTTATGTTATGTTTTGTGTTGTGTTATGTTTTGTGTTGTGTTATGTTTTGTTATGTTTTGTGTTAATTTATGTTTTGTGTTGTTATGTTTTGTGTTATGTTATGTTTTGTGTTATGTTATGTTTTGTGTTGTGTAAGTTATGTTATGTTTTGTGTTATATTATGTTTTGTGTTGTGTTATGTTATGTTATGTTTTGTGTTATGTTATGTTTTGTGTTATGTTATGTTATGTTTTGTGTTATGTTATGATTTGTGGTGTGTTATGTTATGTTTTGTGTTATGTTATGTTTTGTGTTATGTTATGTTTTGTGCTATGTTATGTTTTGTGTTATGTTTTGTGTTATGTTATGTATTATGTTATGTTATGTGTTATGTTATGCTTTGTGTTGTGTTATGTTGTGTTTTGTGTTATGTTATGTTTTGTGTTGTGTTATGTTTTGTGTTGTGTTATGTTACGTTTTGCGGTGTGTTATGTTATGTTTAGTGTTGTGTTATGTTATGTTTTGTGTTGTGTTATGTTATGTTTTGTGTTGTGTTATAATTTGTGTTGTGTTGTGTTATGTTCTGTTATGTTATGTTTTGTGTTGTGTTATGTTATGTTTTGTGTTGTGTTATATTATGTTTTGTTTTATATTATGTAATGTTATGTTATGTTGTGTTATGTTATGTTATGTTATGTTTTGTGTTATGTTATGTTATGTTATGTTCTGTGTTATGTTATGTTATGTTTTGTGTTGTGTTATGTTATGTTACGTTATGTTATGTTATGTTATGTTATGTGTTATGTTATGTTTTGTGTTATGTTATGTTTTGTGTTATGTTATGTTTTGTGTTATGTTATGTTTTGTGTTATGTTATGTTTTGTGTTGTGTTATGCTTTGTGTTGTGTTATGTTTTGTGTTGTGTTATGTTTTGTGTTATGTTATGTTTTGTGTTATGTTATGTTTTGTGTTATGTTATGTTATGTTTTGTTTTGTGTTATGTTATGTTTTGTGTTGTGTTATGTTATGTTATGTTTTGTGTTATGTTATGTTTTGTGTTGTGTTATGTTATGTTATGTTTTGTGTTATGCTATGATTTGTGTTGTGTTATGTTATGTTTTGTGTTATGTTATGCTTTGTGTAATGTTATGTTTTGTGTTATGTTATATTTTGTGTTATGTTATGTATTATGTTATGTTTTATGTTATGTTATGTGTTATGTTATGTTTTGTGTTGTGTTATGTTATGTTTTGTGTTATGTTATGTTTTTCGTTGCTTTATGATTTGAGTTGTGTTATGTTATGTTTTGCGGTGTGTGATGTTATGTTTTCGGTGTGTTATGTTATGTTTTATGTTGTGTTATGTTATGTTTTGTGTTATGTTATCTTTTGTGTTATGTTATGTTTTGTGTTATGTTATGTTATGTTTTGTGTTGTGTTATGATATCTTTTATTTTATGTTATGTTATGTGTTATGGTATGTTTAGTGTTATGTTATGCTTTGCGTTGTGTTATGTTATGTTTTGTGTTATGTTATGTAATGTTTTGTGTTAAATTATGTTATGTTTTGGGTTATGTTATGTTTTGTGTTATGTTGTGTTATGTTTTGTGTTATGTTATGTTATGTTTTGTGTTATGTTTGTTATGTTTTGTGTTGTGTTGTTATATTATGTTTTGTGTTATGTTATGTTTTGTGTTATGTTATGTTTTGTGCTATGTTATGTTTTGTGTTGTCTTATGTTATGTTATGTTTTGTGTTATGTTATGTTATGTTTTGTGTTATGTTATTTTTTGTGTTATATAATTTGTTGTGTTATGTTATGAGTTCTGTTGTGTTGTTATGTTTTGTGTTATGTTATGTTATGTTATGTTATGTTTTGTGTTATGTTATGTTTTGTGTAATGTTATGTTATGTTTTGTGTTATGTCATGTTTTGTGTTATTTTATGTTTTGTGTTGTGTTATGTTATGTTTTGTGTTATGTTATGTTAAGTAATGTTATGTTTTGTGTTATGTTTTGTGTTATGTTATGTTTTGTGTTAAGTTATGTTTTGTGTTATGTTATGTTTTGTGTTATGTTATGTTTTGTGTTGTGTTATGTTATGTTACGTTATGTTATGTTATGTTATGTGTTATGTTATGTTTTGTGTTATGTTATGTTTTGTGTAATGTTACGTTTTGTGTTATGTTATGTTTTGTGTTATGTTATGTTTTGTGTTGTGTTATGCTTTGTGTTGTGTTATGTTTTGTGTTATGTTATGTTATGTTATGTTATGTGTTATATTATGTTTTGTGTTGTGTTATGTTATGTTATGTTTTGTGTTATGCTATGTTTTGTGTTGTGTTATGTTATGTTTTGTGTTATGTTATGATTTGTGTTGTGTTATGTTATGTTTTGCGTTATGTTATGTTTTGTGTAATGTTATGTTTTGTGTTATGTTATGTTTTGTGTTATGTTATGTATTGTGTTATGTTTTATGTTATGTTATGTGTTATGTTATGTTTTGTGTTGTGTTATGTTATGTTTTGTGTTATGTTATGTTTTGCGTTGTGTTATGATTTGAGTTGTGTTATGTTATGTTTTGCGGTGTGTGATGTTATGTTTTCGGTGTGTTATGTTATGTTTTATGTTCTGTTATGTTATGTTTTGTGTTATGTTATGTTTTGTGTTATGTTATGTTATGTTTTGTGTTGTGTTATGATATCTTTTATTTTATGTTATGTTATGTGTTATGTTATGTTTTGTGTTATGTTATGTTTTGTGTTATGTTGTGTTATGTTTTGTGTTATGTTATGTTATGTTTTGTGTTATGTTTGTTATGTTTTGTGTTGTGTTGTTATATTATGTTTTGTGTTATGTTATGTTTTGTGTTATGTTATGTTTTGTGCTATGTTATGTTTTGTGTTGTCTTATGTTATGTTATGTTTTCTGTTATGTTATGTTATGTTTTGTGTTATGTTATGTTATGTTTTGTGTTGTGTTATGTTTTGTGTTATGTTTTGTGTTATGTTATGTTTTGTGTTATGTTATGTTTCGTTTTATGTTGTGTTATGTTATTTTATGTTTTGTGTTGTGTTATGTTATGTTTTGTGTTATGTTAAGTTTTCTGTTGTGTTATGTTATGTTATGTTTTGTGTTATGTTATGTTTTTTGTTATGATATGTTTTGTTTTATGTTATGTTATGTGTTATGCTATGTCTTGTGTTGTGTTATGTTATGTTATGTTTTGTGTTATGTTATGTTTTGTGTTGTGTTATGTTATGTTACGTTATGTTATGTTATGTGTTATGTTATGTTTTGTGTTATGTTATGTTTTGTGTTATGTTATGTTTTGTGTTATGTTGTGTTATGTTATGTTATGTTTTGTGTTGTGTTATGTTATGTTTTGTGTTGTGTTATGTTTTGTGTTGTGTTATGTTATGTTTTGTGTTATGTTATGTTTTGTGTTATGTTTTGTGTTATGTTATGTTATGCTATGTGTTATGTTATGTTTTGTGTTGTGTTATGTTATGTTTTGTGTTATGTTATGTTATGTTTTGTGTTATGTTATGTTTTGTGTTGTGTTATGTTTTGTGTTGTGTTATGTTTTGTTATGTTTTGTGTTAATTTATGTTTTGTGTTGTTATGTTTTGTGTTATGTTATGTTTTGTGTTATGTTATGTTTTGTGTTGTGTAAGTTATGTTATGTTTTGTGTTATATTATGTTTTGTGTTGTGTTATGTTATGTTATGTTTTGTGTTATGTTATGTTTTGTGTTATTTTATGTTATGTTTTGTGTTATGTTATGATTTGTGTTGTGTTATGTTATGTTTTGTGTTATGTTATGTTTTGTGTTATGTTATGTTTTGTGCTATGTTATGTTTTGTGTTATGTTTTGTGTTATGTTATGTATTATGTTATGTTATGTGTTATGTTATGCTTTGTGTTGTGTTATGTTGTGTTTTGTGTTATGTTATGTTTTGTGTTGTGTTATGTTTTGTGTTGTGTTATGTTACGTTTTGCGGTGTGTTATGTTATGTTTAGTGTTGTGTTATGTTATGTTTTGTGTTGTGTTATGTTATGTTTTGTGTTGTGTTATAATTTGTGTTGTGTTGTGTTATGTTCTGTTATGTTATGTTTTGTGTTGTGTTATGTTATGTTTTGTGTTGTGTTATATTATGTTTTGTGTTATATTATGTAATGTTATGTTATGTTGTGTTATGTTATGTTATGTTTTGTGTTATGTTATGTTATGTTATGTTCTGTGTTATGTTATGTTATGTTTTGTGTTATATTATGTTATGTTTTGTGTTATGTTATGCTTTGTGTTCTGTTATGTTATGTTTTGTGTTATGTTATGTTTTGTGTTGTGTTATGTTATGTATTGTGTTAAGTTATATTTTGTGCTTGGTTATGTTATGTTTTGAGTTGTGTTATGTTGTTTTGTGTTATGTTATGTTTTGTGTTGCGTTATGTTTTGTGTTATGTTATGTTATGTTAAGTGTTGTGTTATGTTTTGTGTTGTGTTGTGTTATGTTTTGTGTTGTGTTGTGTTATGTTTTGTGTTGTGTTGTGTTACGTTTTCAGTTGTGTTATGTTATGTTTTGTGTTATGTTGTGTTTTGTGTTATGTTATGTTAAGTTTTGTGTTATGTTATGTTATGTTTATGTTTTGTGTTATGTTATGTGTAGTTATGTTATGTTATGCTATGTTTTGTGTTGTGTTATGTTTTGTTTTGTGTTATGTTAAGTTATGTTTTATGTTGTGTTACGTTTTGTGTTATATTATGCTATGTTTTGTGTTGTGTTATGTCTTGTGTTATGTTATGTTATGTTTTGTGTTGTGTTATGTTATGTTATGTTTTGTGTTGTGTTATGTTATGTTAAGTTTTGTGTTATGTTATGTTATGTTATGTTTTGTGTTTTGTTATGTTATGTTATGTTTTGTGTTGTGTTATGTTATGCTATGTCTTGTGTTATGTTATGTTTTGTGTTGTGTTATGTTATGTTATGTTTTGTGCTATGTTATGTTTTTTGTTATGTTATGTTAAGTTTTGTGTTATGTTATGTTATGTGTTGTGTTATGTTATGTTATGCTATGTTTTGTGTTGTGTTATGTTATGTTTTGTGTTATGTTAAGTTATGTTTTGTGTTGTGTTACGTTTTGTGTTATGTTATGTTTTGTGTTGTGTTATGTTTTGTGTTATGTTATGTTATGTTTTGTGTTGTGTTATATGTTTTGTGTTGTGTTATGTTATGTTAAGTTTTGTGTCATCTTATGTTATGTTTTGTATTTTGTTATGTTATGTTTTGTGTTGTGTTATGTTATGTCTTGTGTTATGTTATGTTTTGTGTTGTGCTATGTTATGTTATGTTATGTTTTGTGTTATGTTATGTTTTGTGATATGTTATGTGTTGTGTTATGTTATGTTTTGTGTTGCGTTATGTTATGTATTGTGTTATGTTATGCTTTGTGTTGTGATGTTATGTTTTGTGTTGTGTTATGTTTTGTTTTGTGTTGTGTTATGTTTTGTGTTATGATATGATTTGTGTTATGTTATGTTATGTTATGTTTTGTGATGTATTTTGTGTTGTGTTGTGTTATGCTTTGTGTTGTGTTGTGCTGTGTAATGTTATGTTATGTTATGTTTTGTGTTATGTTTTGTGATGTGTTATGTTATGTTTTGTGTTATGTTATGTTTTGTGTTATGTTATGTTATGTCATGTTTTGTGTTGTGTTTTTTATGTTATCTTTTGTGTTATGTTATGTTATGTTTTGTGTTATGTTATGTATGTCATGTTTTGTGTTGTGTTTTGTTATGTTATGTTTTGTGTTATGTTATGTTTTGTGTTATGTTATGTTTTAAGTTATGTTATGTTATGTTATGTTTTAGGTTATGTTATGTTATGTTATGTGTTATGTTATGTTTTAATATATGTTATGTTATGTTTTGTGTTATGTTATTTTTTTGTTGTTATTTGTTGTTTTATGTTATGAGTTGTGTTGTGTTATGTTATGTTTTGTGTTATGTTATGTTATGTGTTATGTTATGTTATGTTTTGTGTTATGTTATGTTTTGTGTTATGTTATGTTTTGTGTTGTGTTATGTAATGTTATGTTATGTTATGTTATGTTTTGTGTTATGTTATGTTATGTTTTGTGTTATGTTATGTTTTGTGTTATGTTATGTTTTGTGTTATGTTATGTTTTGTGTTATGTTATGTTTTGTGTTGTGTTATGTTATGTTACGTTATGTTATGTTATGTGATATGTTATGTTTTGTGTTATGTTATGTTTTGTGTTATGTTATGTTTTGTGTTATGTTATGTTATGTTTTGTGTTATGTTATGTTTTGTGTTGTGTTATGTTTTGTGTTGTGTTATGTTTTGTGTTGTGTTATGTTTTGTGTTATGTTATGTTTTGTGTTATGTTATGTTTTGTGTTATGTTATGTTATGTTTTGTGTTATGTTATGTTTTGTGTTGTGTTATGTTATGTTATGTTTTGTGTTATGTTATGTTTTGTGTTGTGTTATGTTATGTTATGTTATGTTTTGTGTTATGTTATGGTTTGTGTTGTGTTGTGTTATGTTATGTTATGTTTTGTGTTATGTTATGATTTGTGTTGTGTTATGTTATGTTTTGTGTTATGTTATGTTTTGTGTAATGTTATGTTTTGTGTTATGTTATGTTTTGAGTTATGTTATGTTTTGTGTTATGTTATGTTATGTGTTATGTTATGTTTTGTGTTGTGTTATGTTATGTTTTGTGTTATGTTATGTTTTGTGTTATGTTATGTTATGTTTTGTGTTGTGTTATGATATCTTTTATTTTATGTTATGTTATGTGTTATGGTATGTTTTTTGTTATGTTATGCTTTGCGTTGTGTTATGTTATGTTTTGTGTTATGTTATGTAATGTTTTGTGTTAAATTATGTTACGTTTTGTGTTATGTTATGTTTTGTGTTATGTTGTGTTATGTTTTGTGTTATGTTATGTTATGTTTTGTGTTATGTTTGTTATGTTTTGTGTTGTGTTGTTATATTATGTTTTGTGTTATGTTATGTTTTGTGTTATGTTATGTTTTGTGCTATGTTATGTTTTGTGTTGTCTTATGTTATGTTATGTTTTCTGTTATGTTATGTTATGTTTTGTGTTATGTTATGTTATGTTTTGTGTTGTGTTATGTTTTGTGTTATGTTTTGTGTTATGTTATGTTTTGTGTTATGTTATGTTTCGTTTTATGTTGTGTTATGTTATGTTATGTTTTGTGTTATGTTATGTTTTGTGTTATGTTAAGTTTTCTGTTGTGTTATGTTATGTTATGTTTTGTGTTATGTTATGTTTTTTGTTATGATATGTTTTGTTTTATGTTATGTTATGTGTTTAGCTATGTCTTGTGTTGTGTTATGTTATGTTATGTTTTGTGTTATGTTATGTTTTGTGTTGTGTTATGTTATGTTACGTTATGTTATGTTATGTGTTATGTTATGTTTTGTGCTATGTTATGTTTTGTGTTATGTTATGTTTTGTGTTATGTTGTGTTATGTTATGTTATGTTTTGTGTTGTGTTATGTTATGTTTTGTGTTGTGTTATGTTTTGTGTTGTGTTATGTTATGTTTTGTGTTATGTTATGTTTTGTGTTATGTTTTGTGTTATGTTATGTTATGCTATGTGTTATGTTATGTTTTGTGTTGTGTTATGTTATGTTTTGTGTTATGTTATGTTATGTTTTGTGTTATGTTATGTTTTGTGTTGTGTTATGTTTTGTGTTGTGTTATGTTTTGTTATGTTTTGTGTTAATTTATGTTTTGTGTTGTTATGTTTTGTGTTATGTTATGTTTTGTGTTATGTTATGTTTTGTGTTGTGTAAGTTATGTTATGTTTTGTGTTATATTATGTTTTGTGTTGTGTTATGTTATGTTATGTTTTGTGTTATGTTATGTTTTGTGTTATGTTATGTTATGTTTTGTGTTATGTTATGTTTTGTGTTATGTTATGTTTTGTGTTGTGTTATGTAATGTTATGTTATGTTATGTTATGTTTTGTGTTATGTTATGTTATGTTTTGTGTTATGTTATGTTTTGTGTTATGTTATGTTTTGTGTTATGTTATGTTTTGTGTTATGTTATGTTTTGTGTTGTGTTATGTTATGTTACGTTATGTTATGTTATGTGATATGTTATGTTTTGTGTTATGTTATGTTTTGTGTTATGTTATGTTTTGTGTTATGTTATGTTATGTTTTGTGTTATGTTATGTTTTGTGTTGTGTTATGTTTTGTGTTGTGTTATGTTTTGTGTTGTGTTATGTTTAGTGTTATGTTATGTTTTGTGTTATGTTATGTTTTGTGTTATGTTATGTTATGTTTTGTGTTATGTTATGTTTTGTGTTGTGTTATGTTATGTTATGTTTTGTGTTATGTTATGTTTTGTGTTGTGTTATGTTATGTTATGTTATGTTTTGTGTTATGTTATGGTTTGTGTTGTGTTGTGTTATGTTATGTTATGTTTTGTGTTATGTTATGATTTGTGTTGTGTTATGTTATGTTTTGTGTTATGTTATGTTTTGTGTAATGTTATGTTTTGTGTTATGTTATGTTTTGAGTTATGTTATGTTTTGTGTTATGTTATGTTATGTGTTATGTTATGTTTTGTGTTGTGTTATGTTATGTTTTGTGTTATGTTATGTTTTGTGTTATGTTATGTTATGTTTTGTGTTGTGTTATGATATCTTTTATTTTATGTTATGTTATGTGTTATGGTATGTTTTTTGTTATGTTATGCTTTGCGTTGTGTTATGTTATG
Source organism: Tenodera sinensis (assembly GCA_030765045.1). Lineage (NCBI taxonomy): Eukaryota > Metazoa > Arthropoda > Insecta > Mantodea > Mantidae > Tenodera > Tenodera sinensis. The sequence goes on along the minus strand of CM060972.1, from coordinate 36,693,276 downwards.
TTTTGTGTTATGTTATGTAATGTTTTGTGTTAAATTATGTTACGTTTTGTGTTATGTTATGTTTTGTGTTATGTTGTGTTATGTTTTGTGTTATGTTATGTTATGTTTTGTGTTATGTTTGTTATGTTTTGTGTTGTGTTGTTATATTATGTTTTGTGTTATGTTATGTTTTGTGTTATGTTATGTTTTGTGCTATGTTATGTTTTGTGTTGTCTTATGTTATGTTATGTTTTCTGTTATGTTATGTTATGTTTTGTGTTATGTTATGTTATGTTTTGTGTTGTGTTATGTTTTGTGTTATGTTTTGTGTTATGTTATGTTTTGTGTTATGTTATGTTTCGTTTTATGTTGTGTTATGTTATGTTATGTTTTGTGTTATGTTATGTTTTGTGTTATGTTAAGTTTTCTGTTGTGTTATGTTATGTTATGTTTTGTGTTATGTTATGTTTTTTGTTATGATATGTTTTGTTTTATGTTATGTTATGTGTTTAGCTATGTCTTGTGTTGTGTTATGTTATGTTATGTTTTGTGTTATGTTATGTTTTGTGTTGTGTTATGTTATGTTACGTTATGTTATGTTATGTGTTATGTTATGTTTTGTGCTATGTTATGTTTTGTGTTATGTTATGTTTTGTGTTATGTTGTGTTATGTTATGTTATGTTTTGTGTTGTGTTATGTTATGTTTTGTGTTGTGTTATGTTTTGTGTTGTGTTATGTTATGTTTTGTGTTATGTTATGTTTTGTGTTATGTTTTGTGTTATGTTATGTTATGCTATGTGTTATGTTATGTTTTGTGTTGTGTTATGTTATGTTTTGTGTTATGTTATGTTATGTTTTGTGTTATGTTATGTTTTGTGTTGTGTTATGTTTTGTGTTGTGTTATGTTTTGTTATGTTTTGTGTTAATTTATGTTTTGTGTTGTTATGTTTTGTGTTATGTTATGTTTTGTGTTATGTTATGTTTTGTGTTGTGTAAGTTATGTTATGTTTTGTGTTATATTATGTTTTGTGTTGTGTTATGTTATGTTATGTTTTGTGTTATGTTATGTTTTGTGTTATGTTATGTTATGTTTTGTGTTATGTTATGATTTGTGTTGTGTTATGTTATGTTTTGTGTTATGTTATTTTTTGTGTTATGTTATGTTTTGTGCTATGTTATGTTTTGTGTTGTGTTTTGTGTTATGTTATGTATTATGTTATGTTTTATGTTATGTTATGTGTTATGTTATGCTTTGTGTTGTGTTATGTTGTGTTTTGTGTTATGTTATGTTTTGTGTTGTGTTATGTTTTGTGTTGTGTTATGTTACTTTTTGCGGTGTGTTATGTTATGTTTTGTGTTGTGTTATGTTATGTCTTGTGTTGTGTTATGTTATGTTTTGTGTTGTGTTAGAATTTGTGTTGTGTTGTGTTATGTTCTGTTATGTTATGTTTTGTGTTGTGTTATGTTATGTTTTGTGTTGTGTTATATTATGTTTTGTGTTATGTTATGTAATGTTATGTTATGTTGTGTTATGTTATGTTATGTTATGTTTTGTGTTATGTTATGTTATGTTATGTTCTGTGTTATGTTATGTTATGTTTTGTGTTATGTTATGTTATGTTTTGTGTTATGTTATGCTTTGTGTTGTGTTATGTTATGTTTTGTGTTATGTTATGTTTTGTGTTGTGTTATGTTATGTATTGTGTTAAGTTATATTTTGTGCTTGGTTATGTTATGTTTTGAGTTGTGTTATGTTGTTTTGTGTTATGTTATGTTTTGTGTTGCGTTATGTTTTGTGTTATGTTATGTTATGTTAAGTGTTGTGTTATGTTTTGTGTTGTGTTGTGTTATGTTTTGTGTTGTGTTGTGTTACGTTTTCAGTTGTGTTATGTTATGTTTTGTGTTATGTTATGTTTTGTGTTATGTTATGTTAAGTTTTGTGTTATGTTATGTTATGTTTATGTTTTGTGTTATGTTATGTTATGTGTAGTTATGTTATGTTATGCTATGTTTTGTGTTGTGTTATGTTTTGTTTTGTGTTATGTTAAGTTATGTTTTATGTTGTGTTACGTTTTGTGTTATATTATGCTATGTTTTGTGTTGTGTTATGTCTTGTGTTATGTTATGTTTTGTGTTGTGTTATGTTATGTTATGTTTTGTGTTGTGTTATGTCATGTTAAGTTTTGTGTTATGTTATGTTATGTTATGTTTTGTGTTTTGTTATGTTATGTTATGTTTTGTGTTGTGTTATGTTATGCTATGTCTTGTGTTATGTTATGTTTTGTGTTGTGTTATGTTATGTTATGTTTTGTGCTATGTTATGTTTTTTGTTGTTATGTTAAGTTTTGTGTTATGTTATGTTATGTGTTGTGTTATGTTATGTTATGCTATGTTTTGTGTTGTGTTATGTTATGTTTTGTGTTATGTTAAGTTATGTTTTGTGTTGTGTTACGTTTTGTGTTATGTTATGTTTTGTGTTGTGTTATGTTTTGTGTTATGTTATGTTATGTTTTGTGTTGTGTTATGATATGTTTTGTGTTGTGTTATGTTATGTTAAGTTTTGTGTCATCTTATGTTATGTTTTGTATTTTGTTATGTTATGTTTTGTGTTGTGTTATGTTATGTCTTGTGTTATGTTATGTTTTGTGTTGTGCTATGTTATGTTATGTTATGTTTTGTGTTATGTTATGTTTTGTGATATGTTATGTTTTGTGTTGTGTTATGTTATGTGTTGTGTTATGTTATGTTTTGTGTTGCGTTATGTTATGTATTGTGTTATGTTATGCTTTGTGTTGTGATGTTATGTTTTGTGTTGTGTTATGTTTTGTTTTGTGTTGTGTTATGTTTTGTGTTATGATATGATTTGTGTTATGTTATGTTATGTTTTGTGGTGTATTTTGTGTTGTGTTGTGTTATGCTTTGTGTTGTGTTGTGCTGTGTAATGTTATGTTATGTTATGTTTTGTGTTATGTTTTGTGATGTGTTATGTTATGTTTTGTGTTATGTTATGTTTTGTGTTATGTTATGTTATGTCATGTTTTGTGTTGTGTTTTTTATGTTATCTTTTGTGTTATGTTATGTTATGTTTTGTGTTATGTTATGTATGTCATGTTTTGTGTTGTGTTTTGTTATGTTATGTTTTGTGTTATGTTATGTTTTGTGTTATGTTATGTTTTAATTTATGTTATGTTATGTTATGTTTTAGGTTATGTTATGTTATGTTATGTGTTATGTTATGTTTTAATATATGTTATATTATGTTTTGTGTTATGTTATTTTTTGTGTTGTTATTTGTTGTTTTATGTTATGAGTTGTGTTGTGTTATGTTATGTTTTGTGTTATGTTATGTTATGTGTTATGTTATGTTATGTTTTGTGTTATGTTATGTTTTGTGTTATGTTATGTTTTGTGTTGTGTTATGTAATGTTATGTTATGTTATGTTATGTTTTGTGTTATGTTATGTTATGTAATGTTATGTTTTGTGTTATGTTATGTTTTGTGTTATGTTATGTTTTGTGTTATGTTATGTTTTGTGTTATGTTATGTTTTGTGTTGTGTTATGTTATGTTACGTTATGTTATGTTATGTGTTATGTTATGTTTTGTGTTATGTTATGTTTTGTGTTATGTTATGTTTTGTGTTATGTTATGTTATGTTTTGTGTTATGTTATGTTTTGTGTTGTGTTATGTTTTGTGTTGTGTTATGTTTTGTGTTGTCTTATGTTTTGTGTTATGTTATGTTTTGTGTTATGTTATGTTTTGTGTTATGTTATGTTATGTTTTGTGTTATGTTATGTTTTGTGTTGTGTTATGTTATGTTATGTTTTGTGTTATGTTATGTTTTGTGTTGTGTTATGTTATGTTATGTTATGTTTTGTGTTATGTTATGTTTTGTGTTGTGTTGTGTTATGTTATGTTATGTTTTGTGTTATGTTATGATTTGTGTTGTGTTATGTTATGTTTTGTGTTATGTTATGTTTTGTGTAATGTTATGTTTTGTGTTATGTTATGTTTTGAGTTATGTTATGTTTTGTGTTATGTTATGTTATGTGTTATGTTATGTTTTGTGTTGTGTTATGTTAAGTTTTGTGTTATGTTATGTTTTGTGTTGTGTTATGTTTTGAGTTGTGTTATGTTATGTTTTGCAATGTGTGATGTTATGTTTTCGGTGTGTTATGTTA